>CM053593.1:73002362-73022213 GCA_028646575.1 Pseudocheirus occidentalis | reverse complement strand
AGTGGAAGATCAGTATGTTGTGAATTGTTGATTGAATCAACTCCCTCTTAGGGAAACTAGGTCATTCCTTTTGTTAATTGATTGATTGAATCTTAAAATGTGAAGGTGGTTTCTCCCTTAGGGAAACCAGCTGATTCTTCTCTTGTTCCTTGTTCCTTTCTGTAATAAGTTATAATATTGAGACTTTCCTTGTTCTGAAGATTGTATTTAATATTGTAAATTGTTGAAACTGTGAACATTGTACTGTATCTGGATTTGTAATGGAATAAACAGAGTGTTCACTAATACTGTGTAATCTGAATCTTAAAAGCTGTTGACAGTAGCATTCTCTCAGGAATCTACTGCTGATTGGCTTTACACTACTCTTCAATCATTATCCATCCCATGCTGCCTTTCTGCCACTGTGGCAGAATTCTAGGCACATAGTACTTAATAAATGAATTTTCTTTCATTAATTCATTAATATCTATAATTACATGATGTATCTTCCGATTATGAAAGGCTTTTAAAAAATTATTATTAGATGGGGCAGCTAAGTAGTTCAGTAAATAGAGCACTGGCCCTAGAGTCAAGAGGACCTGAGTTCAAATCTGGCCTCAGACACTTCACACTTATTAGCTGTGTTACCTTGCAAGTCACTTAACCCCAATTGTCCTGCTATCCCCCTGCAAAAATAAAAATAAAAAAACCTATTGTTAGAATACTAATATATATTCAGATATGAAAATATATGCCTTGCAAAAATTTAAATTCATTACATATTTTAAAAAAGGAAATGAGAACTCATTACATAAAGGACAGAAGGGGACCTTCTATCTTTAAGAGTACATAAAGGGCTCTTTGGTGAAGGCATCGCTGCTGCAGCCGCTTCCAGTCGGCAGACTCTGCCTCTCATCCTGACTCACCGCTGTTATAAGTCGGTCAGGAAGCCGCTGCACCGCCATGGCATTCAAAGACACCGGCAAGACCCTTGTGGAGCCCTAAGTGGCCATTCACCAGATCCGTATCACCCTGACCAGCCGCAAGGTGAAATCACTCGAGAAAGTGTGTGCTGACCTAATTAGAGGATCCAAAGAGAAGAACTTGAAAGTGAAGGGACCTGTTCGAATGCCCACCAAGACACTTCGAATTACAACTAGAAAAACTCCTTGCAGTAAAGGTTCAAAGGCTTGGGATTGGTTCCAGATGAGAATCCACAAACGTGTTATTGATTTGCACAGTCCTTCTGAAATTGTTAAACAGATCACTTCTATCAGCATTGAACAAGGTGTAGAAGTTGAAGTCACCATTGCAGATGCCTAACCAATCATCTCTTTTAATAAATTGATTGCAACTAAAAAAAAAAGAGTACATAAAGATATCTTTTGCTCAAGGAAGGGGAAATTATATTTCCCCTCAGTAACATAGTTATATTTGATGGACAGACAAAATATCAGCAGTATCATTAACAACTCTCCTGTCCAACCACTCTGCTACTTGGTGTCTTTGGGGAAAATAGGAAAAGAAAAGTACAAGCCTTCCTCAAGCAAAGCTGACAGTGTCCTGGACCTGAAGTCAGAAAGCTCTATGTTCAAATCCTACCTCAAGCATTTACTAACTTTGTGACTGTGGGCAAGCCACTTTTCTCTGACTCAGTTTTCTCCTCTAAGAAATTGGGATAATAGTTTTCATCTACATCAAAGAGCTGTTGTAAAGGTCAAATGAGATAATGTATTCAAAACAAACTTCACAAAACCTTAGAGTACCACGTGTGTGAATTATTATTTTTCTTTCCTTCCTTCCTTCCTTCCTTCCTTCCTTCCTTCCTTCCTTCCTTCCTTGTTTTTCTGACAGCCTAGCAACCAATGTCTAAATGTTTGCGCAGTTATGTTTTCTGTCCACATAGGCTAGAGAATCACACCTCTTGCACAAAGGGAAAAGAATAAAGTAAAATAAGTTCATCTATTAATACAAGTTATGCAATTCTTTCTGGCAATAAAGAAACCCTTTGAAATCCTGAATCAACATTTAATCCACAGTCAAAATAGAGATTTGGAGGGAATTGAGCCTCAGTTTTACTGGTGTGACTGTAATCACTATGCCTATTGACATTTATAAGATGGACTACATCAGTGCCCAAATCTTTATACGATCCTTCACATAAAAAAAAAAAGAAAGAAAAATAGAAACTGGGAAATGACTATTTTCTTTCTTGGATTTATAAAAGGCATGTATTATTCTAGCAGAACACCCACTTTATGCCATATTTTTTTTCTTGGAACTGCCTCATCAGTTCATTTTAATAATGCCATAGCAGGGAATCAATGTGTTGTCTCCATGTTAATGGATATAAAACTTGTCCCACCTCCAGAATGCATGCATGAGGCTTTATGGCCTAGGATTTATTGTGAAAATTGCAGTAAAAGTATTGATGTTCCCATCAGTTTGGGCCCTAGCCTATAATTAATAGCTTGTTTCCTTCCTTTTAAATGGAGGCAATCAAGTTCTAAGCTAATTATGTATGGGTAAGCCATAAATTACAGTTAAACTTAAGAGAAAAATCTGGTTTTGAAATAAATGACATTCAGAAGTTTGGAAAAGAAAATGCATTTATGAAACTTGACTTGACATTTCAAGACCTTCATTCTGAACGAAGGAAAGAGAGAGAGAAAAATAATATTGTTTACTTTCTAAAACCATTATTATCCACTAGAAACTGTGATTCATCTCCAGTCAAAGCTGTCATTAACTAACTGTAGCATTCTCCAGATAATCACAGCCAGCAGTTACAGTGATTTTTTTTTTCATGGTACACAACTTTGCAGCTTCATAAGCAATGCATTTGTCACAGCTGTGAAACCTTAATATTTCCCTTCGTGCTCATATGATAGCTTTCCCTCCCCCCTCCCCCCCCACTGTGGTCAGCATTATAATACTTAAGTCTTAACAGGAGTTTTAACAAACCACAGATTTATTTATCATATTATTGCATTTATTGATCTAAACTTGACCTTGAGTCAAAGTTAGTAATTTTTGATAAGCTATTTCAATACATATTATTTAACATGTTTGTTGCTTAAACAACATCTATTTCTACTTTGTTTCATTTTTAAATAATTACGGAGATTCATAAAGTGCTTTGTGAGGTAGTGTAGTAGTGAATAGGTCGGTGGCCTCTGACACATACTTGTGATGGTGCCATGAGAAAGTCACTTAGTTTCTGACTGACTCACGTAACTCTTTAAAATCTAGATTTCTACACATGGCATTTTTTCTTTTTCTTAAGAGTGCGATGGCATTTTTCAAGGCCATTAAACTGATGAGGTGTATAGGCTCTGGGACTCCCCCCCTCCCCTTTTTGAGCTCTCCTTGATTCTTTGAGGCACAGGCTCTGGGAAGGTGAACCTTCCTAGGGAAGACATTTGCCTGCAGTCATGAGCCTTAAGTTGTGGCTCTGCCCAAGTCTTCAGCCCCCTTTGTTCCAGTTGTTTCCCACCCTTGAACTGGCCTGGCCCACCGTTGTCTATGGTCTCCAGGTAGCCTCCAGCAACTTCCCACCCTTAACCACTCATTACTGGAGTCTGACCTCATCTGACTCCTCCTGAAGACCCTCCCCAGTCTCCTCCTCTGGACCACCCCTAGATTCCTCCCACAACCTTTTTGTATATAGAACCCCATCTTCCCTCCATGTGGTATGAGAGCGCCATGGGATACCTTAGCAGATACTTGCTCTGTGAGAGCGCCATGGAATAGCTTGGCATAGACATACTCTGTGAGAGCGCCATGGGATAGCTTAGCTACTTGATCTGTGAGAGTGCCATGGGATAGCTTAGCACAGACTTTGCTCCGTGAGAGCACCTTGAAATGGCCTAGCACCCCACGTAGCGAACTTGAACTTTCAGTAAACTTTACTTTTTCTTTGGCTGAGAAGACTTGAGTGGAATTCTTTCAGCAGGACCCTGCATGTTGGTATTTTGGGATCTCAGGCAGCCCTAACTCTCTTTGGGCACCCTCTTCAAAACCATAAGTCTAGAGTTCTTCTGCTCCTCACTGTCTTTTTTAGGTGAAAGTAAATGTCTTAGTAAATGTATGTTTTATGACAATTGTTTCCTAATATCCTAAAATAACAACGTTTGTAAACAGAAAGTGGGCGAGAACCTCAAAAGCCTTTTAGTCTTAGCTGCATGTTAAATAAATCCCCACTATCATAAATCCTTCAAGTGATTGTCCATCTTCTGTTTAAGACCTGGAAGGGGCTACCTATGTGACACCATGGACAGAGCACTAGCCCTGGAGTCAGGAGGACATGAGTTTAAATTCAGTCTTAGACACTTAATAGTTATGTGACTGTAATGCCAAGCAAAGGCAACTTCCAAGGTTCAGAATATCAGCATACTGGCTCTCTATTTTATTCAGTGACAAATTAAGGCAAAATATTCACAGAACAGAGAAAATCAAAATACTGCATTCACCATGTGTAATTCAGTAGTCAAAGTAGCCCACCCCTGGGCACTACATTCATTTAGACAGTCACAAAGTCTCTCTTCTCAAATGAAGATGAGTAGTTTCCAATCATAGTCAAAGTGTCCCACCCCTGGGCAGTACATTAATTTGTTCAGTCACAGAGCACAAAAAATCAAAAGTTTCCCACCCCTGGATCACAACCGAATTGCAATATCATCCATTACCACCAAGCACATTCTCAAAGGGGAGTAAAGAGCACAAAAGAGATCTACCCCAAGCCACAGCAAGATTATCATCATAGCATTAAATACCTAAGGAAAGGTCTTTTCTTCATCTTGACTCAAGGCAAGTTCTCAGCAATCTCTGTTCCTGGGGAGAAAAAGCTTAACAAAGCTACAATATACATTGCTAGTATTCTCATCAATTCACTTTCTGCCTGCAAAACAGTCCCAGAACCTCTGAAAATATCAGCAAGACCCTCTTCTAGGATTTCTGTACTCATACAAGGAGAAAATCCTTCTTCAGGACTTCTGAACCAACAGCAAGGTCCCAGGACCTCTGCAACAACAGTACTGTCCTTCACCAGCAGATGAATCTGGCAAAACAGTATCAAAACAGACAGTTAAAATACCAGCATCACAGCCATGCCTCCTTACTCCTGGGCAACTCCAACTGGCCCTCAGCAGTCTCTCTCTCTCAATAACTCTGGCCCCCAGCAATACTTCTCTCTCTCTCTCTCTGTCTCTCTCTCTGTCTCTCTGTCTCTGTCTCTCTCTCTCTCTCTTCCTCAATGATAGTGCTCCCCAAAAGTTCTTCTGGCCTCCTCTGCTTGGGCCTCTCTCTAAATCTACCGCACCAGCTCCTCCCAGTTCAGTCCTCTCTCTTCACGTCAACAAGTCCATCTGACAAGTGGGATTCACAAGCTCTGGGTTTCAATAGTCAGCCCCAAAATGAAGCCAATACAGGGGAATCTTTAAATTCCATTATCATTATAGTGACCCTGGGCAAGTCACTTAATCCTAATTGCCTCCAAAAAAAGAAAAAAAAAGATCTCTCAACAGGAGGAAACTATCATTGCTAAGGGCAACTCATGGCTCTAATTATTGGAAAACTTTTTTGGAACAAGAAGTCTAAATTTGCTTCTTTGCAATTTTCACTTGCTGCTGGTTCTGCCTTCTGGGGCCAAATAAAACAAGTCCAATTTCTCATCCATAAGAAAGCCCTTATGTCTGGTTCCTTTAATTGGCCTTCATACATCATGGATTCCAAACCCTTCGCTTTCCTCCCACTTGACCTTTTCTGGACACTCTCCAGAATATCAGTGTCCTTTCTGAAACTGTGGCACCCCAAACTGAATACAGTACTCTAAAGAAGTCTGAAGATAGGAAATATAGTGTAGATATCACCTCCCTTTACTAGAAGTTAATGAGGCTTCAGATTGCATTTTATTTTGACTGACATGTTACTTTCATATTAAGCTTGAAATCTACTAAAATCATTAGGCCTTTTTTTGTTTCTTTCAGAAAAACCTGCTGCCTATTTATTCATCCATTATAACTCTGAAGTTGATTTTTTTCTTTGTACCCAACACAAGACTTCAAATTTCTCTTTATTGGAATCCATCATATTAGATTCAGCCTAATTCTGTAGGTTTCCAAGATCCATTTGCATCCTGATTCACATCCAGTATGTATGTGAACAATCCCTCCCAACTTTGTGATCTGAAAATTTGATGACCATACCATCTATGCCCTTATTCAGATCATTGATAAAAATATTAAACAATACAAAGCCAAGCACACAGACCCCTCCACTCTTGACCACTTCATTTTAACAAAGAAAAAGCTAAGAAAAACGGAACATCTGATAATGTATGGAAAAGGCCATACTAGTAATATCTCTATCAATCATTACTTGTAAGCTGGGGAGATTTAAATTTGGTTCTCCCCTCCCCTTTCACTATGTAACTACAAGATAATAAGATGTTAATGTGTTAATGAGGTGTTGACACCATAGGAAAATGAAGTCCTTAATTCATTAGTGGAGTAACTTCTTATTGGCAGAAAAGAGACATTTAAATAGATCCTAGAGATCCAGGAGTCAGTCAAGGCAGTTTTGGAAGAACCTCACTATTAAGAATCACTTCTGAGGGGAAGGAGAAAATTTTTAACTCAACCTCTCAGCATTTTTCAGGAGAGCTTCTTGCCAAGCAGAGCAGTTACCCATCGGTTCAGTTGTATCCATTAGGAAGCATAAAACCCATACTCCAACAAAGACACTTAGATAAAAAGATATCTCCTGTAGGTTAGAAGCAGTTTTAAAGAACATGGCCCCTGGCAGTAGAGAAGAGAGTTAGCTATGAACTCAAGAGAGTTATAGCCCTGGCAGTGGAGACCTTAGTTACAGAGAGGAATGAATTGTCTATATGTCTTCCCTGCCTGTGTGATTTGCCACCGTTGTATGCTAAGATTGTGTTTGTTCTTCCTGTAGGTACTATGCATTTTGTGGGAGAGTATACTAAAGGTATGTGGAAGTAATGTTTTATGGCTAATATTTTTATGTGACTTAGTGGTTAGAGTACTGGGTCTGGAGTTAGGAAAATCTGAGTTCAAACCTGGCCTCATACATCTGCTGAATGACCTTGGATAACTAATTTAACCTCTACCTGCCTTGGTTTCCTCATCTGTAAAGTGAAGATAATGAAAACACATGTCAGTTTTATTGTGAGGATCAATATGATAATAATTGTAAGGTCCATAGTGTAGTGCCTGGCACATGGGGTAGGCACTATATAAATGTTGATTGTTATCACTAATTGTTAATCTCTGTCATTTTAATAACATTGCTTTGGAGTAATTGTGTTTCCTAGCTGAATGCTGAGAAGAAGCTCACTAGTAAGTTATTGTGACTTGACTTGTAGTTTTAGAATTAGATGCTCACAAATTGCTACTGCAGTTCCTGGAAATGGCAGCCACCCTCTGAGAATCCATCCTCTAAGAGCATGTATTTTGGGGGAGTTATCTAGACTAAAGAAAGCACAAAAGGAAGGAAGGAAATAAGTATGCATTAAATGCTTTTTATGTGCCAGGAAGTATGCTAAGCACTTTATAAATCTCTTATTTGATCCTTACAACAACTCCGGGAGGTAAGTACAATGATTTTCCCGGTTTTACAGATGAGGTAATGGATGCAGATAGTGGTTAAGTGACTTGTCCAGTGTTATACAACTGGTAAATTTCTGAGCCTAGATTTTAGCTCAGTTCTTCCTAATTCCAGGCCCAGTGCTCTGTTTTACACACACAGACAAACACACATACGCACACACATGCACACGCACACACACATAAAGGAAGAAACATTTTGTTTTGCACTCATATCCATATATATGTTTATATAAGTGTATATAAATAACATACTTACAAACATATACATATTTATACACACACATTTAAAATGGCTTTGACATTGGCAAAATCTATCACATAGCCACGTGTAGATATTACAGGTATCATTATTATCCCCATTTTGCAGCTTAAGAAGATGAAGAACAGAGACATTAACTGACTTTGCCATGTTCAAAAATATAGTATGGTTCAAAGGTAGTATTTGAACCAAAATCTTTCCTGACTCCAAGTTCAGCATTCTTTCCTTTATGCCACATTATCACCAAAAGGAGAGATAACTTAAGGAGAAATCCATAATTAATTAAAAAGCTAATAACTTCTGAAGGTCTGTTTCATCTTAGTTCCATTTAATGGGCTACAATCTTGTGTTGTTTATAACCTAATTTTTATTTTAAGAATAATTTTGATCTTCTAGTCTCTAAAACCTTAGAACATTATATATATATATATATATATATATATATATATATGTATATATATTTATTTATATTTATATTTATATATACGTGTGTGTATGTATCACACACATACATACATATGTATATATGTGCATATATATATATATATATCTAGTTTGAAAATTCCTTGTGATTATGCCTTCTGTATATTTCAGTTCAACAAATATTTATTTAAGCCTCTATTACGTGCAGAGTATAATGCTAGGTAGCAGTAACAACTTGGATTTATAGAGGGCTTTAAGGTGTACAAAGGGCTTTGTTTACAGCAATTCTGTAAGTCAAGTATTGTGGGTTTTATCATCTCCATGAGCCTCAAGGAGATTCAGTGCCACGCTTGAGGTTGCCCTGTGAGTTAATGTAAAGCTGGAATTGAAATCTCACTTCTTCCTCAGTCTAGGGCCAGAATACATTCTACTCTACCATTAGCCCCACGGTTTCAAGGTTGGATGTAAAGCATAAAAACAAATCCACTCCTTTCCCTTGTGTAGCATACAGATTTCAAGAAATATTTTACAGAATGGAAGGAACGGCTGTATGAAAGAAAGACATTGAAAATCATGATAACAACAACAAGAGCTAACATTTATACAGCACTTCCTATGTGCCAGGAAATGTGTTAAGCAGGTTATAATTATTATCTCATTTGATGAAACTAGTTTTGTATGAGATTTTGAAAGCACAGAAAGTAAATAGTAAATTAGAGTAATTTATTAGGGACAGAGAGAGAGAGAGAAAGAGGGAGACAGAGAGAATGAAAATTAAAGGAAAGAATGCAACACAATCTCACAAAACCTGATCCATATTGACTTCCCATACATTACATTTTCATCAGCTAAACTATTTAAAGGGTACTGAGCATATTTGGTCCACTGTCGATATAACAAAATTGTCAGTTGAGAAGTATTTTATTTTTCATATATAATGAGTAAATTAGATCATAACTTCTGTAAATAGGCATTCAGTTCTAACTCCAAAAACATGTGCTGAGTGACTACAGTGTTCCCAGGACAATAATTATGTGTTTTAGGGGAAAAATGAAGATGTGAGAGATTTAATTCATGCCTTCAGGAAGCTTAGAATCTATTCATTTGTACCTCTCTGCCTAGCTAATCGGCCATTCATTGAATCTTTGTCCAAATGCAATAGCCATGAATAATTAAATTATTTTGTTCAGGCAGTTGTTATTCAGTCATTTTCAGTCCTGTCTAACTCTCTGTGACCCCATTTGGGGTTTTCTTGGCAAAGATACTGGAGTGGTTTTCCATTTCCTTCCCCAGGTCATTTTAAAGATGAGGAAACTGAGGCAGAGTGAAGTGACTTACCCAATGTCACCAAGTAGTAAATATCTGAGAATGGGTGTGAACTCAATAAGATGAGTCTTTTTGACTTCATGCCTACCACTCTCACCCAGCTGTTCAGGTAGGTAGCACCACCTAGCTTTTCAGGTACACATTGTCTTAAAAAATAATCTGGCATGTTATATTCCTAGATCATAGACTCAAAGTCTTAAAGTTGAAAGGCACATTGGATATCATATCATATCCATCCCCATAATTTTATAGATTGGAATATTGGGCACAGAAAAGGAAAGGATAGGCTTAAAGTTGCACGGAGAGTTAGGGACAGAATCTTGATTTAATCTGACATCAACTGACCCTAGATGCAAACTCCTTATTGGTTTGCTTTGCTATCTCTTTACCATTTTGGCTTCAGCATTAAACTGATTTTTTTCCCCACCAGTTGATGTCTTTTGTTGGTTTTTAGATCACCTACAAGCCCTAATGGGTTATCTGTTGTTCCCATTTTTGTCCTTTGTTCTCAAAGAGGACCCTGACATCAGGAAGGTGATATCATGTCTTGCAAGTGAATTGAATTTAAGTGAGGAAGGGCTGTGCAAAGTCACCAGCCTCAAGAACATCTGCTTCCAGTGTGAAGATGTAGATTAAGATGACTGGAGATGGCCCTGGAGGCAGTGGAGATGTTGGTCTTTTGAAACTAAGGTCTTTCCCGTGTTTCAGTTTGACTGAGCCAGTGCCAAATCAGTGATTAAAGTTAGGTAAGAAAATGTGCCAAAGAATAACCTCTTGTGGCCAGTAAAAAAAAAAAAAATCCAAAAACACTCTGGATGGGAAGACCCTTAAGGTTTCTCGCCAAAACAGAAACAATCCTCATTTAAAGTCACTGTAAACCGTTGTTGGCCAATCAATGAGAGCCAGAGGGATTCAGGGTTTAAGGCCTTGTTCTTAAGAAAGAAATTTAGTCCATAAACCCCAAGATATCTTGTGAGGTTTCAGGGATTGACACTTGCATTCCTTTGGCTACAATACTCAATGTGAAAAAAGGGAGAGGAAGAGAAGGCAAGGGAGAAATTGTTCAGAAATTGTTGAAACTCATTTCAAGAAAAGGAAAGTAACGTTTCCAAGTAAACCTATTATCTTGATAATACAGGGTGAGCGACCATTTTCAATAGCTGTTTCAGAAACTAATTTCTTCTTACTCAGGCACTGTATTTGGCCCAACTAAAAGAAAACCTTCAATGAGTGATACAGCCATTAGGTTTACCAGGCTCCTGCATCTCACTTCTCCTTTCCCCTATCTTTTCTTATCCATTTTATTTCACAGATTCACAGGACTCAGTCTGAAGCTTCCCTGTGGAATCAGCCAGAGGCTTAAATTAGTGTTATTCTAATATGCAGCAGAGAGCACAACTTTCTTTATAGCTAAGCTATCATTATACTAGAAGCTACAATGAATAGTATGCATCCTCAGACACTGTAAAATCTTGTGAAAGCTCTGTTCACATCATCTGTCAGGTTGGTTGGAGTGCTCAGATTAGTAAAACACTAGAAAAGCTTGTCTCTACCTAGATGTTTCTAGGTTCTATTCATTCCTAATTGAAATTCAGTTCCACTTCTGTAAGGAATGATTTAAGTCTCAGGAAGGCACACAGAACCTAGGAAATAGAGAAAAGTCAGCTAGTGATATTGTTATGCACTGTCGTATGCAGTTTGATTAGACTGAGAGAAATTCAAATTAGTCTGAGTTTTAAGAAACAGCTACTGAAAGTAGAATGATTTACAATCCTCCAGTCACAAGAAAGGGAGTTTAATTTTCTTTTCAACTTTTTAACAGGATAACCCAAGTCTCACATACTGAATTTGGTTTTCAGCGCTCCTCACCCAAGATATTATTTATTTTATTTTTATGTGTTTTCTATTTATGTATCTGTCTCCATATTGCTTCCCCTCTAGTGGTATGTAAGTGCCTCAAGGGCAATGATGATTCATTTTTGTTTTTGTATCTCTAGTGACTAGCATAGTGCATTACCCAGAGGAAAAATTTAAAAATACAAAAAATGATTGCTGAATTGAATTTTGTCATTAAAACAAAGGGAAGCTATTTATATTCATTGATCATGTGAAAGTTTTCTAAATATGTGGAATATTAAAATAGAAATTAATCATGATTTAAAGAAGTAAATATTCACTTGATAATCTGTTAGCTGTTTGGTTTTTTTGCCTTCAAAATAATGACATGTAAATTTTTGAAAGGGAGCTATTTGAAGGAATTTATTATTATTATTCTTTCTTAAAAAATACAAAAACTGAGACCTATTTCGCCTCTAATATCATTTTGATTTTATCAATGTGAGAATACTCCCAACACAGGAACTCCTTTCACCTTAATAGATTGTAAACAGTTTATGATTTAGTGAATAAAATCTAAGCAATGACCTTGAGTAATGGAGATTAATTGATTTTCCCCAAATCATAGATATATTCAGTGCCAGAGCCAAGATTTATACCTAGGTCCTCCTGATTTCAAAACCTAATGCTTTTTTTCTTCTACACACATTTCTTTATTTGCTCTATCCTCATACTATATTTTGTATTATGTTCATTGCTTACTCTGACCAATTATTAGCTAGATATAGACTGTTACCATGTCTAATTTACCTTCCTATATATTATAGTACCTAGTACCGTGTTTTGCACATCTTATGCCTTTTTTTATTCCATGTTAGATTAGTCTTAAATAAACACAGGTACATTGATGGCTGTGCTGTGTATTATTGGTATTTGTGTCCTTAGTAAAGTCAGCAAATATTTATTAAATGCTTATTATATTCCAGGTATACAGTAGGTATTTAACAAATTTTTGTTTGATTGAAATGCATTGCTAACAAGTATTTTTTAAGTACCCAGTATATACAGAATTATGATCTAAGAGAGCTTCTATCTGTCTGGCTTGTCTTTCTCCACCCACATGTATGTATGCATGTATGCATGTATAAACATACATGTACATGCATATACATATTTCTGTTAATGGAAAAGAATAAAAATCAGCCTAAGGTATATGCAGTACTTACTCTGAGATCATTTATCTTCTTTTTTGAGGATCACCAGACATTACTGGTGCAGTGGCTTTTGTCTTTGTGGTTCTGATTTAGAAGCTGGCAGAAGTAGGGAATAATCTGTGGTTCCCTTTTTCTCTTCCTTCTCATGATTGCTCCATAGCTCCCTGGTAGTACCCTGAGGAAACTTGTCAGGTATTTTTCATATCAGAAACTTTGAATAGGTGGAACAACCAACACAGGTTCTGTGACTGGTCTGTGATTGCTAAAAATCCACCCTCTGATATCTAACCTAACCAAGTTGCTGGACTTAAGACCCAGGGAAAGGAATGACAGTACCACCAGGTCTAAGATTCAACGTAAACTGAATCATTCTTTCCTTCGGGAACTATGGCTTATAATTCTTCATAATTCTTTATTTTTCTATCTAATTATCTGTCTTTCTATCATCTATCTATGAATATTATTACAGCTTTAAAAATGTAGACTTCTCTAGTGATTTGGAATAATGAACATAATAATTACACGGTCCTCACTATCACATAGGAAATATCATTGAAGCAAGTTAAAGGTAGGGACTTTTCTCTTTTTTGTCTATATATCCCCTAGAGACAACAGGATTTCTTGCAGAGATGTATGTTGTTTAATATGTGTTCCTTAAATTGAATTTAATTGTAATAAACTGGTCACAACTTCCTTAGTACCCATATTTGTATATTTTGTGAGGATACCAAATTCTGAATCTTAAATTAATTCAGTAGCATATGATACATTTTTTTTATTTTAGAAATTTTTTCCCATTACAATGCTGAAGTCAATAACCCTTTAAAATTCTGCAGCATAATACTACATGGCACCTTGTCTTAGAATTTTCTTTTGTTCTCCAAAGATTCTTGGCCATCTATTACCCTATGCCAGTTGTCAGAGTTACTGGATGGTACCATGAGGCAGCTACCTTTTTCTTTGCAGGTTTATCTAAAGGTTATGATGACCCCTACTTCAAGTCTAAAGTTGAATGTCCCTGGGTAGTATGAATGTCATTGAATGCAGTAAAATGCTATTGCAGCTAGAAGCAAACATTTTTCTTAATCCTTGAAAGTTGTCACGACTAGTCCAAGGCCAAAAAGCGTTTTTTCTCCTGCTATATCATATTCAAACAGTCTCCTGGTTTACCTGTTGACAGCTAAGAAGGAAAAAGCTTTTATTTCATTTGAGATTATAGGTGGGTTTGGAAAAGAGAGAGAAAAAACATATAATGAGGCATATTGCATATAACACATAGCATATTGGCATGCATATAACTATATATACATATATATGTAAAATCTATCATATAAGCAAGCATTTATATGTAGGTTCATATATGTTTTATATATCTACATCATATATATATATATATATATATATGTATATATATATGTATGTATGTATATTCAGAGACACATATGCTTCTACCTAAAGGGCAAAACTAAGATGCATTGTTGCCTTAAATAGACTGAAATATGTTACAAAAGAAAGAAATTATCTCGGACAAGTCACCTAAAGGATGTCATATAGGACACATGTGACCAGAAAAATTGAAGTGTCATATAACAAGAGCAACCCACATTATCATTACCAATAATAATGACAATAATAATATTAATAATAGTAACTAATGTTTATATAATCACCTACTATATATGTCTGTCACTGTACTAAGTAATTTTACAAATGTTATCTCATTTGATCCATGATAACATGCTCTAATACTATGACTACAGTGTCAAGAGAATAAGAGAAGATTCCCAGTCATCTCCCAGCATACACTCTTTGGGGAAGAATGGTTGAGATGCACCAAATATCATTGGAAGGAGTTTCAATGTTATTCTGCTCATAAATGTATTGTAGTATTATATTCCTATGTTATGAAATATAAATATGAAAGTTGAGAAGAATCAACTTCCTTATCTTTAAACTGTTGTAAGTGAGGAAGCTTAGTTTTATCCTCATAGTTTATGATATAGTTACATAATCTAATATTCTGATATGTAAATAATGTTTGCCAAAGTGATGAATATATATACATACATATATGTATACATATATATACTGATTTAAAAAGCTACACACATATGCATCAATGAATATATATAATATACATAAATGTATATATAGGAATGTTTGTGTATTAGTATATGGTTATATATACATATATATTTATTCATGTGTGTATGAAATACATCTTTGCATACACAACTGTGCATTTAGATGCATACATAGCTGCACGTATAGTATCATGACACTGGAGAAGTCAGTTCAGTTTTAAGCTTAAAACTAAGCTTTGATGAAAATTGCGCTGAGACTTTTTGAGCATGCTGCAAATAATTTATACAAATCTTTAAAAAATGTGTGAGGCACATGCCAAACATGATTTCATTTGAGCTCCAAACAAGCTCTTTGATTTAGGTATTTAGTTTCATTATTCCCATTTTACAGATAAAGGAACTAAAGCTTAAGAGAAATTAAGAGATTTGCTCAAGGTTACAGAGTACTTACGCATCAGATTCAGGATTCAAATGGTCAACATTCTAACCACTTTCCTTCATTTCCGAGGTTCATAGCCTTATTGTGTGTGTGTATATATGTATATATACATATATACATATATGCATACACACACAGACACACACATATACACATATATACATATATGTGTATATATACATGGCTATATATGTGCTTCATTACTCTTTTAGTAAATAAATTATCTCTATAACATACATGTATACATATATGTATATATAGTATATATTGATTTATGTATATATTTAAATGTGTATTTATAAATAGATATATATGCATGTATCTATGTACATGCATACACTATTATTTGCATATATATCATATATACAATATATTATATAATATTGTCCAATATGTTATATATATATATATATATATATATATATATAAATTGTATGTACATAGTATAGATGTGTGTATCTCTCCATATATCTAGATAGTACATTTAACACCATAGGAGTTCATAGGAATACTGAAGGTTGGAGTAAACACATATTAAGGAGGAGAGGTCCTGGACCATTGTAATAGCAATCAGTTTATCAGATACATATCACTCAGTAACTTAGGGCTAAGTATGGAAGGTGTGAGCCCTATTCCCTGTTGAGAAGGTGTGAACTCCCCGATGATGTGGCAGAAAGGGATTATCTGAAATAGGAGGCCAGTGCTGTATATAAAGAAGAATTCTAGAGACAGAGAGACAGAATTGGAGTTTTCCTGTGGAGGAAGCAGGATTGTCTCAGCATCTGGGAGCTGGGCTGCTGGAAGTGAGTTGGAGTTTTCTTGAGGGAGGGAGGGAGGGAGAGAGAGAGAGAGAGAGAGAGAGAGAGAGAGAGAGAGAGAGAGAAGAGAGAAGAGAGAAGAGAGAAGAGAGAAGAGAGAAGAGAGAAGAGAGAAGAGAGAAGAGAGAAGAGAGAAGAGAGAAGAGAGAAGAGAGAAGAGAGAGAGAGACTTTCTCTCCCAGCATCTAGAAGCTGACTGAGAAAATAGATGGAGTTTTCCCAAGACCAGAATCTGGGTGAAGGCCATCCAGAAGGCCGATATTCCTTCTGAGTCCTATGGCCAGCTGAATTGCTGGAAGACTGAAGAAGCATGACCAGGATAAGACTTTGTTCATGGCCTGGCTGATCCTTGAGTTCCAGGCAAGAGAAGTGGTGAAGGGTTTCAGATGTGCTGGATCCTGTGAACTTCAGTGTGTGCCAGGGACTGCCCTGAGGACTGAACAAGGACCTGGCAGCTGTCTGCTTCTGAATCTAGGTGACTGTTTGGTGGATTCAGGAGGGAGCTGGGACCATGGAAGGGGATCCAGGGAATCAGAGAGACCACGCAGAGTCAAGATGAAGAAAAAGGTGTCCCCTTGGATGAAACTGAGGTTTGCTGGACACTAAGGGTTAGAGGATTTGTGTGGTTTTCTAATGATTGTGTTTAGTGATTGATTGAGTTGATGTATGGTTGCCCCATGAGTGGAAGATTGATGTTGGTTGCCCCATGAGTGGAAGTTTGATTACTGTATTATGAATTGATTGAACGATTATTGATTTGCCCCATAAGTGGAAGACTGAATATTGTACTGTACCTTGATATGTTGTGAAAATTATGATGTGATGCATTTTGAATGTTTGCCTTGATTTTAATGGAATAAACAGAGTCTGCACTATTATTTTGTAATCTGAACCTTAAAAGCTGTTCACGGCAGCATTCTTTTGGAAATCTGCTTGTGCATGGTTTATAACCATTAACATGGTATATGGAAAGGAAAGGGTGAAGCAACATGGAACAGAAAAAACAAGCTGTGCATTAGGAGCAAGAACCCCAGTTTGCACCCAATCTGTGCCATTTATCCATGTGCCATTAGCAGTCCACTTATCTTCAAAAAGCATCAGTTTTTCCACATCTGTAAAATGAGAGGCTTGTACTAGATTACCTTTAAAGAACTTTCAGACTCTGAAATCTATCATTCTATGGGAATTTGAAGCCAAAGGCAGGGAGGCAGCAGAAATGGTGCTAATAATACATGGTGGTATGTTTGGTTGTTTTTAAAAGAGAATGTATAATTTAAAATAGTGAATCAATGTGCTGCAGAGGGAAATACCCTAGATTTGGAATCAGTAGAGACCTGCTTTCAAATCCTACCTCTGTTTTATGATTGTTTTACTAAATTTCTCAGAGTCTTTTTTTCCTCATCTGTCCAGTGGGAATAAACCTGAGTGTTTATCTCACGGTTTATTATGAGGTTTAAAAGAGAAAATGTATGGAATACACTTTGCAAATCAAAAAACACCATAGATATGTCAGTTATTATTTTGGCTACTAAATATAGTATAGCAAGACACAATTACATATACCATTCACAAACCTTTAACTGTGCTCAAGCTCTTTCAAATTAACCCTGATTTTACCCCAGTTTTGGGTGGATCTGATACCCTTAATTTCCTTAGTCAGAGGAAGAAAATCCCCAGGGCCTATTCACAACTGTGTTTAACTTTAGGGAAGCTTTGCATCAAAAGCTCTAGCAGGCAGCTTCCACCTTGCCTTTTATCTTCCTCTGCTAAGACAGCCCTTTATCTTTTTTGCTTACAACTTCCTAAGAAAAAGGCTCTATTTGCCCTTATGGGTCCCTTCCTTTCCTTGCTTTATATTTCTTGCTATGCACCAGCCAGAAGCAGAGAGAAAAATTCCACAGAAATGGGTTATCCCTTTCCTAAAAGAGAAAACCTAATGTTTTCTTTCTGTTTTTTTTTCAGTTTTAAACAAATGCATCTATTTTATGAATCAGTCAGCTTTTTTCTCCTCTCCATTTAAATTAGTAGTTTGATCTACATCATCCCATTCATAACACCTGTAGGTCCCCTATAATTTGTATATCCTACCCTCTGACAAAGACTGCTTTCTATTTAAGTGGAAAGGAGCTATGGAATCCCAACTATATCAGAACTTAAATTCTAAAATCGCATGTAAGCTGAGAATACTCAAGAGTATTTATTTCCATATATCTATGATATCACTGGTAGATAATCAGTGGTAAAATTAGGAAAGTATCCACTCCTTCTTGTACCATCTGACTCCTGTCTACATCCCGATGGAGGCCTGGCTTTGGTTCTACATGACTAGCCATGATGGAAAAAAAAGACTCATACCACATATTTATTTTTATCATATCCCACAATTTTAATTGTAGTATTTATTTGGTGCCTAGGTACTTTTTGTAGAAACTTTTGTTTCCACATCACTAGTGGGAGATCTAATTTTGACCAACATTGTTATTCTTACACTCTACTGAAGTCTCCTAATATCTACCTTAAGGAAACACCTTGAGGAAGTTATCCAATTGGTTATTATAACCATAGACCAAATGTATAATGACAAATTATTTTCATCTACTCTGGCTTGCTTTGCCCGTGTGAAACTGTGAAATGATATCACTGAATTCAATGTAGACACACGCACACACACTTGTGTGTATGTGTATAATTTCTTTTCTGAGTAAGAAATGTCCTTAGATCACCACCTTAAGTGCTCCTTTAGGTCTTATAATGAGTAAGTGTATCAATGACTTTCTTCTTTCATTATTTCAGTTGTCTTTAACAAGATGATACTTGTTTTTTTATTATAAAATGAGCTCCTATCTATTAATAAAATGGTTTGACGTATTTACAATATATCTCTGTAGATTCTTTAAGGATCTTTAATATCATAGAAATTTGAAATTCCTTCTATTTAAATAGGACCTTCCCATGTAACCTTCCAGTTTTCTTGAAGTTGACCTATGCATACCATTTTAATATCCTACTTTATATACTAAGGACAAACTATTTTTCACAGGAGAAATTTGGTTTTTCTTCTTTGAATTATGTGCTCCCCTACAGTACTGTATATTTTCTTAGAAGCAGCATGCTAATATAGGACCTGACATTGGAGGGACCTGATTTCACATCTTGTCTCTGATTACTTGCCGTATGACCCTTGGCAATTTAGTAAATATTTTGGGCCCTCCATTTTTTTCATCTATGAAATGAAGGGTAGGGACTCAATGATCTTTTACTTCTAACTCTATAATCCTTTCATCATGAAATTATTTTTCTCTTTTAGGCTTAACATGTAGTCTAATGTGGAGGTTCCCACCAATTCTATATACTTATACATTAAGTCCCTGTCTGGAACTTCCATCCTATGGACAAAATTTTATTGCTTTGTGCATAACTGGCTAATTCTTGCATCAGATATGCAGCTTTTTAAACCATAGCTACCACTGTTGGTACTTAGCAGTTTTATCATCAGTATAGAGAACTTCAAAGTACCACAGTGCTCTTTCCTAATATCTAATACTGATGCTTCCTGAACATCTGGAAATTATTTTGTATATGCCTTGTATTTACTTCTTTATGTACATGCTACATTAAAAATTGTTAGCTCCTTGAAGGCAGGGCCATTTTTTTTTAATTTTAATTTATTTTCTTGGTTACATCATTCATTTCCACAAGGTTTTGAGTTACAAATTTTCTCCCCTTTTTGTCCCTACCCCCCAGCCCAGAACATTGATCCCACTGTAAAACCCCTCCCACAGTCTATTCCCTTTTATTCCCTCCTCCAACACTTCTCTAGCTTTCTAGCAGGGCAGGGAGCTCCT
>CM053593.1:72954561-73001862 GCA_028646575.1 Pseudocheirus occidentalis | reverse complement strand
AGATGTGCTTTCTGTCTTGTGGAGAGTTTTGGAGCTTGAAAATCTGTTTAGCGTCCCATTTTATGAGTTTTTCAGCGTGTTTGTGTGGGAGCTGTGGTCCTTTGCTGCTTCTAAGCCGCCATCTTGGCTCCGCCCCCAACAGGGCCATTTTTTTTTAAATTTTTGACGTTGCATTCCAAGTATTTAACACAATCCCTTGTCCATAATAGATGCTCAATAAATACATATAAGATTGAATCAAGTTGGTATGTAAATTTCCCAAGTCACTTAATTAATCAAGATGTGAATATACTTTTGTTTATGACCATTTGCACCATTACTTTAACAAATGATTGTTCACTAGAAAACATAAGTACCACATGGTTGCAATTTCATTTCATCCTGAAATATTCAAGCAAAGAGGTTAGAGGAAATTCCTGTGCTAGGGACATTACATCAGTAATGAGGTTGCTGACTCAATTCTAAAATGAGGCAAGAACAGCTCTCCCTACAAATAAAAGATGAAAAAGAAAACTACAATCTTCTCTTTAAATTAGGATTTTAGGGCAGCTCATTTTATGCTATATTCCTACTAATTTAAGCTTTTCAGCACTGTAAATTAAATAGGAATATTATAATGGCTTTTAAAGGCTCCATAAAGAAAAACAAAAGTTTTTTTTCCTTCCATTGAAAGATCTAGCTAGAAACTTTAAACAGTGAACTTAAACAGTGAAAAAAAATGTTATAATCCCCAAATATTGATCATCTTTACTGATTTAAATAGGTAACTTAATAATACTAGTTCTTTGTTTTATATATTTTGATTACTTCGTGGAAATGTTGAAAAATGTTACTATAGTATGATCATAACAAGAACTACAGTTGACATTTATACAGTAATTTAATGTTTGTAAAGTGCTCTTAACATTCATTATTTCATATGACCCTTACACCCCTATGAAATAAGTTTAATAGTTATTACAACTTTTCACATAGGGAAACTGAACGAAAGAAGGAAAGTGATTTGTTCAGAGTCAAATGGTTAGTAAGTGAATGAGATAAAATTAGAACCCTCATCTTTCTAACTCCATTTTCATTGTTCTATCCACCCCCTAATTAATTAATTAATTAATGCTGACTTTATTGCCTGCCTACTGTGTATCAAACTCTATATGTGACATTGGGGATACACATACAAACAGGAGCTTATAATCTATAAGGTGGGTACTACATACATATATGTGTGTGTATTACATATATATCTGTGTGTATGTATATATATATACATATATATATATACACACATACAAATACAAGATAGTGAAAAATATGGTACAGAGCATGCTGGAAATTTAAGGGATACACAGAGATTTCAAGTTGAAGATTGTGTTTGTGCGGCTTCCTATAAGAAGTGAGGGTTTCTATGAGTTGTGGGTGAATCTGAGAGGAGAAATTAGAATGAATTCTATGACTAGAGAAAATATTCAAGAAATGTAGAATGACCATTTGAAAGACATGGAGATAGAAGGTTGTATGCCATGTTTGAAAAAAAAAACAGTTGGTTTTGGCTGGATTGTAGTTTAAGAAAAGTGATACAGAGAAAGATAACTTGGAACCAGCTTTTGAAGGGCTTTAAAAGTCAAATTGATGAGTTTATATTTTGTCCTGTAGGTACTAGGGAGTCATTGGAGTTTACTGAGAAGGGGAGTGACACTGTTTACTGTGTTTAATGTAAATCATGTTGGTAGTTTTGTAGACGATGGATTAGATTAATGAAAGAATTTGAGGAGTCAGTTGCAATAGTCTAAATGAGAAGTTGCTCATTCCTGAACCATATTTTAGTTGTGAAGAGAGAAAAGTATTTGGATATAAGAGATGTGGATGTTAATGGTGAGGTTGGGCAACTGATTCGATATTTGGGGTAAGGGAGAGTGAGGAATCAAGGATAACATCAAGGTTGCACACCTGGGAGAATTGAAGAATGGTGTGTGTTTTATGGAAAAAAGGAAAATTTGGTAGACAAGTGAGCTTGGGAAGGAAAGACAGCAAGTTCTGCTTTAGATATAGTGAATTTGAGCACATCTGGTTTTAAATATCCAATAGGCAATTGATAAGTTAGAACTAAAGAATAGGAGAAAGATTTAGGCTGTATATTCATGAGGGAGAATTCTGTGCAGAGATGAAAGTAAATCCATGAAAACTGACAAAGTCATCAAGAGAGACAGAGAAGAGGGCCTAGGACAAAGCACTGGGTGATCCGATAGTTGGGGGAGGGGATATAATATGGCTATTGAGTCATCAGTGGAGTCTGAGGAGCGGTCATACAAGGTAGAAAAACCAGGAGATATCAGTGTCATAAAAAATTTTAAAAAGCAGAGTATATGCATTTAGAACTCTGAACGATGCCTTGTTCCATATTTATTTGAAAAAAAAGAATCAAATTTATATTATCAAGAGATGAAAATACCAGGGGAGCCTCCAAAAATATTACAGTTATATGTTTTTGTACTTTATAGAAAGCATTCACATTTTATATTACTACAAGAAAAAATGAACATGAAAAACAATATATTATCTTTTTTATACAGATAATTTTCCTGAAAACATATGAGGTTATGGAGACATGGAAAACTGAATCCAAGTTTCAAATTAACCTTTGCTTCATTATGAGAAGCAATGTGTCATTGCCAAGTCAATTGGTCTTTTCTCATCACTCATATCTCTCTTTCATTCACACACACACACATCTCATCTGTTTATCTCCTGATGATATAAATTTTCATTAACTATGATTGAAAAGAATTATAATGACAAACAACCCAAAGGGTAATCGAGAAATGTGTAGTGCTTCCAAGTAGACTGCCACATACTTCAGTGACTTTTAATAGACTTTTGTTTATTAAAACATCATAAAAACCCATGTAGACTTTGTGTGTATCTAACAGATTAAATGGCTATGTATCAATTGTCTTTGAAATCAGTACTTATAATTCAAAAGCAGAGAGACAGAGATCATGGAAATTGGTGAGGAGAGGACTAGAGTTCACAAGTGTGACACATTTTTACTTATTTATATACTCTCCAGGAATAACATGGTACTGTACTCTGTCTTAGCATCAAGTTTCATTGACCTTCACATACATAATAAGAATATTGGTCATGTCCCTTTTGAATGCAGGCAAAATGTCAGGAACATTTCAATCTAACACTCTTTCTATAGGTCTAATAACACCATATAACGTAACCTGTTTATCTGGCCTTCATTTATCTGACTCTTTAGTGAATATGGCCACTGATGTGCAGAAGTGCTTATTTGACAGAGAGATCTCTCATGACCCTTATCCATAAATAGTGTCCTACAGTGACAGCTTATGAAATATGCCTCACCACCTTTAACCTACAGGAAGATACAACATAAATGGAAATATCTGTTACAAAACTATGAGAAAATATTGTGATATTTTTATATTGACCAGCTTGCACCCAAAGAATAAATATGAGGAGACCTCTCCCTTTCTTCTCTGCAGAGGTGATGGAAGATATCTGTTTTTCACAACAAATTATTTTTTGATTTGTTGGTTAGTTTTGCTAAAGTTTTCATCTACCTCCTCCATTCTAAAAATTCTAAAATTTAAAGGGAAGACTTTATATGAAAGAGTCAGGGAAAGGCTACATTGGAAATAATGATGATGCAAGAAAAAAACATGCCGATGGCATTCATTTAGTTTTTAAAAGTAAAAAAAAAAAATGAAAAACCAGACAGTTAAGATGAAAAGATCAGATGACTAGGAAAAAATGTAGCCAGTGTCTCTGGTAAAGATCTCATTTCCATGATGTAAAGATTATTGATTCAAATTCATAAACATAAGTGTAATTCTCCAACTGATAATTGCTTAATGGATATGAATAGGCAGTTTTAAGATGAAGGAATCTAAGCTATCAATAGACATTTGAAAGAAACAAGTATAAATCACTAACAGTTAGAGAACTACACATTAAAACAACTCTGAGCTTCTCCATCACACTCATCAGATAGGCAAAGCTGATAAAAAAGAAAAATGACAAATGCTGGAGGGAGTATGGAAATACATTTATATAAATGCACTCTTTGTGTAACATCCACAAATAGCTGGAATTGTCCAGATGTTCTGGAAAGCAGTTTGGAAATATAACCCCGAAGCTATTCATCTATGCATAGCCATTGTTCCAGCAACACCATTATTAATCTAGATTTCAAAGATTATCAAAGATAGAAAGTACCCATATCTACACAAACAATTATAGCAACTCTTTCTGTGGTGCTAGAGAAGTTTAAAAAAAAAGTGTGGGGGATGCCCATCAATTGGGGAAATAACTGAACAATTTATGATATGGGAATAATAATACTATTGTAATGTAAGAAACAATAAAAGAGGTAGTTTCAAGGGAAACCCGGGAAGGTTTGTATGAACTGACACAGAACAAAATGAATAGAACCAGGAGAACAATTTGTACTTTCAACAATATTGAAAGACAAATGACTTTAAAATATAGTAACTCTGATGAACACAATGATCAGACAGAATTTTAGAGAACTTATAAAACATGTTTATGAAACTTACTTCCTTAGAGAGGAAATGGACTCGGGGGATAGAATCAGAGATATAATGTATTTGTATATAACTATTGAGAGAATTTGTTTTGCATGGACTGTACCTGTTCATAACAGTGGTTTTGTTTTTATTGCTTTCTCAGTGGGAGTGGGGGAATATAAGAGAGAAAAAACACGTACTTTCATGAGCATAACATAAAACAAAATTTAAATAAAAGAACAATAAAAAAATCACATAAATTTTATTATAATTTGATCTTGCTTCATCCCACATAATCTAACTTTATTCATTAAAAATTTACCTTGATACAATATATTGCACTATGTTATTTGAGAACTGTATAACTAAAATTTATTTTTAAATACTTTAAAATTTAGATGAAAGAATGAAGCCTGTAAGAGGCATGTGGTCTCTGAGCATGCAAGCATACTTTAAAATACACAGATAATAAAATTTGAAGAATTCTCAAATGTCAAAATTACATCAATGATTACCTTCATTTGACTCATTTAACAGAGATAATTTCAGACTAAAGAATCAAGAGACATGTTTTATGTTGCAGTAATAAGGAATAGGAACTTCTGACATAAATATGAATTTCTCACACCTAGATGCTCAAATTTTGGAAATGTTTTCAAGATGACTAGTACTCAGAAAGAAAAGTGATTTCTACAGTAACAATGAAAAAGACATGCTGATTGTCATATGTACTGAATTCATTTTGTCAATGACACCTGGAGCAAAGGGCATTTCCTAAGGATTAATGACCAGCTGTGAGAGTCATACCCTGAGGTGATGCCAAGGATCATTAACTCTTACTGACCATTAATTCTGCTAAAAAAAAAAAAGGTATACTGTATAGAGGTCAACAAAGGTAAGAAAAAAGTTTTCTTTTCTGTAGTTCTCTCAGGTATACAAAGTTCTCTCAGGGTAGCTAAGAAACACTGAGAGGAAACACAGTAGAATTCAAGAATTCTCGTGGTAGCAATGGAGAGAACTATTAATGTAGTGAGCAAGTTGGCTTCTCTTGTATGGATGTTATGTTTTTTCTCCCTTCTGGGGGCATTCATAAGTGATGAAAAGGACCATAACTACAAACTTTTAGCTCTTAGAGCTTCATAAAGATGTATGAAAAGATCCTCTCTACAAGGAGTAGAGAGTGAACCATTAGACCCTGATACATAAATGATTTCATCTTTGATTTACTTGGAGTTACACACTGATGGCAGCATTTAATCAACTATTCTGGGGCTACCTCTAATTAGAGATATATTAAAAATATGATAAAATTGATGAACATCTGGCGTCGATTCAGAAGGTAATCCTCTCAAGGATTATACATCATCTGAAAAATATCTTTGAAACACATGTGATATGATTGCATGTAGAGGTATGGTATTAATTTCCTTCAAGCAGGATTTTTAAAAACTTCTTTTATATCCCCATGCAATGCAGACACAATTACTGGACACCTAACAGGTACTCAACAAATAGGGTTTTTTTATTCATTCAGAACCATGCCAAGTTTTGATTGATTAAGAATCTTATGCCAAGGTGTCTTTTCTTGTTTACCCAAAGTTGTAGTTTTGCTTATAACAGTTTATGGCATTTTAAAAATACAAAGTTTATGAAAGATCTACATATTTAACCTTTACTCTATCCTTAACCCTTTGCCATTATTAGAAGGCACAATATACATTTTATGCTAGCTTTTAAAAATTCCTAACTTTAGAGAAATAAGGCAGAAGACATCTCCTATTTTCTTGTTTTTCTCTATGGGCTTTCATAAGCATTTTCTTGAGTTACAAAAAGAAATTCTTTGGGGCAAACCTTAAGTGAATCAGAGATGCATTGTATTATTGTTATTATGTCTATTATTTTCTCTGTTAGGTCTAATAGGACTCAATTAAGATTTATGTAAAAGAATATGTCCTGATATATTGAACATAGCCACAAATATTACTTTTCCCCACTATAAATGGGTTAAAATAAAGTTTTTTCAAGATATTACGTATTGAAAATCTGAAGAAAGTCTTTAAATATTGATTCATTTGAAAAAATTGAGACAAGAAAGTATTCTCTTGGTGCCTCTGCTCAAATTGCTTGGTATTTATATGTGTACATTTTCTATCCCCACCTGGAAAATGTAAGGTCTTTAAAGGCAGAGACCATTCAGTTTTGTTTTTGAATCACTAGTGCCTGGCTCACTTACTGACTTGCACATAGTAGATGCTTTATAAATGTTTTTTGGATCCAAATGAATACTGAATTCCTTATTTCTTGCTTTTTTTCCTGCCTCCTTTATGGCCCTCTGCAAGGGTCATAAAACAATTTAACTATATAACATTAAGAAATTCATGTTCTTCTATTTGAATAATAATGAGACATGGTATCTTGCCTATGACCGTGTCAGTCTTTGCATTTATGTTTAGAACACTTGGGAGTAAGATAAAGTGAGGGAAAGTGTTACTGCCATTTTGCAGGAAGAAACTCTAGGTCATAGGAGCACATAGAGATTTCCTAAGGTCAGTGGATTCCTTAAGGTCAGGTAGAAAAATGCCGCTACTTCTAATTCTCTCCAGACTAGATGATATGGACTTGTAAAGGAAATACCTCTTTGCCTGAGTTCTAAGTATTTTCCCTTCTGTTAGATGAGAAAATCAATCTCCCTATTCAAAAGAATCCAGATTTCTGTCAATATGAAGCCATCAGGAGTTACAGCCATAAATCTTTCCTCCCTGTCATTTTAGAAGAGTTACCATGCTAACACCATAATGCCTGTTATTCCATAGGCATGCTGTTTTGTATTTCTCAACAATTCTTCAATATCTACCTTCCTAAAACCATCAACATTTCCAGTGCTGCTTCATAATGCATTTTAAAGGTATTTTTTAAGCTTCACTTTCGCTGATTGGCCTTGCTTAGGTATTTGAAATACTCATCAGGCTTGTGGAACTGTTGTGTATTTCTCAGAAGGATAATGTCACTTGAGTCATGTTAGTTCCCTTCACTTTTGTTTTTATAAGTTCTGAAAGTATCAGGAATTATTTGCCTTTAAGTACAATGCTGAGTTGTGCCATTGTCTCCCTGGAAAAAAGTAGAGATCTGCTCTGGCTGGGATTTTTGTAAGGGATTGGCATTAATGGCGAAAATGTAAATGAATAAGGTTTGGGAAATTAATCTAGAAAATGGATCTTCATAAGCCACTTTCAAAGTCAGTGTATAGTTCACAGTTATGTGGATCTATTTTGACATAATCTTGAAAATCCCTTCCAATAATTCTAGCTTAAGTCATCAAAGGTGCTTTTTATGTTCTACTTGAAGGAGATGAAATGAAAATATATTAGCAAAGTCTCATATCAAAACTTTGGTTGGGAACTTGTTAAATAAGCTGGATGTTTGCTTCTAACAAAGCACAGGTACACAGACTCAGGAAGACTTTAAAAGGGAATAACAAATGAAGCAAAGCGTAAATATTTAACAAGTTCCTTGTGACTTGAGAAATATTAATCATTCTGTTTTGATCTCTTAAAGGCAATGCATGCCAGAATGTTTTAAACTTACTTGTAGCAATAATGGCTCTCATTTATTGAGTGCTTTGTTGTTTAGCACTCACTGATTTATCCTGGATAGTGTTTGTTTGTGCATAGCTGTTTACATGTTGGCTCCCATATTAGACAGTGAGCTCATTGAGCTCATTGTCCTTTACCTTTATTGTGTATCCCCAACATTTAGTATACTGCCTGAAACATGTTCAGTCGTTTTTCAGTTGTGTCTGCCATTCTGTGTCCCCATTTGGGATTTTCTTGGCAGACGTACTGGGGTGGTTGCCATTTCTTTCTCCAACTCGTGTTTTACAGATAAAGAACTGAGAGTTAAGTGACTTGCCCAGCATCACACAGCTAGTAAATATCTGAGGCCGGATTTGAATTCACAAAGAGAAGTCTTCCTGAATCCAGGGCCAACACACTATCCGCGAACCATCTAGGTGTCCCTGATACATACTAGGTACTTAATATATAATATTGACTGACTTCCTTTGAGACAGCCCTGAGAGGTGCATCACATATAAGTGAAGAAACTGAGAAAAAGAAGGCAAAAGGTTCATTTGAGGTAATGTAGCTACCAAACCTCAGGCATGTAATAGTGTGTAATCTTGGGCAAATCATTTAACCTTTGTTTGCATAGGAGGCAGTGAGGTGGCCCAGTGGATAGAGAACCCCATCAAGAGTCAGAAAGACCTGAGCTCTGATATGATCTCAGACACTCACTAGCTATGACTGTGGGCAAATCACTTAACCTCTGTTTGCCTTAATCCACTGGAGAAGAACATGGCAAACTACTCCTATATGTTTGCCAAGAAAATCTCAACTACACTATAGTTCGTGGAATCACAAATAGACGTGATTCAGCAACAACAACAGCAAACAAACAAACAAGTTACTAAATGGAAGAGCTGGCTAAGTCCTACGTACTTGTACCATTGCACATTCTTTCCTATACTTGGGTCTATACACGCCTCAGAATTAAATACAGCAAAAAAAAATACAAACAAACTGGAAATGAAATAGGTACGTGTTTGAGGGGATTGGCTAGAAAAATGGTATGATTTAAAAATGAAAAAGAAAGTTCTTGTGCAATAAGATGATGAATGTGAAGAATATGGGAAAGCAAATGAACATTTTTATTAACTGAGATAGACAAAAATAAATAGATCAAGAAAAAATAGACTCAATGACGACAATAATGTAACTCTAAGTAACTGTAGTGATTATTCTTGTCGCTGGAGAGCATTTACCAAAATATTCTTGCATCTGCTTGTCAAAGAGGTGGAGATCTATGGGAACAGAACATTGTTGACATTGTGTAAACTCCTAAGTGTTAATTGAGTGAGTGTGTGTATGTGTGTGTGTACGCATGTGCATGTATATACAGATTTGAAAAAGAGGACAAGAATATGTGGAAGGGCTTTCAATAGCATGTGAAAATACCTCCTCTTTAGCAAAGCTTTTTATTTAGGGTAGAAGAAGGGATGATGGATGTTTTTTATTGTTGCTATTGTTGTTTTACACTAGTCATCTTATTTCCAAAGCATTCTTCTCAATTTACTTCATTATGGAGAAGATTTCTGATTTGCATAATGTTGGATCAGATGACCTCAGTAAACTTCATTTTCTAAATTCTAAGTTCCAAAAGAATTCTGCTATCAATTCAAAAGATCTCTAATAATTCTAGAAAAGGAAAAAAAAAAGTTCATTGACATAATTCAAGGAAGCTTTTCTTAAGTCACCTGAATTTTAATAGACCTGATAAAACTAAAATGAGTTAAGACAAGCAAGAACAAAGATATTAAATTAAGGGAGGGAAAATGAATTTTTTAGAACAGGGCATTTAAAAAAATTTTGCTTTTCTCCCCACTGTAAACTATAGATATTAGCTCTAAAACCTTTTAAAATATAGTCTTTATTATGTAAGCAGCATAAATTATTATTGGGAATAACTATAATACATGAGAAAATGAAATATTTACTTTTTGGGATATCACTTTTATCATAATTCACATGATATTAATTCATATTTGACTTGGTCTAGTCTGATTATTTTATCCATGAAGGGATTACCCAGTGAAGAAACTTTCTTTTTCAGATTGCAGTTTCTATACATTTGAATCATAAAGAGTTGGGAGGTAGGGGTGAGGAAAGAGGAGAGTGCTAATAAATTAGTGATGTCCAAGTTCACACAGTCAATATCAGTGATGTGACTTGTGTTTAGGTCATCTGATCTTTGAAATCAATGCTTTTAAGCCTATGCTGGCTTATTTTAAAAATAATGTAATCATGGTATATATGACACTGATTCTGGAGGTACAAGGCATGGGGTCAAATCCCATTGCTAATGCTTACTGTCTTAGGCAGGTTACATAACCTCCTCATCTCCAGACCTGTGTTTCCTTATTTGTAGAATGAAGACATCAGACTAGAGGGATAGCTTAGGCCATTCTATTTCTAAATCTATGGTCCTATGATCTATTTTTATGAAATCAAAAAGTTGCAGTGTAGTAATAGGTTCATAGATTTAGAGTTGAAAGGGACTTTATAGGACATCAACTTTGATCCTTTCCTTTTATAGAATAGGAAACAGAGCCACCAAATGGTTGTCACTTGACTAGAATCACACAATTTTCTGTGGTAGGTTTTGAAGCAAGGTCTTCCTCACTCCAAATTCAGTGTTTTATTTACCGTAATATTTTAATATGTTATCTGCTAGGAAGCTCAAATTAAACATATCCTAAATAGATCTTATTTCAATCCTTAACCCAACCATTCTCTGAATTTGTCACATTTCACTTGGATTATTGCAATAGTTTTAAAATCATTTCCCCTCTCTACAATATCTTCCCACTATAATCCATTCTATACTCGGTAACCAAAGAGATTTTTCTGAAGTATATAGGTCTGACTATGTCAGCAAAATCCAATCATTCTCTATTAACTGCAGAGAAAATATAAATTCCTTTGTCATTCACGGGTTTTCAGATTTTAACTCTTACTCCCTTTCCATTCTTCTTGCATGGTATATTTGATTCCTTATATTCTAATATCCAGCAATTCTGAAATTCTTGTTCCTTAAACACAATATTCCATCACCTCTCTCTGTGTTTTTCCTGGCTGACCCCAAACATAGAATGTTTTCTTTACATCCCTACCTATTAACATATCTAGATTTCTTGAAGACATGTCAAAAGTCATCTATTACAATAAACCTTTCCTGAGTCACTTGAATCACTTGTAAGATTACCTGATATCTATTCTCTCTATATCTTTTATGTTTCTATTTTTTTTTAATATTGTCTTCTTTGGTACAGTGTAAATTTCCTAGAAGGCCAGGTCTTTGCTTTGCTTTTATCCTCAGCACTTAGACAGTGTCTGACACATAGTAAGTTCTTAGTAAATATTTGTTGATTGATTGACCAGTTCACTGAAGTGGCATTACCAGCTTTCAACTTACTCGAGTGTCCAATGTAGGAGTCTTCCTTGACTCTTCATTCTATCTTAGCCCCCAAAACTAATTAGTTGCCAAGGCTTATCAACTCTACTTAACAAGGTTTCTTGCAGCCCTCCCATTCTCTTGACTTACAAGGCTTTTTTCCTGATCTTGGCCTGTATTACTTTTTTTCTATACCATTTCAGTGGCTCCTAACTATTTTCTCTACATCCTGTCTCTTCCCTTTCAATTCCATATTCTGTATAGCTTTATTGTTGTAGTTCAGTCCTTTCAGTTGTATTTGATTCATTGTGATTCCATTTGGGATTTTCTTGGCAAAGATAATGGAATGGTTTGCTGTTTCCTTCTCCAAACCATTTTACAGATAGAAAACTCAGGCAAATAAGATTCAGTGACTTACCCAGGGTTGGTTGGTTATTGTCCCTCATACTTTTTTTAAAATTAAATTTGTTTATTGTTAGTTTACATTATTCATTTCCACAAGATTTTGAGTTACGAATTTTCTCCCAATCTTTCCCCTACCCACCACCCCAAAACAGCAATCCCACTGTATACCCCCTCCCCAAATTTGCTCTCTCCTATATCCTCCCCCATCACCCCTCTGACTTTCTGGTAGGGCAAGATGGATCTCCTTACCTCAGTGCCTGAATATCTTAATTCCCAGTTGCATGTAAATAATAATAATAACAATAATAATAATAATTTATACACAACACAGGTTATCCTTATTGTGTTTCCACAGTATTCAAATTGTTCCTTCTTGTCAGCTTGTAATATTTTCTTCTTAATCTGGGAACTCTGGAATCTGGTTATAACATTCCTAGGAGTTTTCTTTTTGGGATCTTTTTTAAGACGTGATTGGTGAGGTTTTTGAAGTTCTGTTTTGCCTTTTGGTTCTAAAATATCAGGGCAGTTTTCCTTGAGAATTTCTTGAAGGATGATTTCTAGGTTCTTTTTCTGATCATGGCTTTCTGGTAGTCCAATAATTTTTAAATTGTCTCTCCTGGATTTATTTTCCAGTTCAGATGTTATTTCAATGAGATATTTCACATTGCCTTCTAGTTTTTAATTTTTTTGGATCTGTGAGAAATCTTGATTTCTTATAAAGTCATTTGCTTCCATTTGCTCCACTCTAATTCTGAAGGAATTATTCTCTTCAATGAGATTCTAAGATTGTTTTTCCATCTGGGAAATTTGACTTTTTAAGGCATTCTTCTGCTCATTGTCTTTTTGAGCCTCTTTTGCCATTTGAGTTAATCTATTTTTAAGGTGTTATTTTCTTCAGTCAAGTTGTTGACTCTCTTTTCATGATTTTTTTGCATCATTCTCATTTCTCTTCCCTATTTTTCCTCCACTTCTCTTATTTGATTTTCAAAATTCTTCTTAAGCTCCTCTATGGACTGCAACCAGTTTATATTTTTCTTGGAAACTTTTGGCACAGGAGTTCTGACTGTGTTGTCTTCCTCCTGTTCCATGCTTTGATTCTTTTTGTCCCTAAAAGAGTAATCTAAAGTTAGATTGTTGAGCTTGGTTTGCTTCCTTTGCCTGCTTATATTACCAGTCAGTTAACTTGATTTTTTGAGCCACAGTAGCTCTCTGCTTCCATGAGGGAGAGCTTTGTCACAAATCACCATATGAGCGCTTACCTTGTATGAGTTTTCTATAAAACAGTCTTTTAGGCGACTACATTTGGCATTTGAACAATCTGGTCAGCCCATCTGAGTTGTGTTTTCTTTTGTAGGGTCTGTATCCTTGGCAGTTTAGTTCAAAAAAAGACCTCAGTGTCTAGTACATTATGCTGCCAGGTGATCTTCAGAAGCTTACTAAAAAAATTCAAATGAAAACAATTTAGTTTATACATATTGATAATGAGGCTGACCCATGCATTGCCAGACCTAAGTCAGTGTTTGGAAGACTCCAAAGGAAAATGTGGGAGAGAAGAGGCACTAGACTGTCTATCAAACTGAGGGTCAGACTCGTTCTGCTGTCCTCATTGTTGCATGATTATGAAACCTAGACAATATACCATTTATACAATATACAGCTATGCCTGGAAACTGCTGAGAGTACAGTAAGTGTCTGAGGCCAGATTTGAATTCAGGAATATGCATCTTTATTTCAGGCTGGTACTCAATCTGCTGTGCCACCTGTCTTGATAGCTACCAAATAGATGTTCACAGAAACATAGATGCAGAGCTAGAAGAGACATCCAAGAACGTCTAATTCAATCTCTTCATTTTACAGGTGAGGAAATTGAGGATCAGAAAGGTGAAAGGATTTGTCTATGTTTGTGTAGGTTGTATTTGGTAGAGCTGGGATTTATACATAGATCATCTGATTCCAAATCCAGTGTTGTTGTTTTCCCCCACTGTCTCATGCTACTTTTTTTTTTTTGCAAAGGGGAAGGCAGAGAAATTGGGGTTAAGTGACTTGCCTGAGGTCACATGACTAATAACTGTTAAATGTCTGAGGTCGAATTTAAAATCATGTACTCCTGACTCCATGGCCAGTGCTCTACTCAGTGCACCACCTACCTGCCCCATCCCATGCCACTTTTTAAAATAAAAATTTTGTAGATGGGCATTTAATGAGCTCTACTATCCAGTTTCCATGCACCTTTCAAGTCTGATTTAGTATTTCTACAATTTATACAATCCCAGCTCCAGTGGTCACTTACTATATATTTTCTGTATAATATTCCATCTCCCACTTCCCAGCCTTTGATCAAATGGTTGTGAGATTCTGTGCTTCTATGTCTAGAATAGGCTCTTTCCTCATTTCTGTGTCCTACAACCTCTAACTTTCTTCAAAATCCAGATAATTTGCCACATCTTATGCAAGATCTCTGCTCATTTCCCCACTTATTTCACTTACTATGGAAATTATTTTGTCTGACTTTCTATCTACTTTGTATTTCCTTATTTCAGGGGTCAGCAAACTATAGTCAAATGGCCAAAGGTATTCATGTTTTTATATAGCCTGTGAGGGAGGACTGAATTTTACATTTTAAAGTTTTATTGTAGTAAACAATAAAATTAAATAGATAAATCTCATGTGCTTTTCCATTATCATCTCTACCTTAACTTTTGCCTCCCCCCCCCCCAAAGAATAAAATCAGGGGTTTAAAAGGGTTTTTTTTGTCTTTTCATTCTCAGTGTTTTGCATAATTTCTTGTGCAAAGTAACTGCTTATTAATTTTAATAGAATTGAATGAACTCAAATGAAAATTAAGTGTTTTTTTCTGTGATCTTGCCTCTGTTTAAAAAAAAAATTTAAAGATGATTCCTAAAATGAATGTGTACACACATGCACACACATTCACATAAAAGTTCACTCACCAAGATATCCCCTAGATAATGATGTATTCACACATTTAAGTAAAGCTACTGAATCATGAAATCTAAGAGCAATCCATTTAGACAAAGAAAAAGTCATGATATTGACATCTCATTTTCAAAGGTCATTTTCCAAAAAAGTAGCAAATACTCTCCATGAGGGAAAAGCAAAGTTGTAAAAAGACCATTTAAATCCCAGGCAATATACTTAAAGCAAAAACAAGACATGGATAAATCACCATAGTTCTTGCTAACTGACTCAGACAGAGGAGATTGAATATTAAACTATTAAGTAAAGTTTTTGTTGTTTTCTTTTGCTCATTCATGACATGACTAAGCGCTGTATTTGTGAGAAAAGCAATTTGTTTTGGGAAACAAAAAATAAAAACAGAAATCCTGTTTAGTAATTTTTCCACTTATGTACTGGAGTTTCATATTTTTTCCCCTTGTTGTCCAAAAGGGGTGGATGAAGTTCATTCTTCTGGTTCACGAAAAGAGATGAGCAAGTCTATGTGACATATACAGTATATTCTGACTGCACAAATTGCTCTCATAGGGAAAGGGGCCTCAGAACTCATCTAGTTTAACTCATGAGCAAGAATTAACTATATGACAATCTCCGCAGTCATATCCCCAACAAGTGGTCATCCATTCTTTGCTTTAAGTTTTCTATAGAGATAAAGGGAAAGGAACAAGCACTTAAATCACACCTACTATGTGCCACCCACAGTGCTAAACGTCTTTTTGCAGATATTATCTCACTTGATGCTCACAGAAAGCCTGGGACATAAATGCTGTTTTTATCTCAATTTTACAGCTGAAGAAATTGAGGCAAGCAGAGCCTAAGGGACTTGCCTAGGGTCACAGAACTAGAAAGTATCAGAGGTCTAATGTGAACTTGTATCATCCTGACTCCAGATCCAGCATGCTGATCACTCTAACGCCAGTATCCGTTATTCCATTTTGGGACAACTCTGACAGGAATTTTGTTGTTTGTTTTCTTACACACAGACTGAACTTGTCTGTCTGCACCTTCTAGTTCTGTCTTCTATGTCTAAGCAGGCTAAGTACAGTCACTATCTCAAATGCCAGCCCTTCAAAAACTTGGTGACAGCTACTGTGTTATATTCCTCTTAAGTCTTCTCTTTTTCTGGTTAAAACTTACTTTTTTCTTTAAATCATTCTTTTCTGGCATGAATTAAATTCCCTTCACTAATTCTGGTTGCCATTCTGGGGATGCACTTAGCTTATCAATACCCTTCCTAAAATGTAGTAGCATTCCTCAAACACTTCCAAATTTCCTTTAGTCTTAAAGGTACTACCAGGTAACTCACTCAGGCTTGTATCCACAATGACCTCTGACATCGCTCATTTTACTTTGGACCACATTTCAAATCTTTTGCGAATTTTTTCTTTTTTCTAATGTTAGATCCACTCTTGTATAAACATACCCACTTTCATATTTGTCACTTTGGTTCAGGCTTTCATTACCTCTCCTCTGGAATATTTTAATAGTCTTTTAACTGTTCTCTCCAACTCTTTTCCCTTACCCCCCACTCCAAAATCTTCTTAACTTAGTTTCTGAAATGACACTCTCCTGCTATATAAATTCTAGTGGCTCCCTATTACTGCAGGATGAAATTTAAAATCCTCTATTTGGCATTTCAAGTTCTTATTCTGGCTATTTCCTATCTTTCTAGTTTTCTCATTGTTTATTCCCTTGCACCCTTACACTGGCCTACTTTTTGTTCCTCTCATAAGACATTGGCAGTGCCTGTGCCTCATGCCTGGAATACTACCTCCAGCCCATCTCCTAGATGACTTTACTTTCCTCAGGCTCAAATTCTCTCTTCTGAAAAAAGCCTTTCCTAGTCCCTTAGTTCCTTCCCTTCTGAGATTACCTCCCATCCAGTCTGTATATATCTTGCAAGTACCTACACAATGCTTTTCTTTTAGAGTATAAGCTCCTTGAAAGGAGGGTATATTTCTTTCCTTTGTTCTCTCTCTCTCTGAGAGAGTATGTACTAGTATGTACTAAATTCTTGTTGACTGATTGAGTGGATATCATATAACTCTTAATTCATGTTCAATATAAATAGGTAAGTATGGAAATTAATTCAGTTCTACTACGTTCAATAACAAATATTAATTTGGTGTATAATACTTTCATAGTATTGGACTAAGAACCAGGGTAACACAGTTCTTACCTTCAAGAAGTTTATAGTCTCCAGTGATGAAAGGGAGTAGATAAAATATGGACAAGAATAAGTATAACTTAAAGAAGACTAATAGGAACCAAGGGCAGTTAGGTGGCACAGGAGACAGAGTTCCAGGCCTGAAGTGATGAAAACTTGTTCAAATCTGGCCTCAGAGACTTACTAGCTGTGTGATCCTCAACAAGTCATTTCACTCTGTTTGTCTGAGTTTCCTTGTCTGTAAAATGAGCTGGAGAAGGAACTGCCAAACTTCTATAGCATTTTTGCTAAGAAAACTCCAAATGGGGTCAGGAAAATCTGGATGCAACTGAAATGACTATACCACAAATATTTCATTTCTATGCCCTTGAATTTTGAATTCCCCTCTCTCCTCCTCCTCCCATCACCAGACACAATACTGAGTGCTGGGCTTGGAATCAGGAAGGCTTATCTTCCTGAATTCAAATTCAAGCTCAGAAATTTACTAGCTGTATGACCCCAGGCAAAGTCACTTGATCCTGTTTGCCTCCATTCCTTATCTGTAAAATGAATTGGAGAAGGTAATGGCAAACCACTCTAGTATCTTTGTCAAGAAAATCCCAAATGGGGTCACAGAGAGTAGGACAGAACTGAAAATGATTAAACAATATCAATGATAAGTGGAGCCAAGGACAGTTCTAAAAGTATTACATACAGGAAGATTTGAGAAGGGAGAATTCCTCCCTGCTTAAGAGATTAAGAAATTCCTCATTGAGGAGGTGACACCTAGAAGCCAATGCTTCTACTTACTCAGGATTACTTGAGACATGATAGATTCTGCTGCTGGCAAATCAGCTCAGTGAAAAGGCAGAGACATTCAAGCTGCCACCATAAAGGAAGAGTTTTAGAGAAAATAGTAGCCCCTACATGATCAACTCTGAAATGCCTTCCTTCTTGTTTCATGACCTGGGATTTGTCTTCTGACTTGAATCGCTACTTGAATGCTTAATTTTTCTGAGCTTATCTCAGGCCTTATGATTTTGGTGCTCCAAAGAACTCTAGTTGTGTGCTGGTCTGGGGTATTGTTTTCTGCTGATTGTGGCTTAGATCCCAGTCTTCCCTTCCTTCTCTCCCCTCCCCCCCCCACCTCCATGTTCTTCAGTCAACTATTAACCTAAGCACTCTTAGGTGCCAGCTTTTGATTATGTGCAAATATAATGAGGTAAGAAAATGTGTGACTACATTAGGGGAGAGCTACTTTTCTAGTTTGGCTGGAATTTAGAAGGGTGATTGTACTAAATGTTTAGAAGAGAAGCTTATGGAAGTATTTAAAAGGTAGTCCAACTTTATTCATTTATTTATTTCATTCTAGAGGCAACATGGAGCCAATGAAGATTTTTGAATAGGGGGTGACATGGTCAGACTCATGCATTAGGAAGATTATTTTGGTAGCATGTGAAAACGAAGGGTCCAGTTGAAGGATCCAAATGTCACTCAGTTTACACTGGCCATTGATCACTCTTTTTGAACAATCCACATGCAAAGAGTTATTTTTTTTATTGTTTTCAATATGTCATTAAAATATTAAGCTGGCAATTCTTTTGACTACTACCCTGGCCTGGTTAGCATTTGGATGGGAGATTTTCTGGGACTACTCTATCCTAAATGCTTTACTTAGAGGCATTATAGTATAAAGGAAGTAAAAGACCTGAGTTCAGTTCTTGCCTCTGAAAAATACTGATTGTCGTGACCTTAAAGCACTTAATCTCACAGTACTGTAGACCAGAGATGTCCAATATGTGGTATACAGATTTCTGAGTGTGGTATGAACCAGATTAAAATGTTTTTCCTATCTGCTTTTATTATGTTGATATATTAAACAAGAAACATAAAAATGTGTATGTTTTATAAGTCAAAGTGTGGCCCACAGGGATGCTAATACATCATTGAGCAGCCCCTATTTCTACTTGAGTTTGGATGCACTGCTCAAGGCAATTTTCTGAGACTGTAAGCTAAAGAAAAAGTGCTAATCTGCATTTACAGAGGGTGATTCCTCATGGAGGGTTGCCTAAACTGATGAAGAACCAGTTATTAGCTTATTCCATTAAAGATTTTTATTTTTGAAAAAACATATACAACAAATCAATTCATCATAATAAGCATTTATACTATGTTCAAGTAGTAGATGCTAGATATATATGTATATATTATATACACATACACATATATATGCATAAATATAGATAAAGATAAAATATAGCATTTATTTAGAGTTTACTATATCTCAAGCACTGTGCAAGGCCTGTGAAAGTAGGGATAATCTTGTTTTATTCTATTTATATCTCCATTGCTATCACACAATGGACATATAACTAAAATAAGAATACCATCCCTACTGTTTAAGGGGCTTGGATTCTATTCAAAGGGAGCTAGACAGCAGAATGTAGGAAGGAGAGTTCAAGGGGGTAAGCTTGTTTGTGCAGAGGAGGAACAGTCCAGTGAAGTGAGCACTGATAGGGCCTCTCAAGCAGTGGTAGTTCAGGCCAGGGACTCATGATTCAAGAGAGCAGGAAATCAGGTGTGGAGGCATCTCCAGATAGGCAAGGATACTGGTAAAGAGACAGACCAACGTAAAGACAAAGTGAGTAACAGGCCCCCCCTGTAAAGAAATAGACATTTTACTGGGGATGTTAACACATAAAAATATAATTTAGAGGTGAAGAGAGTCACTTACCCTATCTCAGCCTTAATTTCCTCATCTGTAAGGTAAGGATAATAATACCACATACCTTCCAGGGTTGTTTTGGGGATAAAATGAGAATATTAGTAAGATACTTTGCAAATCTTAAAACACAATATAAATGATAGATATTATTGTTGTTATTTTTATTATTATAAATTACTGACAGCGTGTCAGTAAAGGTTTCTCATGCAAAAGAACCCCTGAGTGAAACTTTAAAGGAAGCTAAGAGATTCTAAGATACAGGGAAATGGGGGATGGGAGGAGGGCAGTATTTCAATTATGCAAATGAATTTACTAAAATAATTCAAAGAAATAAAAATTCATTAAATATCACCAACAGATATTTAATGAGCCCATTAAATCCATGATGCTAGTCTCTAAATGGAGACATTCAAAGAAGCATAATAATTGACATTTTATTACACAAAGTTTGTAAAAGATCTTATATTTATCATCTCTTGAGATCCTCCAAACAACTCTGTGAAGTAGCTATCATGCTCCTTATTCCACTGGTGAAGAAAGAAAAGTTTAGAGAAATTATGTGACTCTCTAGGTCAAAACTAGGAAATATGAAAAGCTAGAGTTGAAGTAAGATTTTTGATGACCACAAATTTCACATTTATCCAACTGTTTCATACTTCCTTAGTCCCTACTCTAGAAAATTTTTCAGTTTAATTACAGAGAGAAGACATACCAAACTACATAAATATAATGACAAATTGACTTTACACTTAGTTGTTTTCAGAGTTCCAAGAAGGAGGGCATGTTATTGCCTTGACTGGGGATTAGTCTTAGAATGTGCCCTGGTAAATATTTACTTAAATACTTTCAATCAAATATCTGTTGTACATATTATTAACCCTAACTTGGGATATTTAGTAGTTTGATATTATTTATTTAGAGTTTGCTACTTTCCTCTCTCTAATTGCCTTCAATGTCTAGGTGTACCAGACAGTGGCATTTCCTGCTGTTTCTTTGCCTCCAAGGATTTGGATGGTAGAACCTTTTGTTGAGGTGTTATTATTTTCTTCCAGTGCTTCTTAAGATTCTACTCTATTCTGATCTCCCCTGTTTAAAATACAGGTGATTGGGAAGCAGAAAGTGTTTGTTTTGTTTGCAAATTTTCATGTATGAATGATGAAAGAATGTGGTGAAAGAATAGTTTTAGACGCTCGCGCGCGCGCGCGCACACACACACACACACACACACACACACACACACACACACACACACACCATTTGTTCCTTCTTTTGTTTGGGCAAGCATCCTTGGAAAAAGCACTCCATGTTAGAACTCTTAGGTCCCAGTCCCAACATTCAATGTCTATTTGGAGCATATCAATTTCCCTGTAAGTGAAAGAAGAGTTGTTCAAAGATTGTACATGGTGCAGTGTCATGTAGTGTCCTGGAGTCAGGAAGATTTGAGTTTAAATGTGGCCCAAGACAATTAGTACTGGTGTGATCTTGGGCAAATCTCTCAAACTCTGGCTAACTTATTTTCCTATTTTATAAAACAGGCGTAATAATAGCTAATTATTAAGAATGTAAAATGAAATAATATCTGCAAAGTGCTTTGCACACCTTAAAAAGTTCCATGTAAATGCTACATAGTTATTATTGTGACTGTGTAAGGAGAAATGCCATTCAGATGCTAACTCTACCATTGTATTTCTTTTAAAGCTCCACATACATTTTTGTCTTGCTGTAAAGTCTTTATCAGGACTTATGGATTATGTAATGCTGACCATTTTTACATGACCCCAAATATAATGGTAAATATCATAAAATAATAGAAATAAAGGTAATATTAGAGAGTATTACACTCACCAAACAGGAGAGAAATGGGCTTTCTATGTCCCATGATGCCCATTAATGAGTGTATCTGCAAGTTTGATATCATTGCTATTTCTCTCACAGTATTTTCCCCATATACTAGATTAATTTTAACAAATGTTCTGAAGCATCAAAGCATTGCGTAAATGCATTATTCTTTCTAGTAATAAGATCTGTAATATCTGATCTGCAAGATAAGTGCTTGCTTCCACAGAATTTTAGTCAGGGGCAAAAAAAATACACTTAGTTTTGTAATGGGAGTTCTGTCAAAACTCATCAAATATTCTTGGATTCCATGAATTCCCAATTCAAGTAACTTTCTCTTAGACTGATTAATAGAAAATCATTCAGCTGAGTTATTATTGTTACTCTTAGTTTCAATGCCACTATTTTATACATGTGAGCTGAATTGCATGCCAAAAAGGAAACAGCAAGACACTGTCATTCATAGGCCGGTTATTTACATAAAATGTGTGCAGATTTTTTTGAACTTATCAGTAATCATTTACAATCTACTAGAAAATGCTCACAACCATCTGAAATAAATTTTGCTCATATTAAATATTGCAGCTCCATAGTCTTTATGTATCTGTTTTCAGCATATATGAAGGTGAAAGAATTAACTGAAATCACTCAACTACACTTTTAGGAACTACCTTTAATAGTAAACGCTAATGGGAACTTTTCAAATGCATGGATTCACTATATTTAACTCCATCTTTTCTTGAGTGCTAGCTACAGCAGGGTGCTAGATAGAATCAGAAGAAAATCGTGTCATATAGAATTTATTTCAGCTAATTTAAAACGATTCTTTTGAACAGCTACTTATATCTGTATACCATGTTGCTGCAAGAAAGAAAAAAATGTGTTTCTATTTTTACAAAATGATGAAAACATTTAAAAAAGAAAATAGGGAGTATGGATATTTGGAGAAGGATGAAATAAGTATCACTACCTCTGGAAAGAACTTGTCAATGGATAGATGTATCATTCCATTCACTCCATCCTTTTGATTTTGCAGATTAATAAAACTTCCCTAACTACCTCTGTCATGTATTTGGTGCTTTCCCCTTTACAATATAAACTTCTAACAGGCAGAGGATGCCTTAACTTGACATTTATATTCTCAATACTTAGTTTGATGCTTGGTATATGGTGAAGACTTATATTTTTCATTTTTTAAATTCATAATTAGGTAGATGACAATGACAGGTATGCTGTTGCTGTATTAAGTGTGACTGCAATGAAGTATGAAGGAGAAATAGAAAAGGGTTTAGAAGAAGGTACTCATGGTAACTCTCTTAAATGCAAATAATGTGATATCATTGCTGACTCCTTAGGGTCATAGGGCCATAGATCTGGAAAGAGCATTAGTGGTTATCTAAGTCCATCCCTTCATTTTGCAGATAAGGAAAGAAGCACAGATGAGTTAAATAACTTTCCCAAAGTTGGGTAGGCTGTAAGTGACAGAGTCTTCTCCTACCTCAATTTTCAATCTATAAAAATCCATGGAAAATTAATCATTGTTAATGACAGTTAAAGCCTGAGGTAGTAAAACTGTGATGAAAATTTTCCTCTAAATTAACAATGAAAGGGCATTCTATAGTGGAACTATTTCCAATTTGCAAAGATTTGAAATTGTCATTTGAATATGCAATTACAACTTGTATATTAAGGTTGATGGAGAAATGCATGTAGAAACATATTAGCAGTTCCAGGCAGAGACACACAGTTGTGATCCACTGCTCTGGTAGGAAAAACAAATCTTTCCCTAGTTTTGAGGAATATTCAGTAAATGTTTGTTTTTTCAGCAACTTGTTGCTAATGGTTAATAGTTATGTTCCATGAGGAACATTTTTCACATCAAGCACCAAAAGAGGTTTATACGATCCTTCTATGCTTTTTGTAATCTTCTATATATTGTTTCCTTCAAACTTTGGGCAGGTTTCAGGAAAAGCAATAGGCCCTTTTTGACAAGAACATATGTGACAATCTTCTCCACTGAGTCATAGAGTTTGGGGAATACTTGATTTTCTGCATGAAAACAAATCTTAGTGACTTTTTGGAAGTCTTATTAGCATTTTTATAACAATCATTTACTTAATGCTAAAAGGTTTGTGAAATATTTTATTTACTTTATTGCATTTGAGACTTAAGATGACTCTAATGAAGTAGATAATGGGGTTATTATTTGTTGTATTGTAGAGATGAAACTGATGGCCAGAGACTATCAATAACTTTACCCAGGGTTGCAAGATTCAGAAACTAGGTATTCCTGACTCTAAATTCTTAATTTTTCCCATATTTATGAAGAGTTCAAATTAAAAAAAAAAAACATTATTCATTCTTTCTCTGAAAGAATGTACTTTAAGTTGATCGAATCATTAAAGAATCATAATTTATTTTCAATACTTTAAGAAAAAATTAAGTCCTGCCATTTTTAAAGATCATTTAAAAGAATAACAGAACAGGACTTTGGTATTTCAGAACTTTAAAAAAATAGTGTGCTATTTATTACTAAGAAACAGGTTTAAGGTTAAATAAGAAATATGTGTAATGACAAAAGTTTTTAAATGACATATTACTAAATTCATATAATAGTAAGATGTATATTTGTTGATATCTCATTTTACATATTCAAAATGGTGATCATTCATTATTTAATACCTGTTCTATATGTGACATTGTGTCTAAGACAAGAGTGACATCTAGTAGCCAGTTCTGGTACACACAGACATACATGCATACATAGATTTTTACATAACTGATCTTGGCATGTAACAATAATTAATTTTTAATTATATACAACAAATTGGTATTTGTTCTACAATTGTTCAGGCTTGTGTACAATTTAAGATCATAGAAAGTAAAGTTATACCCAGTATATCAATAGCATTATACCCATTTTACAGGTTATTAATTTCATCAGCACAACATTTTCTTAGCATATTCAAATAGATCAATACTCATATTTCCTGCAATGAGGGTTAAGGGAACTTTATTCTCTTGCAAGGTCTTCCTTCATGCTGTTCTTCATTATTGGAATACAAGCTCTTACTCTCTGACCATTTAAGATCTACTCATTTCTTCAAGCCCAACTCTGAATGCAATCTCCCCTAGAAAAGCCTTCTGGTTTCTCTATTTATTAATGGACTTCCCACTTCTGCCCCACCCCCATACATCACACAGAATTTTTACTTACACTTGCCCTTTAAAACTTAGCATAACCCCTAATTATACTATAAACTTCGTAAAGACATGGATTGATTTTAATTGAATGTCATAATCTCTCCCAGAGTCATCAACAGTGCTCTCTGCACACAATAGTTATCTAGTAAACAATTAAATTAAAAAGAACTCAGAAGTTCTAGGGATTTTTTATGGAATCCAAAGAACCAGCTTGAGAATTTCTAGTATTTATTGGATGCATAAGTTTAAATGAAACGCTAATGTTTTTATCTAGTGACCTGATTTCCATTAAAACTTGGACCAATGCAGGTAGGTAATAACCTTGCATGTTCAAAAAGCTTAAATTAAGAAGTTGGCCAATAGTTCCAAGGCTAGGTTCTCTAAAGCCATGCATTACTCCCTAACCCAATTCCTTAATCTTTAGCACTATAGTATGAGCTTAACACAATGCTTATAATATTTAGACACTTAAATGATTGCTTACATCATGGTGAAACCAAAAAGACTTTAATTCAGAGTGCCAAAAGAAATTTGGTTACATCATGATATGGCAAATCTGTTCATGTCAAGCATCATATTGATAAGTGGAACTCTCCATTTGATTGATTTGTATAGCATAATTAGGGTCAATCATAAAAAGATGAAATTAATGCATTGTTTGTGCCAGTAGTCTGATTTACCTGCCTCCTTAGACATAGATTTAGATGAACATTCCTGGACTAAGGCCATAAGGCTAATTGAAATGGATAAACAAAGAAAAAAATGACATTATAGGCATTGACATTATAAAAGATATTGTAAATTTTGTTATCTTTTTCTTTGGGACAAAATGTATAAATGGAATTTTTCATTATCTGGATTAAAAAGAAATGAATATTACTTTTTTTTCCAATTTAACGAAGTCTAAAAATTTTCAAAAAAGAATGACTCTACTATTTTTAGATGCTATTATTTTAAATTATATTTGCATATTGTTTGCTATCTAATGCCATTTAAAGGCATTTCTAATTCCATTAAAAACAAACTTTTGTGTAGTCACAATAGTTGCAGATTAATGTTTTCAAAAATGAAATAATTTAAAATCATTGTGTTGATTTATAAATGAAGAAATTCACAAATATGTAAAAAATCTGAATCTGAGATTTTATAATTGCAATTAAGTAAGAAAATGTTGGGGGTTTTTTCCAGTAAATATTTAGTTTTTTCCAGTTGAGTATGTAGATTCAAAGGTTATTGGCTTCACTATATCTTAGAATTTGTTTTTGAAATTTCTTGTCTCCCACCCCTACACACACCTTCTTCTTGCAGAATGGAGGGGTCTGGACCTATGAGTTCATCAATGTGAGGAATTCTCATAGTGCAAACTCCCTCAATGGATGCAGACAGATAACACACTTACACAATATAACCATAGACAGTTGCCTGGCATACTGAACTGCTAATGCTATTGAACCATGATCCCACATATATCAGATGCAGAATTTGAATCTATGTCTTCCTTATTCTAAGACCTGCCCTTTATCTACTGTCACACCCCTGATAATTAAATCATGAACTTAAATCACTAATTCAAAAGCCAATGATAAAGCAATTGGGTAAACTGTGAAATCATCCAACCATTTGCAACAAATTATCTTCTTTTCAGTGAGTCTTCCAAATCATTGAATGAGTTAAAATATAATCTTCTTGATAGAAACAGGTGGTGTGGATGAGTAAGATGATTCTTTATTTGTTTTGTTGGTATCCCAAATCTTGGTATGTTGCCTCACACATAGTAGGTACTTGTTGTTTTTCCATTTGTATTAAGGGCTTTTATTTTATGTTCCTGTGTTCCTAACTCAAAGATACTCAAACTTCATTTCCCTCCTCCAATCATATTTTTTTAAATTTTTTAAATTTCTTTTCCCATTTTTCTTCTCCTTCTCTAATTTGCTTTTTTAAATCCTTTTGAAGTTCTTTCAGGAATTCTTTTTGGACCTGAGACCATAGTAAGCCAAAGGCCAAGCTCAAATAAGTGAATATTACATTACATTTCTTCCCATAAGAAGTTGGTATCACTCTAAAGACAAATAAATTGGCAAAAAATATATATTTATGCAGATGCAGCTTTTTTAAGTACACAGTTTGCTTTACATATTTTTAAACAAATCTAAAAATCCTTTTAAATCTAAAATGAAAGCAGGCAAACTTGTTTTCAGTAGACTTGGAAATCTTTCTCTTTCTCTTTTAAATTAAAATGATAAATGCAACACAAATGCAGGTCATTATTTTTCATTTAGTTGGATACTTGTAATGCAGTTTTTCCTTTAATCTTTTGAAGTAAAATTGTACTGCCATGTGACATGACACCAAAGTCAGGATATTGCTTTATTATTGATATAGAATGGTGCCAAAATGCTATATGAAATCCAATGTTATTCCTGAACTAATGAGGAGATAAGAGTGTCTTGAGGTCTGCAAATAATGTGAGGTTAGGAACTCTTTCTTTCTAAAAATGCTTTGTTGTCATGATTTTTTTCTTTTATTTCTTTCCAATTCTTTTTCTCCACTACTATGGCTATAAACCCTTCCCTATCTCTCCCTTTAATATACATATAAGTTATCCTTGTTTTATGAAAAAAATTATTAGTGTGATTTTTTTTGAAAGAAGATAACCAGTATCAAAAATGAAAAGATAAATTCACTAGCAAGGAAGATGAAATTAAAACAATTAAGAGCTGTTTTGCCCAACCATATGTCAATAATTCTGACAAGGTAAATAAAATAAATGAATATTTACAAAAAAAAATTACCCAGAATAACAGAAAAGGAAATAGAATACTTATTTTAGAAAAAGAAATGGAACAAGTTATAAATAATCTTCCTAATGAAGAAAAAATCCAGGATCAGATGCTTTCACAAGTTAATTCTCACAAACGTTTAAAGAACACTTACTTCCAAAAACAGGCAAAGGAAGAGTCCTACCAAAGGCCTTTTCAACACAAATATGGTGCTGATACCTAAACCAGGAAAAGCCCAAACAAAGAAAACTGTAGACAGTTTCCCTAATGAATATTGATGCAAACATGTTAAAATACTAACAAGGAGATTACTTCAGTATATCACAAAGATCATACATTATGACCATGTAGGTTTTATATCAGGAATGCAGGACTGGTTCGATATTAGGAAAATTATTTGCTAGAAAAATAATTACAAATTTAGTCTGGAAGAACAATAGGTCAAGAAAATTAAAGGAATCAATGGGATAAAAAGTGAAGGTAGATAGTCCAGCACTTCCAGATCTCAAACAGTATTACAAAGTGGTAATCATCAAAACAATCTGGTACCAGCTAAAAAACAGAGTGATGAATGAAGGGAATTGATTAAGTATACAGTACATGATGTTCTATATGATCATAACATCTAGTATTTCATAAATCAAAAGATGTAAGCTTTTGGGACAAGAACTCACTCTTTGACAAAAAATTATTGGGAAAACTACAGAGCAGTTTGGCAGAAACTAGGTATAGAGCAATGTCTTACATAAAATGCCACTACAAAGTTTAAATGTATATGTAATTTAGATGTAAAAAGTGATATATCAAATTAGGGACGCATGGAATAATTTACTCGTAAGATCTATGGATAAGGGAAGAATTTATGATCAAACAAGAAATATAATGAATAGGATACAAAATGGATAATTTTGATTACATTAAATTAAAAAAGGTTTTGTACAAACAAAAGCAATTCAGGCAAGATCAGAAGCGCATCGAGTCAGGAAGACTCATCTTCTTGAGTTTAAATCTGACCTTAGATACTTACTAGCTATGGAACCCTGGGTAAGTCACTCAACCCTGTTTACCTTGGTTTCCTCATCTGTAAAATGAGCTGGAGAAGGAAATGAAAAACCTTTCCAGTATCTTTTCTAAGAAAACCTCAAACGGGGTCATGGCTGAAACAAATGAAGAACAATAACAACCAGCAATATAGTGCTAAAAGAAATGTTTAGCAGGATGGATTCAGAAAACCCTAGGAAGACTTATATGAACTGAAAGAAAGTTAAATGAGAAGAATCATGAGAACATTATACACAGTAACTGCAATATTGTAAGATGATTAACTGTGAATGGCTTAGATATTCTCATCTATTCAATGATCTAAAGCAGTTCCAAAGAACTTATGATGAAAAAATACCGTCTACCTCCAGAGAAAGAACTGATAGAATCTAAATGCAGCTTGAAGCATACTTTTTAACTTTATTTTTCTTCTTTATTTTTTTGTATGTGTTTTATTTTGTCACATGCACAATATGGAAATATTTTGCATGATTTCACAAACATAATCCATATCAAATAGATTTCATTCTCAAGATGTGGGATTGGAGTATGGGAGGGAGGGAATTTGGAATTCAAAGTTTAAAAATGAATGTGAAAAATTGTTTCTACATGCACTTGAGAGAAAAATAAACTTTAAAAAGAGGAAACTTTGGCCCACAGAAGCTGACTTTCCTGACTGCATGCCTAGTTAAGTGTCAGAAGTGCTATCTGAACCTAAGGTTCTCTTACTTGTAAGTCAGTAAATTACCCGTGGTGTTATGTATGGATTATCTAATTGATTCCTGGTTTTGTTTACTGCATTTAACATTAGTTCATATAAGTTTTCCCAGAATTTTTCTGTATACATTAAAATCTTTTTTTTTTCTTTTTGCAGGGCGGTTGGGGTTAAGTGACTTGCCCAAGGTCACATGGCTAGTTTTTGTGTTAAGTGTCTGAGGCCGGATTTGAACTAAGATCCTCCTGACTCTGGGGCTGGTGCTCTATTCACTGCGCCACCTACCCGCCCCTGTATACACTTTTATAATTCTTATGGAACAGTATTACTTCAATTATTTTTACATACCATAATTAATTTAGCCATTTCCCAAATGATGGGCGCTCATTTTATTTTCAGTAATTTCCTACAATCAAAATGCTATTTAAAATTTTATACATTTGTATTCTTTCCCTCTGTCTTTTACTTTTGTAGATGTATCCTAAATAGTGATGTTATTAACTTAAAAGTTATACTCCAAGTGATTTATAGGTTAAAGTCTGAAATTGCTTTCCAGAGTGGTTGAACCAATTCATACCTTCAACAGCTTACATTAATGTGTCTGCTCTCTGCAAGGATTTCCAACAATTGCCATTTTCCCCCAACATATTTGGCTTCTTAGGGGAACTTTAACATTATTTTATTATTTTTATTATTATTGGTACTTTTATGGGCCTCTCCATAACCTGATTTTTTTTCTTTTAAAAACGACTGTTACACATTCTTTGATCATTTATTGTTAGAAGAGTGAATCATATTCTTCTATCTTAGAAATGAAAACTTTATCAAGGAAACTTGCTGCAAAGTTTTCTTTTTAATGATTTCCCCCAAGTTAACTTTCCTTGCCAAATTTAAGTTTATTTCTTTTGTTTGCAAAACTTTTCAATTTTATATTATTCAACTTGCACTTTTTTTTTTCTTTTGTGATCATCTCTCTATCTCTTGCTTGGTCAAAGAACATTTTTTCAAAGAAAAGACTGTGGAAAGACAAAATTAGTAGTAGCACTCTATAACTAAAGAGGTCTGATCCTCCTTCTCTGTTTCCCCTTTCACCCAACTTACACTTTAATGACTGGTTCTTATGATTTCTTTCTTTAAATATCTCTTGTATAATTTTCCTTCTGTTGTTAAAGTCTGTTTGGCTTGCCACAAACTTCGCCCTCTGTCTTAACACTCTCCTTGACAATGGGAATTTCTCTGTTATATTTAATAAATTTACACACCATATTACCCTTTTCAGATAAATATTGTCTCCCCCTCCTTCTTCCTCATTTTTTAAACTAGTGAATTCCTTTTTCCTTGTCCTTTTCTTTCTTCTTTTTAAAATAATGAAAATAGAACCACTCCATACACAAACCTTGTACTTGTCTTGTGTCTCTGTGACGTTTGCAGACAGTAGAACTCTTAAAGGAGACCTAGTTCCCCTTCCCCTGTTAGATCATTAGTCTTTCATTATTTAAACTCTTTCAAATACTCTAATGTATTTACTTTTCTAGATTTCTTTTGTATCCTTTGATTTTTTTCAGATTCTTCTTGGATTTATTTTAATCAAATATGCTTAAAAATCCTTCATTCTGAAGCCATATGACCAAGAAGATAGAGGACTAGACATTTTCTCTGACTCTTCTTATCTATTAAGGAATTACAACTCCCTCCACAGATTAAGGCCCCAAGAATTCTATGGAAGTGACAACCTGATGGATTAGTAGTAGAAAAATCCCAATACCTAATCATTGATATGCTTACTCAGCAATGCCTCCATCATCGACCACCTCCACATTCTGAAAGGACTGCACAATAAGACCCATAGGTTTGTGCTCTGGGATAACAATTACCTTGCTGTTGCTGTATTCTGTACCAGCATGGTACCATGACTATGCCTTGGACCTGCTATTATGTAGCCATCCAAGCCTTGCCTCTTCTGCATTCATATACACAGTACAAGGAAGAAGTAGAACGATGGGAATGGCTATGTGTGTTCTACTTGGGGATGGTATTTAGTTTTTCAGCATCAATGTTCAGTTAAAGAAGAAAGGAATAAGAAGAAATAAGGATTGGCTACAGTGTGAATAGAGTGAGGAGAGTGAGACCAGCTAGGTCAAGAGAGGAGACTGGCATCCTGCTGAGACAACTCTGTTTCCCTAGAAGTCATTTGGACCAGAGATTGAGACCAGGGAAATGTGAATTCCCTAGTGTGAGAGGAGGCTGAGACAGTTTTAGATTTAGCCTTTGGGGGATCTATCATCAAAGGGAAAGGAGTCAGAAACTGAGATATAGCAGAATATAAGGGAATAAAAACTGAAATTATCATAGGTTTCAGGGGGAAGTAAACTAATTTTAGAAGTCTGATCATGAGCAGAAAAGCAAGCAAGGAGGACAATAACAACAACAACAACAACAACAACAACAACAATAATAAAAATTGTCAGAAGAGATAAATTTGAATCTGTGATGCCATATTTGCAATATCCCTATCAGAGTTTGGACAAATCAAATAGAAAAATAAGCCAAAGGTAAAATATAGAATTGAAAAAAGATACCAGAAAACTAGAGCCAAATGAAATTACATTTACTAAATGGGTCTTCTAAAGAATATACATATTTCTCAGCACTAAAAACATGGAAATTTTACAAAAAATTTACTGTGTATTTGGGCACAAAGGTAAATGTGAAAAAGTAAAAGAATAAATAAAGTCTTGTAGTTTCAAGGGCCATATACAAAGATTCAAATGGAGAATGAACAATTAAATTTTAAATTATGAGATTAACAAATAATGGAAGTATTTAATACTTATTGTGAAAGAAAATTATAATGATGAACCAATATACCAAATTTTTCTACCTTTACTATAAAGCCTTATCTGATTTTTCATAGTGAAAAGTATTCTCTCCTTAATAAAATTTGCCAGAATAATTTATGTCAGCATTCTTTTTGCCCCACCATGCTTTTAATCATTGCTATATGTACACATAATCATTTCTCCTCTAGCAGAAATTATAAGACAGGGAAAACCCTTTTCACTTCTAAATCCCCAGAGCATTTGAGAGTGCTTAATCAAAGAAACATGAATTTGTAACCCCTCTGGTCCAAGTGACTTTTAGGGAAACAGACTTGGTTCAGCTAGGATCCAGTCTCCTTTCCTGCTGACCTAGTTGGACTCCCTCTCCTGCTCACTCTACCCACTAGTTCTGTCACATCAAACTTTGAAATACATTTTCATAATTAAGGAACAGATAATTTTTATTTGGGTTGAATATACAGATTTTTCATGTGGCACCAAATCAATTACTGATTTAATCACATATTCAATCATTTCTTTTGTCCTAGTGAAGATTCTATTGATTTTTAACCAACATGTCCAGTCATATATTCAACATATTATTTTTAATAACATGTAGATCATAACTTATGATAATTCTGTGAACTGGTTCACATATAATGAAAACTCAGAAAAGAAAATAAAACAAAGGCTCCTTTTTACACTAAAGGAAAACTTAATTTGCCAAGTTGTTTTTGTTATGGTTATCTTATCAGAACAAGCATAGGATGTACAGTCAGAGAAACTGAGTCCTAATCCTTAGTCTGCTATTGATTGACTGTATGAGATTTGGTAAATGACTACAGGTCTCTGAACCCCAGTTTCTTCATCTGTAAAGTAAAAGGAATGGGCTTAATGATTTCAAATTTCCTTTCTAGCTTTAAATCATATGATACATAACTAAACTATAAGTGTCTGACATTTTACAACAAGCATTTTAAATTTAGACTAATTTCTCAGCTCTTTCTGTTATGAAGAAATTTTCACTAATTAGTTGAAAATCTGACCTGCTGTTTTCCACTTCGTTCAGAAACAGAAGGCAATAGCAATGTGTTAGAAGTACCTCTTGTTATCAATTCTTTAACTCTATTTTGTAAACCCAAGAGATTCATTCTTTTCTGAGTGCTCAATTAAGTCAAAGCTTTCTGATGGCAGAAAACAGCTGTAGAGAATATTCTGAAGTAGAGTTTGGTTATAATTTGAGTGAGATATTGTATATAGTGATGAATGTGTATCCTGGCAACAGTGTTTTCCTATTCATGAGGCAATATTATTGTACTGCGCTGCCTCTCTTTCTTTATTCTTTTACCTTCCTTCATAATAATGTATCTTTCTAATCTCATTATATGAATGGAAGGAATGACTTTTCTCAAGGTCAATGAACTGTTTTTTGCTGTGATACCATTTAAGAGGTAGGATTAGAAGCCTTTCAACTAAGATAGATTCAGAGGGAATCCATCACCACAAATTAAATCCCTTACCTGTATACACTATGGAAATAACACCTCTTCTGACCCTATTCCCCAAGGCATCCTGGAATATCAAGAACTTCTGTTTACCATATCCTCATTTCTTAGTCTAGTAGACTTCGCCAGTTTGTATATATAGGACAGACCATTGCACTGGGGACTTAATGTGCTAAGTAGTGTTGGAGAGTGTTGGAGAAGAGTGTTGGACTTAGAAAACTGGCTCTACCTTCTAGAGAGCATAATAGTAGGTGCTTTGTTATGTGATGATGTAATTATGGTCAAGGCACACCAATGAGACTTTTTTCTTAAAAAGCATTCCTTGTTTGCTTTTTTGGTGTTGGTAATAAATAGATTTTTGTTTTATAAATATTATATTTTATATAAATTATAGATTTATATTATTTAATTTTAATTCATATGGTACATTTGCACATATTTACATATATTATATAAATATTATATTTTATCTCTTTTACCGAACTCTGTTAATTCCTTGAGGAGGGACCTTAGATATAACACTTTCTAACCCTTCTAAAACAAAACAATGACAATGACAAAATAAACATGCTATTTTAACAATTTCTTCTAGTTTTCTCCTGTGTTGGAGAGAGAATGAGCCAAAGAATATAAGAAAAGTGTATTACAGCAGTCACCAATTCATTATATTTTTATATGTTCTCAAGCAATTTTCCTATATATTTTCCTCCTTTCTTAACCAAACTTTGGGGGGGGGGGGAGGAAGGCCAGAAGATGACAAGGGAGAAACAACTGGATACACCTAAATTAAGCCTGTCATTTCTCCTGGATTACATGTATGAAGGTGGTTCGAAGTGCAACAAGAAAATGGAATAAGCCACAAGGGAAAAGCTCCCAATTTGGATTTGAGGCAGATGGTTGCCTAATCTATACTTGCCACAAGCTTAACTCCCTAGGGCAAGTCTACTCCCAGATCCTTTAGGATGAATGTTTTAGGATTTTCCCAGGGAATTTAATTCACCCCTCTCCACAGATGTCACTGAAGCCTGAGGTGAAGGTGGGAAGTCTGGAGAAAACTCTCTTAGGGCTCTATGACAAGGGGATGGGACCACATATTGAGGCCTGATGAAGTCATAAACTCAGTGCCACAGCAACATTTTTCCAGCTTTTTCTAAGAATCCACCATGAAGCCTGCTCCAGAGACTCAATGGAGTTGGCCATCCAAGGGATTAAAAAAGTCATGTCTTGTAAACTAAAAGTAAACAAACTAAAAAAAAAGTCATCTTCATAGCAGAGAAAAATGAAGTCAAAGGCATTGTAGATCCTCTCTTCAACAGCAGGATGAAATGGCTAAGTGCAGGAATGACCCACTAGTGTTATGTTCCTCCTGCAAATGCCTCTTTCCCTCAAACTAAGAATGTAGTTTAGTCAAAATAATAACAATAATAACAACAGCTTTCACTTACAAAGACCTTGAAGGTTTGTGGAACATTTTATTTGACTTAGAGAGTCACCTAACTTACTAGGAGGTTTCAGCTTGCTCAGAGTCATATAGTCTGGATGTATCAGAGGCAGGTCATCCTCACTCCAAGATTATCCTACTTGTTATGCTACTTACCATGAACCACTGTCTCTCATAAGGAGGGAATAAAGAGGAATGAAGGAGAAAGAGAATTCCAGACATGGGGGATAACTTGTGCAAAGACACAGAGGAAAATAAATGAAGTATTATCTATTTTCGAATATTGATCTTTAAATATCAAAATTAATAGCATACTCTACATGTTCTGAGTGTCTGATAACTTTTGATTCCCTGCATTTGCTTTTTTGAATGTCTCATTTTGTTTCATCCTGGCTTCTTGAAAATTCAATATGTTTAATCTATATCTTGCTAATTCATAAAATAAGCCACTATTTCTTTAATTTTTTTCACATATAATCTTTGAAGTTGTGGTGGTAACTATAATAAATGTAAAAGTTATACTATCTAAACTAGTAGTCTAATAGTTTTCATAAAAGTGCATATGTACATGCTAAATTAATCATATCATGTGGTATAATGTCTTCTATTGTGTAACATTATGCTAGAGACTAGTTTGTACATAGGCTGAAATATATTGACTTTCTACTCTTCATGTTTATGTTTAAACTATCATAAACGATAATGTAGTGCAAAAAAACCAAGATGGAGTAAAACTTTTAGTATGAAAATGTTGTTAGAAGTTTGTATTAACAATAAACATGTTCCAAATGAAATTAATTTCCCTCTCTTACATTGTAATTTTGATGTATTTTTATATTTAATAGAAAATTATTATTCTATTAACTTTGGGAAAGAGGCTGTTGGGTATAAGTTATAGGTATTGGAGGTTCAGAAAAGGAAAAAAGGAAATGAAAGGAAAAGAGAGAAGAATGGAAGAAAGAAAGAAGGAAAAGAAATTTGACCTCTACATCACACAATCCCATTACACTAATCTAATTGCTGTTCTTCACACTTGAAATTCCTTCTTTGTCTCTGTGACTTTGCTAATTGTGACCCCATGCTCAGAATATTCTCCTTCCTCAAGTCTGCTTTTCGATTTCTCTGGTTTTCTTGAAGAGTTAACTCAAAATGATCCTGTTTCTGCAGGTCTTTTTCATTCCAGCTGGTGCTTAGTGCCTTCCCCTCTCAGAATACCTTCCATCTAGTCTGTATATATTTTGCATGTAGATTCTTTAACATACTATCTTCCCCATTAGAATGTGAGCTTCTTTGTGACTTTGCCTTTCTTTGTCTTCTGCATCTAATTCATTACCCTGCACCTAGTAAACACTTGATAAATGCTTCTTGACTGATACAGCTGAGTAACTATTGCACTGTGGGGCAGCTCTGAATTGTTCTAACCATTCTGGAAAACAAATCAGTATTGTGCAAAGAAATCTACTAACAAGTCCAAACCTGCTGATCCTACGGCTAGGCTTCTAGCTTATTTTATCAATTGATCATTCAAAGAGCATTTTTAAGCACCTATTATGCATTTGCCACTGCTTGGCACTGGAGATATAAAGATTAAAATCACCCAATACTCAATTAGCATGTAATCTAACCACAGGAGACAGCATATCTTTCATGTATGTTGGTATATGGAAGATGTATGTGAAATACTTTTGATATTAAGGCTCTAGCTTCAGGAAATGCTTCTTGTAGAAGATAGTGCTGGAGCCTTGATGAGAACTGTTTCAAGGGGTAAGATGAAAAGATCCCAGAAAATATATAAGAAATTATTTATCACACCCTTGTTTTAACAGCAAGGAACTGGATATAAAGTAAATGTCCTTTGAATGAGGAATGGCTTAACAAATTGTGTTACCTCTATGCAAGGGAATGTCATTGTGGCATACAAAATGATGGATAAGAAAATACAGAAGCAAGAAGAGGCACAAACTCTGTGAACCAATGCAAAGTGAATTAAACAGACCCAGAAAACAATATGCACAAAACTACAACAATGTAAAGCATAAAGCTGGACATTAGACAAAAACATAAAAATGAACAGAATATTATTAAAGAAGCCATACTTAATACCCAAAGCAGGTATGAGAAAATTTGGTTTGCTCTCTTCTTAGCAGAAGTGATAGTGGGAGAGGATGGTGATGATTAGAAGCTGACACTGAATATACTGTCAGGTTCACTTAATGTGTTGATTAGTTTTGCTGAGCTGATTTTCTTCTATTTTAAAAATTATTTGTTACAGTAAAGGCTAACACTGTTTTCTGTAAATTGCTGTGAAAAGATGGTTCTGAATAAGATGAGAAAGAAATCCCCCTTGAGTAATTATTAAGTCTTCCCAACAACCCCCAAAAAGAAAAGAAAAACTATATTCTCAAAGCAACTTTTTTCATCATTATGTTTCTTAGTCGTCCCTTCATCAGACAGGCTAAGCACTATCCATCTTTTGTTCTTATTTATCAAAATTTCCAAATTAGCAGCATCCAAATTGATGTTTTATTATTTATGTTATTATATTTCATAAAACCAGAAAATAATTCTGCTTTTCCATATTACAAAACTTTGCCCTTGAAGCTATTTGGAATCCCATTTTTAGTCTCTGCAATTGCAAGTGCCATTGCTAAAACAATTTTAACATTAGCATATTGCTAATTAAGTCAGAGGCTTTCGATGTTTAAGCTAATACCTGTAGCTCATTTGGGGAACTTTGGAAATTGAGGACTCTTAAGAGAGAATGACATTTTACAAAGTAGCAAAAACTAAAATTCATACACAAAAAATTAAAGCATTTTGCATATTTTAGTAGAATTTCAATTTGAGGTTTGCTAATTAAAGCATCTGAGATAATTTCTGACTGAATAACTTCATATTCTGTCACTGATTTTCCTATCTCTTTTATTCAGTAGGCAACTAGGTGACCCAGTAGCTAAACTGTTTGGTTTGGATTCAGGAAGATATGAGTTAAAATCTGACTTTATATACTTACTAGCTGTGTGGCCCTAGGCAAGTCACTTAACCTGTGTTTGCCTCAGTTTCCTCATTTGTAAAGTAGGGATAATTGTAGTCCCTAAGTCACAGGATTGTCTTAAGAATCGGATGAGATAGTAACTATGAAGTGATTAGCACAGTGCCTGGACTTAGTATTATATCCAAATATTAACTGTTGTTAATTTTGTACTTCAGGAATGCTATTCTGTTTTGATTTAGGGTGGCATAAAAGAAGAAGCGACAGTGTAATATAATAGAAAGAGAGAGAGAGAGAGAGATGGAATTTGAATCAGAAAACCTTGGTTTTGAATCCTAAATAAACACTTACTAGATATGAAATATACATCCATGTATATATAAGTATGTGTTGAAATTGTATCTTATTCTGATCCCCCTGACCCACCCCTTCTTCCAGTCAGTAATAGTAAGTTTGTTAGTAGTCAGCATAAAGTGGCAACAGCAGGAAATAAGCTTGCAAAAGGTAACCTGGAAGTCATATATAAATCATCCCAAAGATCAAAGAAACCTAATTTATAATTTGTGTCATATATTAAACAAAAATCACATCCTGGTAATATGTGCTAAATCAGGGGAAGCCATTTTGTCTTTACTCAAGGACTTTCAGTCCTATAATATGTAAACTCCAGACAAGTTCCAGATATCCAATGGATAGAACACCAAATGGTGTCATTAACTTTGAGATGATGTGGGAATGTTAACTTTAAAGACTTGGATATGTTCATGAATCAAACCCAACGTGGCACAGATAAGAATTAGTTGGTTGCTGATGCCAAGTACTCCCACCTCTAGTCCCTCTTTATCTCCTTCCCCACCTCTGTCTCCCTTTCTCTCTCGTTCCATCTTCTGTTCCCATTCTGTTTAACTCTGTGTGTCTCATTGCCTTGTCTCTGTACTTTCTGGTCTGTTTGCTTCTACGTGCTCTGAGCCTTGTTAAAGTGTCATTGTAGGTCTGTTTCCTGCTGTCATCATGGTCTTTCATAGTGAGTATCCAAAGAATTGAGCCCCCATTATATTATTTCATAAATTACCAAATAATATGTATGTAGGCATATCTGCATGCCTGTATGTACATATCAATCAACAACAATATATTTAGAACTTGTATATGTGAGGTACTATGCCACTCTTGAGGGACATAAATGAAAAGAAGGAAGGGAAAAAAAGGTAAAAATGAAGGAACAAAGGAAATGGGGAAAAGTCCCTGCCCTCAAGGAGTATGCATTCTAATACATTCTAATTTGGGAGACACTTGTATATAAATAGTTACATACAAGATACACACATTGTAGATCACAGAAAACTTTAGAGCAGCAGTTCTCAATCTGTGGGTTGTGACTCCTTTGGGGGCTGAATGACCCTTTCACAGGGGTAACCTAAGACCATTGTAAAACACTTATTTCCGATGGTCTTAGGAACCCAGATACCGTTCCTCTATTCGTCTCCAGGTGGGTCCACCCACATGCAGATACACCCACGTATGAGTATTAAAGGGTGGCACCATTAGGAAGATTGAGAACCACGGCTTTAGAGGAAACCTCCTTCAACTTTAGAAGTTAAAGAGATATAGAAGGCCTACTGAAGGTGAGTTTTGAACTGAGTTTTAAAGGAATCCTGGGCTTCTAAATAGTAGAGGTGAAGACAGAAAGCATTTAGGGAATAGAAAAGAAAAAAGAAACAGGTATTTATTAAGAGCCTACGATGTGCCAGTTCAGGGTGCTGCCTTTTTCCCCAGGACTATGTAAAGCAGTTTACAAGTATTTCATCTGACACTTACAACAGCCCTAGGAGTTTGGTGTTATTTTTATGCTCATTTTACACTTAAGGACACTGAGGCATACAGAAGATAACTGACTTGTCCAGGTCACACAGCCAGTAAGTGTTTGAGGCTTAATCTGAACTTGGGCATTAGTGACTCCAGATGTGAGCTACCACTGAACTACCCAGCTGTCTAGGGAACAGACAGTGGAAAGGCACACATATAGAAATGTTTGATGAACAGCAAATAAACCAGTATAACTGGATTGTAGCATATAGAATATGTCGATTGGAATAAAGCATTAGAAAGGTGGAAGTGTAGGAAGGGACGTAATTGTAAAGAGTTTTGAATGCCAAGAGAGCTTATTAAATCCTATTATTAGATTATTAGAGAATATCTAATATTAGATTCTAAATATAAGAGTGAATTACTGGAGATTTTTAAGTGTATCTATGTGCCTATGTGTTTTGTGGATGGTGGTGGAGGATAACGTGATTAAACCTATGCTTTAGTAAGACCACTTTGGCAACTGTTATGGGAATCTGAAGATCTTCCCTGACCCTAGGCCCTTTGATAGGCTTAAGTGAATTTGAGGACCTTCCCTCCTTTGAAAATATACTCTGCCCCCTAATAGGCTGAATGTGGTCACATGGAACCCATGGCGGAGGCTTGTTCTTCAGGAATGCCCGCACCTTATTACTTTGTGATTGGGCAGTGGGTCAAAAGGGTTGTGACATTCTCTGATCCAGGAGAAGGTTATCTATATATAACCTAATGTGAGGTTTTGCTTTGGGGGTCACTTTGGAAAGAGTTGTGTGATTTGGCCAGAGGAGACTCAGGGCAGCCATTGAACCCCCTGGCTTTGAAAACCCAAATGTTGGTGCTTCCCTCTCTGATAACTAACTAGGTATGGATGTAATGGTCACACGGCTGGAAGCCCATCTGCTGGTCTGTTTTTCTGTCTCCTTGTAACTTCTGTTTGTATTGTCTGAAGTTCAGGGTGCTGCCTTTTTCCCCAGGACTAGGTAAATGATGTATATTTGATTGATTAAAGTAAGACTGTTAACCCATCGTGAGTTGCTTTCCTTTAGAAAAGATCTAAGAATCTGTGCCAGCAGCTGTATGCTATGGTGATTGCTGCTACAGCAACTTTACATATATCTCACATTAGACATACAGTTGGATTCAGTGACCAAATATTACCAATCATATACTACACTTGAAGTCAGAGGTTAACAACTTCTAATAAGTTCTATGCCTTAGCCTTCTTAAGTCAAGAAAGTGATCGTTACTCCTTGAAGGCTAGGTTTCTGCCAGGTCCTATTGACAATGAGCCTGTGTTAGGATGTTTGTGGTAAAAAGACCTGTTTCACTAAAATCAGAGAGCTTTATCACCAGATCAGCCACAAGGTGTTGAATGTTTTGGCTATATCAACTCATGATGTTTTTCAATGTTCTGAAGGACTGTAATCTGTATTGGTGGAGAAAGAACTTGCACACATGAATTCAGAGCTCTTTGACTAAAAGAAATAAATACAGGTTGCATTATGGCTTTAGATCAGTCAGATTTGAAGGTGGGAAGGAAGTGTGGTTTATATTTCAACGGATACGTTATCATCCGTGTTTATGGATTTGTTAATAATTTTAAAAATGTAATTGCCAGAAAAAATATATTCAAGAACACAAAATTTAAGTCAATATCTTTTATCATGTATGCCTTTTATAATAAAGCCACAGTTTGATTTTACTGACCAGGAGGAAGATTAGCATTGACAAAATAATATACTGAGAATTTGGAGACCTGCATTATAGTCCCAACGGTGCCATCAACTGCTTGTGTGACCTGGGGCAATTCTGCACTCTTCAGTTAAAAAATTAAGGAATAGAAAATTATCAAGGTTTCTTCCAAGTTTGGCATCATTCTTTGTAATCTATATTCCAGTAAAATAACCAGGTAGATATAATAAACAGGGATTTTTTAGTGTAGTTTTTTAATATAATCTTCAAGAAGCAATATCCTAAGGCTATTGTTTCCCCTACTAGTGATAATTTATGTAATTAGAAGTTTCCTTACACTAGTTGTTAAATTAATTTTCATGTTAATTAGTGCCCACAGCAATGATTATATTAATAAACTATTTAGCTAATTGCATTTTGCTGTTAGTTGTATTGGCAGTTGTAATCTACCAAGCTTGGCTTATGTCTTCACACATATTTTATAACTGATATAAAATTATAGAGATTACCTTAGGTTGAAGGGCAATGTGACATAAAGGGGAGAGTTCTATGCTTGACATCAGGAAGACCTTATTGTAAATCCTAACTCTGATTCTTACCTATATGAGTGAGTGCTGATAGAAAGGGTCCTGCAACATGTTACTATCCTACTATTATGCTTTTGGGTTGAATGTTCTGCCAACTATTTCACAGCTGGAGAAAATGGCTGTTTTTTTAAAAAAATAAAAATATTAGAATGTAAACTTATCTTCTACAGGTTATGTTGAAAGCATTTTCAGAATAACTCCAATGAAAACCCTGGCGGATTCTATTGGAATATCTTACACCAGTGGTATCAAACTCAGATAGAAAAGGACATTCCAGGGTCACATATTTACTTAGAAAACTGCAAATTATCACTATGTTCAATTACATTTTGACTAATCTTATGAAATATTTGTGCAAAGAAGTGGTACAGTGGATAGACTGCAAGGCCTAAAGTCAGAAAGATCTGAGTTTGAATTTGACATTAGACACTTACTCTCTGTGTGACCCTGGGCAAATCACTTACTCTTTTTGCCTCGATTTCTTCATCTATAAAATGAGCTAGAGAAGGAAATGACAAATTACTTCAATATCTTTTTCAAGAAAGCCCCAAAATAAGTCATGAAGAGTCAGATATGACTGAAAAAAATGACTAAACACATTTGGTTATGATTCAGTCTGCATTCAGGAATTTTGTGGGCTGCTATTTAATATCTCTGTCTTAAACAAAGGGTTGGCCATAGCATCCAGAATGATATTTGTCTCATCCTGTTCCCACATGGTTTTGATTCCTTCTTCTAGGACTTTATGTTTTATAAGCTTTTTGTTCCACATAGCCTGGAGATAATATTTGATATATTATCTATTTAAAATGTTAATTTTAATGGATCAATAGGTTGTCTTCCAAGTTATGTGGCAAGTGTTTTAAGTTTTTGCAACCTATAGTAATGTATTATATATTTTATACCATTTCTTTACATATTTTACTTTGATCAATAAATCTAATATCATTAAGCACAATTTCTCTGTAATTTTGGTAGCAGAAACTGATCTCAAATCCCTCTCATAAATTCCTCTACTTCTGTAAACAAATCACCAAGACCCAGCTACTTATTCATTTCTTATTTATGAATTTATTCTTGGCATTTTGATTCTCCTCTTGAGCCCTGTCCATTTTACTGGCACTGTCCAGAGGTTAAGTTAGTTATTTGTTATATTTGACAAAGCTAATGTACCTTAAAAGGATCTATTTCTCTTTAGTGATTTGTCATTCTTTTTCTGAAAGCCACTGCAACTTTTTTACATCTTTACTTTGTTTTTTAATATGGTGACCAAGATTGCATATAAATCAAAGCAATAGGGAAGTTCAGAATACAGGAAGATTTGGAGGAAAAAAATAATAATGAGTTAAGTTTTATTATACATGTTGAAATGGCAGAAAATGTATATTAAAGCACTACAGGAAGCAAAAACTTAAAATTCAACATACCTTATAAGATATAACCTATTAATCCATTAAAATTAACATTTTAAATAGGTAATGGCATGTCAAATATTAATTATCTCTAGGTTATGTGGAATGGAAAGCTTATGAAGTTCTAGCAGAAGAAATCCAAACCATATGGGATTGTCAGTGGGCAATTATAATTGTGAGACTGGAAGTCAGGAGAGAAGATAACGGTGAATCAAGACATCTGAGAATCTTCTGAATAGAGATGATAACGAAATGCATAAAAAGGATGACAGTACTAGGAAAGATTATATATCAGAGAAGAGAATGGAATGCAGGAACAACCACATAAGTGTACCTGCCCTGGATGGAGTTCCAGCAAGAAGGATGAAAGGGAAAAATCAGACAGAAAGGAGGAGAGCTGGGAGACAACAGTGTCCCAAAGATCGAGAACAAAGAATATGAAGCAGAAGAGTATAACTGATAGTAGCAAAGGCTTCAGGGAGGTCAAGAAGAATAGAGCCATGAGATTTGGCAATTTTCTGGTTATTGCCAGAATAATTTTAGTTGAACGATGAAGTCAAGAATCAGATGGCAGAAAATTTAGAAGACAGTGAAAGTAGAAATAAAGAAATGGTTAAGAGACAGTTTTCTCAGGACCAACAACAAAAGGGAAGAGAGATATGTAGGATTATAGCTAGTAGGGGTGGTTAGATCAAGTGAGGGTATTTTAAAGTTGAAGAAAGTAAGGGCATGTTGGTGGGCAGAAGGAAATTACCCAGTAAATAGGGGTATTTGAAAATTAATGAAAGAAGGAGGAAGATAGAGGTGACAATCTGTTGCAGCAGTTTCCTTGATCCAGTTAAAGCCCAATTGAAAGAAGATAATATAAATTTGTAGTGAAGTTTCATGAGGAGGGAGCCAGGTCTTAGTGAGTGATGAGGAATGAAAAAAGGAAATGGTTTAAGATGAAAGCAAATTTATTAACTATGGAAGACACATTCTAGAGAGTATAGCAGATAGTTAAACCTGGAGTGGCACATTGAAGTCAAGGGAACTGGGAGTTTATATTGTTAAGTGATTTTTTCTAGCTCTATTAACAATAAAATAATAAGAATAAAGTCAGTGGATCTTGGAATAAACTAAGACCTAGGCTTGGCAAAGCATGGCTGCCTTTAAAACAAGAGATTCAAGGGATATGGGAGCAGAGGAAGGTTTAGATAGAAACTGGTTCACTATAGTGTTGGGGTAAAGATGGAAAAATACAATAGTCTATATAGGTTTGGTGGTCTGGGAAGAACCTGTAGAATAGAGGCATGAGTATGAAGAATAGGGTTAGGGATCATAAAGAATAGGGAAAATAGAACGAAAAAAAGATTATCATCACATTAAGGACTTTCATAGTTCATTAATATGGAATTGATACTCTTGTATGTGATGGTAATATCAAGGCTAAGGCCACTTCTGCATGTAGCTGAGGTAGAATGGAGGAGTAGTTCATGGACAAATGATTAATATGAGAAAGTAGGAAGGTAAGGTATTTGAATGAGTATCAGTATGAGAGAACAACCATGATCTAGACACTAAACTTATTGAATAAGGAAGGAAAAAAAGTCCTGTCTATTAGAAGATGACAGACACTAGAATCATAATTGGGTGAAAAATATGGTTTGGGTGCACCTGAAATGTGAAAAAATTATTGAGCAGTAGTAGTACAGGGAGAATCAAAATAACAATGGGGAAAAAGAAGTATTCCAATTCCCTTAACACAACTAATGAGCCCAGTAGTATTAAATCAAAATACAACCAGTACTAAAAATGATGGATAGGGATGAAGTTTAATTAAGAGGTTACCAGATAAGTGTCAGAAGATGGAAGGAATGAGAAAAGGAAATAGTTTAAGATTAAGGCAAATTTGTTAACTATGGAGTATACATTTCAAAGAAGGAGGTGCTTGCTGTCCTTATTCCCATTTTTCAGAAAAAGAAACTGAGATTCAGAGAGATTAATTAGCTTGCCTAAGTTCACAGATATATTATGTTGCTAAGTCATTATATGAACCCAGGTCTTTCTCACTACAACTCCAGAGTTCTCTCCACTATGTTCCATGTCCTAGGTACAGACAGGATTTTTGCTTTATTATGCTGAGCTACTGTTCATTTAATAAGATGGTAATTGAACATTTAGGCATCATGGAACTACAATAGTGCCAAGATTAACATGAATTCAAGATAAAGATAATGAAATAGAAGAGAATAAAATCAAATAAATTTAAATTTAATTGAATAGTAAAGAGATGAAAACAGTAGATAGTAAATAAATGTAATTGGTCTGAGTAACTTTAAATAAGCTCTTGTTTGATTTACAGTTGAGCTTATTTTTGTAAATAATGGTGGTTGGATTAGTGAATGAGAAAATGGTTCTTTGAACATGTACAATATTTATTCTTGATACAAATGTTGACTAGTTGCCAGTATAATTTTTTGGTGTATTATTAACTCTTAGATAGATAGAGGAGAATATATAGTCCTTGCTCAGTAAATTTCCTGGTACTTGCCATCTTAATATAGTTTAGTTACTTTTGAGAGTGGGTGAAGGGTAAAATTCTGCTTGGTCTATAGACTGTATGTGCCAGGCCCACTTCTCAACCATAAACTATAAAGAAATCTTCAAATGGAATTTCTAGCAGAAACTTAAATGGGTAGTAGAGGCTCCCTTCTACTTCCAGTTCAACCTGTCTATTCCCTTTCATTAGTTTTCTTCAATAATACCCCTGGGACATTTTCCTGTAGCTTGCCAAATAACATCTCTTTCCTTCCAAGGTTGAGGCCTTTAAAGAAAAAAGGAAAGAAAAAATCATTCTCTTCATCATTTGGGATTTGCTTTCCCTTCAATGTTCAAAAAGAAAAAAAAATCCTTGCAAGATACAAACTTCTAGGTTTCTCTCTTCTGACTCCTCTCCTCTATCCCTCTATGTTATGGCACTTAGGCATCCATCAGGATTAGATTCCCAAAGTGACCGAACCATGTATAAATTGGAGTACTGTCTTTATTCTCTATTTTCATTCTGAGTACTCTATGTCCTTCTTAATATTTAATTGTGTTAAAATTAGGGTCTTATCCAGCAAGATTTATTTTTCTTCCCTTTTTATTAGATACTTTTTATCTTGGTAAACTTTTAAATCCTAGCTGGACAGAAACTTTTTTTTTTTTAGAGATTACATTCATATGTTTATTGCATGATAAGCAAATCTCAAATAAGTATCTGAGGGTTAGGGTTTATATACTGTATCTGAAGCACTTACATCATACTTTCTCATGGGAAACTTCACATAGTTTGTAACACGAGGCACCTAACTTGCAACTTTACAGGAGGCTACTTCTGTGGGACACTTCCCTGCTTTCTTATCTCATGCATCACTACTTTATCTATACTGCACAAGTGGCAAGGGTTCCAGAAACAGGCAGAATGTTCCAAGCCACCCTTGCATGGAAGGAACATTTTTTTTAATTTATTTTAATTTATTTTCTTGGTTACATCATTCATTTCCACAAGGTTTTGAGTTACAAATTTTCTCCCCTTTTTGCCCCTACTCCCCAGCCCAGAACACTGATCCCACTGTAAGGCCCCTCCCACAATCTGTTC
>CM053593.1:72918715-72954061 GCA_028646575.1 Pseudocheirus occidentalis | reverse complement strand
GGTTCCTCTCATTGACTTTGGCTTAGGGAAGAAATGGCATAAACTCTAAACTGGGCATCATGCCACACAGGAGAGTAGGGGGCATGGAGATGAGAGGGGGGATAATGGAGGGGAGGGCAGGGTCTGGGGCAGGGATGCTGGAAGAACACACTTCAGTAAACAGACAGGGATAGGGTAGAGAACAAAACAAGGAGGGGGGAGGGATAGGAAGGAGAGACAGATGATCACTGTCATAATATGTCCACTATGAAGATGTCCTGTATAATCACACATCCACAGCCTGTATTGAAATGAGTGTCCTTCCAGTGGGGGTGGGTTACAAGGGAGGAATCGAAAGAATCTAGAATTTAAAGTTCTGCAGTACCTGCAACTAGGAATTAAGATATGTAGGGGCTGGGATAGAGAGACCCTCCCTGCCCTACCAGAAAATAAGAGAGCAGAGGAGGGGAGAGGCTTTACAGTGGGATTTCTCTTTTAGGGTTGGGGCAAGGGCAAGATGGGGAAAAAATTTGTAATTCAAAAATGTAATGAAAATGAATAATGTAAGCAAGAAAACAAATAAAAAATAAACTTAAAAAATAAATAAACAGACTATGGAATACAAAAAACATATGACTTTAAATGAATTTTAGAGCTACGAAACCCACAAAGTTACAGAGAAAAACAAATCTCCCAATGAAGACAGCCTGCTAGGCTCAGGGAAGGGGCTATTGCACCAAGCTTACAGCCAAGTGCAATCCTGTGTGAAACACCAGCGACCAGACCTGGAACTACTCCAACACATGGGAACATAGAGATAAGAGCAGACTTCAGGAGAATGAATTACCAGCAACTGTGGTTTACTTCAAGAAATTCTCAAGGAAAATTGCCCTAATATTCTATAACCAGAGGGCAAAATAGAAATTAAAAGAATTCACCAGTTGCCTCTTGAAAAATATCCCCAAAAGAAAACTCCTAGGAATATCATTGCCAAATTCCAGAGTTCCCAAGTCAAGGAGAAAATATTAAAAGCTGCCGGGAAGAAATAATTTGAATATTGTGGAAACACAATCAGGATAACACAAGATCTAGCTTCTACACTAAGGGATTAAAGGGCTTGGAATATGATATTCCAGAAGTCAAAGGAGCTAGGATTAAAACCAAGAATCACCTACCCAGCAAAACTGAGTGTAATGCTTTAGGGGAAAATGTGGTAATTCAATGAAATAGAGGACTTTCAAGTATTCTTGATGATAAAACCAGAGCTGAACAGAAAATTTGACTTTCATATACAAGAAGCAACATAAGTATAAGAAAGTGAACAGGAAAAAGAAAACATAAGGACCTTATTAAAGTTGAACTGTTTATACTCCTACATGGAAAAATGATCATTGCAACTCATGAGACTTTTCTCAGTATGAGGATAGTTGAAGGGAATACACACATACACATACACATACATACATACATATATGTACACCCACATATATACAGGTATATGTACACATACATATATATGAATGTATAGGAGGGCACATGTGTGAAAAATACATATGTGAGTATGTGTATATGTGTGTACATGTATATATAGAGAGAGCACAGGATCAGTTGAATAGGAAGGGATGATATATAAAAAATAAAATTAAGAGGTGAGAGAGGAATATAATGAGAGGAGAAAAGGAGAGATAGAATAGGGCAAATTATCTCATATAAATGAGCCAAGAAAAAACTTACAACAGAGGGGAAAAGCAGGAAGGTGAAATGGAATGGGTCAACCTTACTATCATAGAATTTGGCTTAAGGAGGGAATAACAAACACACTCATCTGGATATCTTACCCTACAGGAAAGTAGGGGGTAAGGAGATAAGAGGGGGGCAATAGCAGGGAGGGCAGATTGGGGGAGAGGGTAGTTAGAAGCACATATGTTTGAAAAGTGATAGGGTCAAAGTAGAAAATAAATTTAGTGGGGGACAGGATAGGATGGAGGAAAATATAGTCTATCACAACATAACTACTTTGGAAATGTTTTACATAACTTCACATCTACAGCCTATATTAAATTGTTTATCTTCCCAGTGGGGGTACGTGAGGAGGAAATAAGGGAAAGAATCTGGAAATCAAAATTTTAAAACAAATGTTAATTGTGTTGTTGTTGTTGTTGTTCTTTTAACATGTAACTGGGAAATAAGATATACAGGCATTAGAGTATAGAAATCCATCTTGCCCTAATAGAAAGTTAGAGGAGAAATGGGGAGGATATAAGAGAGAAATTGAAAAAGGAACTCTATGGGGGGAAGGGGCATTCAGTAGGCTTGCTATCTTGGGGTGAGTGATAGGGGAAAGACAGGGAGAAAATTTGTAACTCAAAATCTTGTGGAAATGAATGTTGAAAACTAAAAACGTTTTTTTAAAGAAATGTTTTTTTAAAAACCCTAAAAAAAGGCATTTAATATGGATTCTGAAAAAAAAAATGAATGTATCACACCTTTTAACAACCACTGTGGAAGCCATTGTAGGCCTTAGGCAGCAGTTCTCTACCTGTGGGTCATGACCCCTTGAGGGTCAAATGGGGTTTGACCATACGAAAACACATATTTCCAATGGTCTTAAGAACTGAGACAACTCTCCTCTGTCTCCAGGTGGATCAGCCCACATCCAGATACACCCACATATGAGTGAATGGCAGCATAGTAAAGGATCACAGCATTAGGAAGATTGAGAACCACTGCTTTAGGGCCAACTGAATTAGCAACAAGAACTCCTGTAATTCCCACCCCACAAAAAGAAAGCAGGCAAGACAACTGGTCAGAAGGATATTACATGGTACACTTTGCTGTCACTACGTGCAGGACTCTGTTGCATTGCACAAACAGGGGGATCAGGTTCATAGACCTAGATCACGGTCCCATGGTGAGGAGGAACACTAGCCCACAATAGCATGTGGTCACAAGATAGTGAGGATCCTGTGTTTCCACAGTATTCCAATTGCTTCTTCTTGGCAGCCTGTAATATTTTCTTGATCTGGGGACTCTGGAACCTGGCTATAGCATTCCTAAGAGTTTTCTTTTGGGGATCTTTTTCAAGAGGTGATCAGTGAATTCTTTCAAGTTCTATTTTGCTCTCTAACTCTAAAATATCAGGACAATTTTCCTTGAGAATTTCTTGAAGTATGCTTCCTAAGTTCTTTTTTTATCATGGCTTTTAGGTAGACCAATAATTTTTTAATTGTAGTCCAATAATTTTTTAATTGTCTCTCCTGGATCTATTTTCCAGGTCAGTGGTTTTTTCAAGGAGATATTTCACATTACCTTCTATTTTTTCATTTGTTTGGATCTGTTTATTCGTATCTTGATTTCTCATAAATTCATTTGCTTCTACTCTAATTCTGAAGAAATAATTCTCTTCAGAATGCTTTTGAGATTCTTTTTCCATCTGTCAAATTCGACTTTTTAAGGCATTCTTCTCCTCATTGGCTTTTTGAGTCTCTTTTGCCATTAGAGTTAATCTGTTTTTTAAGGTGTTATTCTCTTCAGTCAGGTTGTTTACTCTCTTTTCATGGTTTTCTTGCATCATTCTCATTTCTCTTCCCAATTTTTCCTCCACGTCTCTTATTTGGTTTTCAAAATCACTTTTTAGCTTATCTATGGCTTGTAGGCAATCTTCATTTTTCTTGGAAGCTTTTGGTATGGGAGTTCTGACTGTATTGTCTTCCTCCTGTTCCATGCTTTGATCCTTTTTGTCCCCAAAAAAGGATTCTAGAGTCCAGTTACTATTCTTACTTTGCTTCCTTTTCTTGCTCATTTTGCCAGTCAATTAATTGCTCAATTTTTTTAGCTCTGTGGAACTCTGATTTCAGAGGGGAAAGCTCTGTGCTAAACTGCTGAGGTTTTCACAGCTGCTGGAGGTATTAGGGGAGTGCTGCAGCCCCCACCAGCTTTGGCTCACTGAAAATGCACCCCAGGACCTCCACCTAAGACCATGATCTTGATCTAGGCTGCTCAGTGCAAGAGCACATATCCTCTGAAAAATAGCTTGGCCCCCCTGCAGTCTGCAGGCTGGGAGCTCTGAAGCAGCTACCTGGAGGCCACAAGGCCGCAGTTTCTGCCACTTCCTTGCCCTGTGGGCAGTTCTCCCGGACTGCTTTTCTCCCCCAAATTTAGCTGAATTCCCCTGACCTTTCACTTAGTCCTTATTTCTTCTGGCTTGATAATTCTGGAAACTGCCCCAGCTCCTGCTGATCCATTCTCCTGAAGACTCCAACTGTGGATCCTCCTGACTGCCCTGGGGCCAGGCCATGGTTTCAGGGTGGGCTGGTTTTCAGCTCCCAGCCTGCTGTGATGAGCCCTTCAGGCTGAGCTGCCTTCAGCTAGAGATGTGTTATCTGCATTTTTGTGAGTTTTGCAGCCCTAAAATTTGTTTAGAGTCATATTTTATGGTTATTTGAGGTGACTGTATGGGAGTTGCAAAACCTTGCTGCTTCTATGCCACCATCTTGGCTCTGCCCCACACATTCTATTCTTTCTAATTTCTTAATAGAGTTTTTTGTATCATCCCACCATAGTCAGCTGACATCCAAACGTTGTTTCTACGCATACTTCTAAACTGGTATGTGGAGTGTCCATAGAAGATTAGCATCTCTGATGTGATGGCTTGTAGAACCCTTTTTTGGGCTGTTCATCAAACTTAGGTGCCCATTTGTTTCACCCAACTCTAGCCTGTGGCTCTAAGAGGGAGCTGCATGCACATCAGTCATACCATGATTAACCATCTTTAGGGCATGGTTAACCAAGTTGAGGGCAACGGACCGACCTCAGATCTGTTAGTGAGTTAGGTGGGTATCTACTCCAAATATTTGAAGACTTTTGCTTGAAGAATGGGCAGATGAGAACAATTTGTTCCTGTGGAACACTTAGAGCTTGGTCAGACATTGTAGATGCCAAGGTCATGTGCTGCATCCTAGGCCATCAGGAGTCATATTAACTTTATTCCTGACGCTGGACTTCATTGTCTTAGACAGAGAAAGTAAGACTAATGAATTTGTGCAACTTTCCCTCACTTAAATCTGATTCACATGAAAAACCCCTGACTTCTGTAATCATGATGAAGTTCTTAAGATTTGCATGGATCATTTCCCCATATATGAATATGAACAATTTAATTTTAACTGAATCCTTTATTTCTCTTCCCTATTTACTTTTTTATGCTTCTCTTGAGTCATATTTGATGGTCAAATCTCTGTTTATCTATGGTTCTTTCATTATGAATGCTTGAAATTTTGATATTTCATCAAATGTTCATTGTTTCACCTGAAGGATAATATTCTGTTTCACCAGATAGGTGATTCTTGTCTGTAACCCTTGCTCCTTTGCCTTCTAGAATATTATATTCTAAATCTCTTGACCCTTTAATATAGAAGCTGCAAAAGTTTCCTGATGACACCACATTTGAATCATTTCTTTCTGGGTATTTGCCATATTTTCTCCATGACCTAGGAATTCTGGAATTGGCAACAATATTCCTTCGAGTTCTCATTTTGAGATTGGGATTGGTGGATTCTTTCCATTTCTACTTTACTCTCTTGTTCTGTATTGTGGCAATTTTCTCTGGTAAATTCTTAAAATATCATGTCTAGGCTTTTTTATTATGGCTTTTAGATTGTCCAGTAATTTTTAGGTTGTCTCTCCTGGATCTTTTTTTCAAGTCAGTTGTTTTTACAGTGAAATATTTCACATTTTCTTCTTTTTTTCATTCTTTTGATTTTGTTTCATTGTTTTTTGTAATCTCATAGAGTCATTAGTTTCCACTTGCCCAGTTCTAATGTTTAAGTAATTACTTTCTTCAGTGAGCTTTTGTAACACCTTTTCCATTTGGTCAAATCTGCTTTTTAAGGTATTGTTCTCCTCATTGGCTTTTGGTGACTCTTTTACCATTTAACTTATTCTGTTGTTGTTGTTATTGTTACTGTTGTTCATGGTGTTATTTTTCTTCAGTATTTTTTCTGCCTCCTTTACTGAGTCATTGCTTTTTCTTGACTTTCTTATATCACTCTCATTTCTTCACCCAATTTTTCTCTCCTTTTATTATTTGATCATTAAAATTACTTATGAGATTTTCAAAAATTATTTTGGGACCTGAGACAAGTTCACATTTTTCTTTGAGTCTTCAGTTGTAGCTATTTTGACTTCATTGTGTTATTTTTCTTTTTTCTTCTTTTTATTGAGGGGGCAAGGCAGGGCAATTGGGGCTAAGGAACTTGCCCAAGGTCACATGCCTAGTAAGCATTAAATGTCTTAGGACAAATTTCAACTCAGGTCCTCCTGACTCCAGGGCTGGTGCTCTATTCACTGTGCCACCTAGCCACACCTACTTCATTGTTTTCACCATAATGTCACCATAATAACTTTGTATGGTAAGGTTCATTTTGTTGTTGTTTGTTTATTTCCTTAACCTATTTATCGACTTTTAACTTTATGATAAAATTGGGTTCTGCTCCTATGATGGAGGGGGCATTTTTCTGAAGCTTCAGGCAGTTTTGAGAGCAAATTCTGCGGAACTTTAAGTTTTCAGTTCTTCCAAGGTGGCATGATCTAAAGAGAGGTGTAAGTCTCTGTTCTTTAGGCCTGTGCTCTGGTTTGTGAGCAACCACATGCACTGTTTTTGGCCTGGAACTGTGACCGAGATCCCCACAGCCCTGTGGTCACATGTGTGATGGTTTAGTGCTCCTCCTTGCCCTAGGACTGTGGTCTAGACTTGCATACATACAGTGCAAAAGAGTCCTGTACCCAGTACCAGCAAAGGATGCTCTGTAATTTCCTCCTGGCTAGTTGGCTTTCCCCCTTATCATCTGTGGGCTGAGAGCTCCTCCATATTGCTACTGATTCAGTTGACCTCAAGGGCAACTGATGGCTAGCTGGGGCACAGACTACTTGCACAGTACTCCACTCTCACATAAGTGAAACAGTCCTTTCCTGCCAACCTTCTACGTTGTCTTAGGTTGGAAAACTTTCACTCTTTTTGTTTGTTTTGCTACTCTAGAATTTATTCTGAGGCATTATTTTAAAGCTGTTTTGATTGGAATTTGGGAGAACTCAGTTAGTACCTAACTTTACTATCTTTGCACCTCTTCTCTAGCATTGTAAATTGATGTGTAATGTTTCTTACTTGAACAAATATTTCCCAATAGGGATGCCATCAGCATCTCTAAAACACAGGCACCTAATTTCTAATACTTAGTGTACATGTCAGTGCAGAATCAGAATTTAGGTAATAAGGTTCTGCCTGTTTACCTACCTCAGAGCAAAATCAAGCTCTATGATTATAATTAACTGGTACCAAGGATGTTATCATTAAATGCTTCACATGTAAAGAAATGACTCTGACTTAATGACATCTTTTCTGAAAGGCATTAATGTTAGTTATACACCTCTCTTTTTACCAAAGTCTAGAATTATACTTCATGAAAATCAGATTCAGACCACTTTAATCTCTGTTTTCTGTAAGCTATGGTTAATTATTCTACTAAATGTGAAACAAATTTAACTTAAGGTTTGTATAGTATTATTTTTTATAATAAATTTTAACTTTGTCCTGTAAGAATTTAGAGAATGCTAATGGTGATATTATGAAAGGGTGGAGTATATGGAATGGAATTAGGACCATGTAAATAACAGATTTCTTGCAAACAATAAGACTTGCATGAAAGAGATTCATGACAAGATTTAGGATGACAAATGTTTATGAATAACATTCTAAATGGCTGAAGTCAACTGTGCTATAAACCATCTGGCAGATTTAATTCCTAGCTGAAATGCATATGAATTATTGCCATTTAATGGACTATTTAATGGACTTGTGGGGGAAAAATTCTTTGGCAAAACAACAGATTTTCAGTAAAAAGAATCAATCTTTGTGAAGAAGTAACATAGGAAAGATTTTCCTTTCCAAATGCAAAAAATATACAGGACACAATGACATATTCTTTTGAATTTCTAAAAATAAAAGCCATATTCATAATGCATAAATAAAAGATGCACATCCTTGTGTCAGGGATAACATTTTGGAGTGTGACTGAGTAGCATTCAGAGTAACTGCCATTAGTCACTGAGATGCATTAAACCTCCTAACAGGAAATTGAAAGGTACCTGAGTAAGTTTTGGAGAAAAAAAATTTCAAAAGCATCATGAAGAACAAATTCAAAGTTGTAAAATATTAACTGACTAAACTCTATTAAAGCCAAATTTCCATTCTAAAATAAGGCAAGGTATTTGAATTTCTATTCTAATCAAAGGTTGAATAATCCATTTTGCAATATATTAAAGTTTTGAATAGGACGGAATCAAACCCAAAACTCAATTTGTTTTCCAGGCTTTCAGTAATTATGTATCCTGCATTATTTTAATGAAGTAAAATCAGAGATAGTTAATTATGCCATTGAAAGTTTAGGGTTTTTTGTTTGTTTTGTTTAATGGATGGAAGTGATTTCGTCAGCAATTTGTTACTGCCCTAAAAGACTTCTTAAATGTGATTTTAAATGTCTAGAAATGATGGCAGATAGGAGGGGAGGGAGGATTTAAAACAAATGAAACAAAACACATATTAACCCTTTATATGAAAGAGATTAATTTGGACATGCTGAAAATAATGCAATGAAAGCATTAGTTCTGAAATGTAGCATAGGTTGTTGGCTTGTTAAAATTCTTTAGTATGTTGTAGGATGATGCAAAATGGGAAGGTAGATTAGGTTGGAAGCCTCAACTAGATGAAAAGAGAGAGGTGGGGATTAGAGGATTAGTGTAGTGTTAAATAAATAATTATTAAGTACCTATTATGTGCTAGACACCGGCCCTGGAAAAATAAATTATGCAAAATAATGTAGGTGAACGATGCAAATTTGTCTTCACAACTACAATAGTAATGGGTCAGTAATTTCCTACTTATATATTTTAAAATGTTCATGCAACATTTATTCCAAATAGTTCAAACCAATTGTCTCTTAAGGGTCTTTTATTTTGAATCAAAGAATTTTTGAGCCAGTGGGGTAATTCATGAAAAAACTATTGCCTGGCTGAGAACATCTGTTAAAGATTGATATAATTTGGGGGCTGTTCATTTTTGTAGGATTTATAATTTACTCCCAACTCCCAAGAGAAAGCAAGCCCTTTGAAGTCAATGCGTGATTCGTATTTTTTTTTTCTCTAATACCTAGGACAAGATTTAATATATGGGAAGTCCTTAATAAATTTTTTTTGGTTAATTGAGGGGAAAGACATAAGAGAATAAGTATTTATATTATGCTTATCATGTGCCAGGCGCTATGCTAAGGATTTTACACATATGATCTCTTTTGATCCTCACAACAACCCTGCTAGGTAGATGCTATTTTTGTCTCCATTTTATGGATATGGAACATAAGGCAATGAGAAATTAAATTGCTTTCCTAAGGTCACGCAGCTACTAAATATATGAGGCAGGATTTGAATTCAGGTCTTTCTGACTCTTAACCCAGTGCTCTATCTATTGCACCATCTAGCAGATCAATAAAAATACAAATATATTTGAAAGGTAACTGAATCCAGAGTAATTTTTGACCTTTTGTATTTTCTGGGTCATCCGACATTAATAATCCAACTTCCATCATAGAGGTGTTTGTTAGTTGAATTTTTTTTTAATGTTAAAAGGAAGTATTTAAGAAAAGACTGGGAACTAATTCAATTCAATGTAATAATACTCTTTCAAAGTACCACCGAAAAATGCCTTATAGAGAAACAGTATGTTAACGATTTTTTGGGTAAAATAATGTAATGCACATGAATGCTGGCCAAAATGTTTAATTCTTTTGTAATAAAAAAGAGAACATCACTTGCATATGTATTAATTAAGTTATTCCTTCATTAACTTGCCTACCTACTGTATGCATGTCTCTCAAAAATGACACCAATAACTATTCATCATGTCCTCAAGTTGGGCTGAAATATATTAAGGGGTGGAAGCAAGATGGTAGAGTAAAGGCAGTGACTCATCTAAACTCCCCCCTATACTCCTCCATATACCTTTAAATAATGACTCTAAAGAAATTCTAGAGCAATAGATCCTACAAAAAGATGGAACTAAACAATTTTCCACTCCAACAAAAACTTAGAAGGTTAGCAGGAAAGGTCTGTCGCAGCTGGGTCAGATTGGAATACAGTTTAGCTCAGGCCATGCCAATGAAAGCCCAGGTCACAACAAACATGGAGAAGGCCTTGGGAACCACTGAATTAGCAGTAGCAGCACCAGCTGCTTCTGGATCTCTCAGTCCATAGACAGTAAGGGGGTTAAACAACCTATCATAAGGAGATAACAGTGCTTTACTAGCACTAAGGAAGGATGCTGTTGATTTATTTGCCCATATTTGGATCCAGGTCTCAGTCCTGGGTGGCAGTCCCAGGGCAAAGAGGTGCCTTAGCATAGCAGAGCTTGCAGCAAGGGGGGGGGACCCTTCTCACAATTCCAGGGCAGAAAATAGTGCTTGTGTTCAATCACAGAGTGGAGCACAGGCCAGGAGAGGAGTAAACATGTCTCCTTAGGTCACATTACCTCAAAAGAATTTAAAATGTATGGGTCCCTGGAAGTATACCTGAAAACAGCTATGCAAAATCCCTAAAACTTGGGATAGTATGCCCTCCACTCTAGAAGCACAAACTTATTTTAACAAAAATATTCTTAAAAAGTTAAAAGTCAAGTAATAGGCTGGGTAAAATGAGCAAACAACAGAAAAAATTCTGACTATAGAAAGTTACTATGGTGGCAAAGAAGATCCAAAGACACACTGAGAAGATAGCCAAGTCAAAGCTCCTATGTCCAAAGCCTCCAAGAAGAATATTAATTGATTTCAGGTCATGGAGTAGCTCAAAAAGGATTTTGAAAATCAAGTAAGAGAGGTAGAGGAAAAATCGGGAAGGGAAATGAAAGTGATGCAAGAAAGTCATGAAAAATGAGTCAACAGCTTAGAAAAGGAGATAAAAAATACTGAAGAAAATGACATCTTAAAAAACAAACAGACTAAGCTAAATGGCAAAAGAGGCACAAAAATTCACTAAAGAAAATAACTAAATAAAAAGTAGAAGAGGCTGAATAGAAAAGGAGGTCCAAAATTCACTAAAAAAATTTCCTAAAAGTTAGAATGGACCAAATAAAAACTAATGGTTTATGAGAAATAAAAGAAAACCAAAAGAATAAATATATAGAGGACGAGGTGAAATATCTTACTGGAAAAAATAATGGACCTGGAAAATAGATCCAGGAGAGAGAATCTGAAAATTATTGGGCTACCTGAAAGCCACGAGAAAACAATAAGAGCTTAGATATTCTCTTTCAAGAAATTATCAAGGTAATTTGCCCTGACAGTCTAGAAGTAGAGGGTAAAATAGAAATGGAAAGAACCCACTAATATTCTCCTGAAAGAGATCCCAAAATGAAAACTCTTAGGAATATTATAACCAAAATTCAGAACTCCCAGGTCAGGGAGAAATATTGCAAGCAACCAGAAAGAAATAATTTGAGTATCATGGAGCCGCAGTCAGGAGACTGGAGACCTCTGATATTCCAGAGGGTACAAAAGCTAGGATTACAACCAAGAATCACCTATCCAGAAAAACTGAATAAAATTCTTCTTGGGAAAAATGGATAGCCAATGAAATAGAGGACTTTAAAGCATTCTTGATGAAAAGACCAGAGATGAATAGAAAATCTGACTTTCCAACACAAGACTCAAGAGAAACAGAAATAGGAAAGGGAAATCATAAGGGACTCAATAAGTTTAAACTCTATTCCTACATGGGAAGATGATAACTTGTAACTCATGAGAATTCTCTCATTATTAGGGCAGTTGGAGTATATGTAGAGATAGGACACAGGTATGATTTAAATAGGAAAAGGATGATATCTAAAAAATAAAATTTAGGAGTGAGAGAGGCATGTACTAGGAGAAAGGGAGAGGAGTAAATTATCTCACATAAAAGATGTAAGAAAAAAGTTTTTACAGTGGAGGGGGAGAGGGGAGAGATGAGGTGTAGTGAGTTAACTTCACTCATCAGAATTGGCTCAAAGAGGGAATAATATGCTCATTCAATTGGGTTTAGAAATTTATATTACCCTACAGGAAAATAGGAGGGAAAGGGGGTGATAGAAGGGAGGGGAGATTGTGGCAGGGAGCAATGAGAAGCAAAATATTTTTGAGAAGTGGCTAGATGAAAGGAGAGTGAAAATATAGAATAAACTGGGGGAGGGGGGATAGAGTTGAGGACAATACAGGTAACTACAGTAACCTGGAAAAAAAATGAAGCAAGTGTCTCTTATAAAGACCTCATTTCTGCAACACCTAGAAACTGAGTCAGATTTATAAAAAAAATAAGATCCATTCCCCAATTCATAAATTATAAAAAGATATGAACAATTTTCGGATGATATATAGCCATATGAAAAAAACGCTCTAACTCACATTTTTTTTTAATTTTTGGAGGGGGGTAAAATGAGGTTAAGTGACTTGCCCAAGGTCACATGGCTAGTTTTGTGTTAAGTGTCTGAGGGTGAATTTAAACTCAGGTCCTCCTGACTCCAGGGCCAGTGCTATATTCACTGTGCCACTATTTGCCCCTCTAACTCACTATTGATTGGAGAAATGCAAATTAAAACAATCCTGAGGTACTAATTCATACCTATTAGATTGATAAAGAGGATGGAAAAAGAAAATGACAAATATTGGAGGGGATATGGGAAAAATGAGACATTGATGCACTGTTGGTGGAGTTGTGAACTGATTCAACCATGCTTTGGAGCAATATATTCATAGAAGAAGATGACCTGAAGTTAGAACTGAGATAAGTCAAGGGTCCAAGAGTAGCTAGAAAATAGGAAGGTAATGGGTCTGAAGAAATGGCATGAATTTAGATCCAATTAGTTAACACATGTTGTTTGTGAAATTCTACAGAGGAATATTTTGCCTGCTTGTGCCATGTTTTTATATTTATTTATGTGCCACAGTTATGTATTTGACAAACTGTCCTTATTTTCTCTTGTATTTGTGTTTGCCAAATAATGCTAATAAAATTTTAACTATTTTATTTTTTTATTGAGGATAGGAGAGAAACAAGAAAAGCAAATCTTCCTCTTTTACAAACATCTGTGGTTATAAAGTGGCACATAAAATATATCTTCTTATAATCTATAAGAGTGAGCATAGCTTAATGGGTAGGGCACAAGTCTTGGAGCAAGCACAGAACTGGATTCAAATTCTGTCTCAGACACTTGTTATATGACCATGGACATGTCATTTAATCTCTGTCTGTTTTAGTTTTCTCATCTGTCAACTGAAAAAGTTAGACTTCATGTCCTCTAAGATTGCATTTGACTCTACATTTATGAGCCTGTGAACTTCATTTCTAAGGAGTATCTCCCCATATGACTATTTTTTTTCTGTAATTCCTATTTATAAATATCCCATAGAAACCAAACATCACTGTACTTTTCAAATGTTCTTAACTATAGTGATTCAGGGCCACTCTAAAATATCTAGGGATAATCTTGAGAAAGTCAATAAACAGCTTCTTGCTTCAGGATCCTCAACTATAAAATTAGCATCATAATAATAATAATAATAATGATATCTAGTTACTAGAGCTTTTATATGGATGAAATGAGATGCTTTTAAAGCACTTAACACTTTTTCCTGACACATAGTCAGTGCTATCAAACTTCCAATGTATACAAGTTGCTTCCCCAGACGATACCTAGAAAGTTCTGCAAAACTGAGATTTGGTCAGAGCACCCAGAATGAACAGAGGGTTTGCCAATTTAGATTAGGTTCCAACAGGCATTTCCTTGATTTGTATCTGTTCTGTGTGATTCTCTATCTCAAGACTTAACTGGAGTAGGCAAAGACTTCTCATGAAACTCTCTAAATAGAAGGCCAAAATGAGGATTTCATCTTCCCATTTAAAAACGTTGAATCAGCCTCTTCTGCCTATAGATAGCAATTGTAGAGGCCTAGGAAATCACTAATGACTAGAATTGCTCAGAGTTGATTATGGGAATAACAAACAATTACTTAACACACATTATGGCTTTTTGTTTCAGAAAACTATGTGTGACATGTGTGTGCACACATGTGTATGTATATGTATGTGTATATATACATATATATGGTAATTATTTTCCATTCTCTAGCTTGAAAGTCTTTTTATGTCTTTGAGAGGATTTTTTCTTTTATTTCTTCTTAATCTGTCAATGTGGATTAATCGAACAATGCCTTGTGTAGTTGAATCCACTGCTTATTTGATGTGTATCTTCCTATTGACTATCTTTGAAAGGATCCTTTATCAGATGAACTTTATTTTGTACCTCATTTTTAAAAATCATTTTGTGTAGATTGAGGATTCTACAGTGAACATCCTATTTGCTTCTTATCGGGGACTTGAGAAACAATGGGTCAAAGTCACAGCTTCTAAAAATCCGTGTTATCTTAAAAGAATAATATTTAGAATTTGCTAAAATCCTTTATATCAGACCTCACTGATGACTTATTTGGTGATCACCACAGAGTTCCTTTAGTAGATAGGCAATATTCAGAAATAAAATAGCTCTATCAAAAATGGCTTATTACCTGTCGTTCTGTCTTTCCCTTTTCCCTTTTACCACTCCCCCATTACTTTTGAGTAGATCTATGGAGTTAATACCTGGATTTATTCAAACAAGCTTTATATTACAATTTTGGGTGCTTTTATCTCTCCTAATACACTGAGGTATTAGGGTGCCACTCAGTATCAGCTAGGATAGTCTGTAAGTAATTAAATACAAAAGGAAAATACAATTATTCTTAACTGAAATTCTTTAGCTGTCAGGTTGTATTTATGGCACCAGATATATCCATGAGGTCAATGTGTATGCCCTAGAGATTAGAGACTTCACAGGTAGAGTGCATTCTAGAAATTGCACAGGGAAAAAAAAAAGACTAGGGCGCAGAATTGATCTTTGCTCTCCATTAACAAGCTTCAAGGTAAGGAACAACACAAAGCTTACATTTTAAAAAGATGGGTCATAGCATTGCTTAACTTGCCCACTGTGGTTTTTTCCTTTGGATTTTTCTTAACTTAATTTAGCAGGTAATGATCCTGATTGTGCTCCTTTCATTAAAAAGGCCAAAGATAATCGAAAGGAAAGAAAATGTCTCCCTTGCTACTTTACATACCAATTAATAATGCATGAAAGGCTTCTGCTGACCCCTTCCCTGACAAGCTAGCGATGCATTTAGAAATATTAAGTTAACAGTGTTATAGTCCATATTCTGTCTCATATCTTCTTGGTGATTATGCTGTTCGCAATTAATCTTTCTAATAAGAAATGGGTTTTATTTATTCTAACCAAGAACCCAGACTGAGGCCGTCTATACATGTAAATCACCTTGCAAATACAATTTTGAAGAAAAGTTGTAGTTTAAATCCCCCAAAGTTCAATTCAAGTGAGAATTGAATGGATGCTCCCAGGCAAACCACGGTACCCATTCCTCCCCTCTGGGAAACTTTCTGAGGCTGAGATTTTCCCCAGTAAATAGCAACAGAACCATTTAACACTTCTGTAACTTTTTTCTGGACTGATAATTCATAGTCCTTTCTGGCAATGCAGGCTGTTCTGTTGCTTTATCTTCGAACTTTGTAGTGATAGGCAATACACGCCCAGAAATAAACCAAGAGCTATGGCAATTTAATGTAGAACAGTACCACTGGAAAGCTTTTTTTTTTTTGCCACATTCTCACAGGCCTATACAAAGCAGAGGAATATTAGGCCATTCTACTAGCTGGGAATTTTCTGCACACAAACTAGGGATTTCTTTAGGATTTTCCCCTTTCCATTTCCATCCTCCACAGTTGAATTTACAAAGCATATCATTTAGTATATGGTCAGTCATCCCAGAATTGGATCATTTGTTTTACAAAAGGATTCACATCACTATTTTTTTGTTTGTTTGTTTGCAAGGGGCAGCTAAGAAGAGGAAGGGGGAAACAAAATTTGTGACTACTGCTAGAGGAAGGGTACACAGTGGATAGAGTGGATAGAGTGCTGGGCATGAAGTCAAGAAGACTTGTCTTCCTGAGTTCAAATTTGGCTCCAGAATCTTATTAGTTGTGTGACCCTGGACTAGTCACTTAACCCTGTTTACCTCCATTCCTCATCTATAAAATGAGCTAGAGAAGGAGATGACAAACCATTCTAGTATCTTTGCCAAGAAAATCACAAATGAGGTTATGAAGAACCATATGTGGCTGAAATGACTCAACAAATAACTGCCTGTAAACCCTCTTGTTTATCAGCAATTTCCGTGCAAGTTACAGTCTTGGACAATTAATAATGGGGAAGGGGTAGTACTGAGTGTTTTATCCACCATAGCATATATGTAAGAAACAAAAATGAAACCCAAGGTTTCTGGACTCTGAGGCCACCAACACTATTGTTTAGTGTACTCCACTGGCTTTCTTACTACAGTCAAAATTGTTTGATGGAAAATAAAAGAAAATCTATTTATAAATTATTGAGATCATGTGAAAAGCATTTAAATTACCTTTGAAGAAATCTGTTGTTTTCAACTTCTATTTCTCCCCTAAAAGATATTTTACATGTTTAGAACCTACTATTGGGGAAAGAACTGTACAAGAATATTTTTACCATTAGCAACTTTCCTCAGTATTTGTTGTTTACTATGTTCTTGGTAATGCGTACTGGGTACTGGGTATGCTACAAAGGATAAAAAAAAAAGTAAATTCCTTAATTATGTGTCTATTACATTAACTATGTCAAGCCCTGAAATAAATCAAACTCAAAATAAATTTTAAGGTATCTTATAATCAAGATAAAGAGAGTCAATGGATGACCCTCATGGAAATGAGGTCAATGGCCAGTCCAGAGAAGGTAATATTCCATTTGATGTTAACAATATTAAAATTAATTTTTTTCTTGTCTATTATTATAGAGAAAAGCTCTAAATGTTGTGTTCAGTAACAACAATACTCTTCAGTGATCACTTGTGAATGAACTAGCTATTATTAGTAATACAATGATACAAGATAAGTCTGAAGGACTTGTGGTTAAAAAAAAAAACAACTACTACCAGAGAAAGAATTTATGATGTCTCAATGGAGATTGAAGCATACTGTTTTTACTTTATTTTTCTTGGCTTTTTCTCTTTTTAAAAAATTCTGTGTTCTCTTTTGCACCATGATTAATATGGTAAAATATTTAAAATTATTATACATATATAATCTATATCAAAGTGTTTGAGCTTCTCAAAGAGAGGGAAGGGGGAGGAGGGAATTTGAGTTCAAAAATTATGAAAAAATAAATTTAGTTTTTTTCATGTAATTGATGACAAAATAAAATAAGAACATTATTTTTAAAAAGGAAATCTCTTGTGGGTTAGCTAATATTTAGTTATGATCATTTAATTTAGGATTTGAGAAGATTTTAAATTAATGGAATTATTTATTTGGTAGCAGGACGTATTAGGTGTCAATCAACTAAAATTATCTAGGGTTAATCATAGACATTTTTGCAATAAAATTGTCTGCATAATACATTTTAAAACACAAAACAATATTATTTTTTTAGAGATATGATGGCTACAAAAAACATCTAATCTGATCCCTTCATTCAGCATAGGAAAAACAGGTCAATTGGACTCTGTTTCTGGATAATTAACATACGTTGAACTTCTTGGTGCAATTATTAGCATCCTTCAAAATTCTGATTGGAACACACCATATTCCCTCAACATTCCTCTAATTCAGCTCTACTGACTTTATGGATACATCCGTAATCTTTCATTTACCCTCCGAATTCTTGTTCAGAAGGGAGAGATAAGCTTGTTGTCTTCTCCTAGAATAATCCTCTAAAATTCTATCCATGTGGGAAAATATCTTTGGTTACCTTTGCAGTCACTAGCTACTGTTGAATCTTATATACCTTCTTCTATTGTCTTATTTGGAGACAGTAAATCCTACAATGATGCCTAAATATGCTATACAAATAATCCTGCATTTCCAAAAGCTATACAAAGGGAATCCAAGGGTAGGACTTACGAAGATGGAAAGCTTTACAAGACAGGTCTGGTGAGAGATTATGTGTATGATTTTTGTGAACCAGAGTAGGTAAGTTAATAGAGGATCCATACTGGAAAGTTCATAATTTTGGGGGTGAGGATAGGGAAAAGAGGGGAAGTGGCAAAGAAAACCATACCTGTTCATTTGCCAAGAATTTCCTGCTAAGAAATTGAAGAATTTCTATTTTATTACAAGTTTCTGATAAAGGTCCTTATTTTTCAAATACGTATAGGGAACTGAACCAAACTTATAAAAAGAGCTATTCCACAATTGGTAAGTTGTCAAAGGACATGAATAGGCAGTTTTCAGAAGAAATCAAGGCCATATGAAAAAATGTCTTATGGAAAAATCCTCTAAATCACTATTGATTAGAAAAATGAAGATTTGAACAGTTCTGAGGTACTGCCTCACACCTATAAGATTGGCTAACACAAAAGAAAAGGAAAATAACATGATAGAAAATGCTGGAAAGGATATGGGAAAAGATGTTCATCAATGTACTTGTGGTGGAGCTGTAAACTTCTACAATCATTCTGGAAGTAATTTAGTAACTGTCTCTCTCTAGAAGAAATGTCCTGAAGAGAAGATTTAGGTTAAATTTCCTTTTTCTGGGTATTTCTTGACTACCCATATTAGACTTTTCCTCAGCTAACAGGTAGAACGAATCCAACCAAAAGTCCCTCCTGTTCATGGATACCTTTAAGGACCATAAAGATGAAGTGCCATGTTAAATATCATGCTTATATTTAGTTGCTGAGCTGGAATCAAACCTAGTTCTCCAAATTCTTAGTTCAGAGAGTTCTTTCTGCCATACCATGGAAACCCATCATGCCCAGGAGGTCATGAATTAGACTTGAACTTAAGAATCCAAATTATGTTCCATTCTTTCCCTTTTCCATTGAATACCACTGTGACTTTTGGAATATTATTGAATTTCTCTGAGTATTTGTTTCCCCTTCTATAACATTAAGATGTTTGGATAAGTGACCTCTAATGTCCTAGAATTCTAGTTTCAACATTGTAGGAAATTTATGCTGTCTAATGAAAAATTTTAGTAGAGGAGCTTTAGAGAATACAATCTTTCTTTGAATTTAGAAATAGATTCTTAAATTCATGAAATACTTAATGATTAAGTTCCTTGTCAATGCCAACTATCAGAGTCATAATTTGAATCCAGATAAAAAAAATAATCCCAGCATAATTTTTGTATGCAATTTCATGCTGCCTCCATGTTATCTTTTACATCTCTAAACTAATAGGATTCATTAAATGGCCTCTTTCTGTTCTAGTATAGGCAGGTAATCCTTATATTGTTTTTCTTAGTTTACAGAAATTAATTTAGAGATTGCATCCCCATGGCATAAGAGCAACACCATACCAAAATAATTAAGAAGAGAGGAACCAAGATATTAAATACATCAGCTTAGGTGAATAAATTTATCACTTTGAAACATAATTCAGTTTGAATTTTTAGTTAATTTTGTTGGTAATCTAAAAATTGCCATCCATGACATTTGAAACAACTAGCTATGCTTTCCAGATAAGATGACTCTCTTCCTTGTTGGGAACTAAGACTTTCTGGGGTCTTGGCACACTAGCTCCCCAGTTCTACAAGGTCATTAGGCAGATATGCAAGGAAAGTATAATCTTGTTGGATGGATGCTCTCATTGGTTTCCTGAATATCTAAAGAAAGTACTGAAAGTTAATTTGTAAGTCCTGATTGGGACTCCTGGTTTGTTGTGCCTCCAGGAGGTGGTTCCAAGATAAAGATCTTAATGACTGATTAGCCCTGAGCTAAGGTAGGGGAACAGCTAGACCCAAGTCAAGTAATCACCCCTGAAATAAGGAATATAAGCTCTATGATTTTCTTGTATCTTTGGCTCTGTATTAAATGGTTCTGCAATAAACAGACTATAGAATACATCCCCGTCTACCTTTTCTTATTCAGCTAGAAGCTTCCTCTCACTTTCTCTTTATTTCTCTCAGCTGGTAGCTAGGTCCAGGCTGTGCTGGCTGCAGCACTTCCCAGCTTTCGAGATGCCTCTTTTGTCTTTAGTAGGAAGTAGGTATTAATCTGAGAGCTTAGACATTTCCCAGCATTCTCTAAAACATGTTATAAATGTACCAGACTCTGCATTATAAGTATTTACAATCCATGTAAATCTCATCAAAGTGCTCCAATTGTTTCATTATCAAGCCTCTGAGAGATATAAAACACAGTTGTGTTCTTGGGAGCATTTACACTGCAGTTCAGAAATGTCCTTTCCTTAGCTGTTATCTTACTAAATATAGCTTAATTATCCATAGCTTTCTAGAAGGAGACTTTAAAATAAAATAATAAATGTTTTCCTTTTGCTAATTCAATTCAATTTAATTCACTAAACATTTATGAAGCACCTACTACATACAAAGCACTGTGCTCAGTACCAAGAAATGAAAAAAAAATAATGTGTCATTTGTTCATCTATCCATTCATTTATTGAGAGATGATTTGACTTAGTATGTGGCATTGGACTTTGAGTCAGGTAGACCCTAGGTTTGAATCCTGCCTCTAGCACTTACCAGTTGTGTGACCTTAGGGAAGCCACATATCCTCCATGTTCTTCTGATCTCATATATAAAAATATGATAATAATACTAAATTAAAATAGTGATGTTACTGATATAATGATGATAAAATAATAAAATCCTCACAGGATTGTTGTGGGGATCAATAAAGATAATATTTCTAAAGTGCCAAGAAAAATATTTACATATGTTGTACTAAACAAATTTAGTCACTACTTGTATATCAGGAAGATCCAATCAACCCTGACCAAATGACTAAAGAGTCATAGAAGCTCTACAACTGCTATTAACTCTAAAACAACAACAACAACAACAAAGAAACCCAACAAACAAATGAAAAAAAAGAACAGCTCAAACAAGTTAGCAAAACCAATGTTAATTCTAAAAAACAAAAAATTAAAAAAAAAGAACTAACAATGATTATACACTTTTAAAAAGTTTTCTTTATTCTGTTGGAAGATGGAAACTAGACACATATGTGCTGGTCCCACCCCCTCTCCCGGTAGAAAATTCACTTTAGCACGGACAACTCTCAATACTTATACCAGTAGCTATGCTGTGAGCTGTGGCCCTGACAATGGTGGAGTAACAGCAACAATGAGTTAAGTTTGATTCATAGTGGGACTTCATGACCAGAACACAGGTACTCCAGATACTTTTCCAAGCTCAGGGACCACCTGATGCTGGTGTGAAACAATTCTGGGATTTTGTTATTGTTTAGAGGGTGAGCACAAAGAATTGTAATGTGAAGTTCAGGCCACAGCTTAGCTCTGGATGGGTGGTCTTGGCATGGGGATCATGACAACTTTTTTGGAAATTTTTTTGAAATTGGGATTGTTTTTACATCCCATCTTTTAATTGTGAGTGTGCACCAAGATTCTTTCTGGGGACCTTCTTTTTCTTCTTTTTTATGCTCTTGATGAATTCGTCAGTTCCCATAGGCTTAAGATTTAGCTCTTTGTTGATGACTGCCAGAGCTATGTAACCAACTCGTTTCTTCCCTGACTCCTCTCTTGAATCACCAAATGCCTGCTGCATTTCAAATTAGATGTCTCATAGAAATCTCAAACTCAACATGGATAAAATATACTTCATCTACCCCCATCTACCACCCACCAAAGCACATCTGTTTCAGTTTAGAGTACTGCCATCCTTCCAGTTGTCTAGGCTTACAAACTCATTGTCGTTTTTAGTACCTCATTTTCTTAGCCCACATATTCAATCCACTTTTTTTTTTACTTCCATGACATATCTTTAAGTCACTTCCTTGTTACTTACACAAAAAAGAACCCTAGTTTAGTTCCCTTGGTTTTGTCTATTGTAATATCCTCCTAATTGTTCTTCCTGCCTCAATCTTCTCCCCATTCCAGGATTTTCTTCATGTGGATGGCAAAGTGATTTTCCTAAAGCACAAGTCTGACTGCATCACCTTCTTATTCAGTAAACTTCAGTGGCTCCCTTTTACCTCTGGCCTCTTCTGTTTGGTAGTTAAAACTCTTCACAACCTGGCTCCAGATTACCATTCCACTATTATTTTCTCCAATATTTCTTATCATGACTTCTGTGTCTGCTTAAAAGGGCCTCCTTACCTTTTCTTAAACACAGTGCTTTGCTGAATGCAGCCTCTGAGCTTGCCTGCTTCTAGAGATATGAAATGCCTGAGGGCAATGGAAACCAGTTAAAAGACTATTGAAACCAGTTAAAAAAGAAAGTAGAATGTAAACATCAGAAGGTGCTAATCTGACTTTGATCTCACTTCTGACACCTGATATGTCAACTTAAAATAAAGAAACTAACAAAGTAGCAAAAAGTAGAGTCTTTAATGGATGTAAGGATTGGGTCCATTAAAGATCCTAGTTTTTACTACTTTGCTAGTCTTTATTTCAGATTGACAGCTCAAATGTTCACTTCCAGGCCTTTGTCAATATTAGTTGGTACATATACCTACAATGTGCCCCTTCTTTACTTTTGTATCTTAGAATGCCTAGTTTTACTTGAGTCAGTTCAAAACCAACCTTCTACATGAACCATTTCCTTCCTTACCACTTTGATTACTAATGCCTCCCTACCCAAACTTCCTTGTAATAATTTTCTATGTTTTATATATATTCTATATGTTTTATATGTGTTTGTACACACATGCATATACACATGTATATATACATACACATATACATATTGTCTACTCTGGCTAGAGTATAAGATTTTCAATTTCAAGTGCTGTTTCACTTTTGTCTGTGGCAGAATCTAACAGTTTCTAAAACCTAGTAAGCACTTTATAACTCTTCATTAATGATTGAATGGTTGGATAGAGTCAATGACCAGTTAGGGGTTATTACAATGGTCCAGATGATGGGTGATGGGGGACCAAACTAGGGTAATGACAATGTGAGAATAAAATAAGAGATTGGTACAGAAAGCTGAATGAACAAGAATTGACCTTAAAGTAAAAAAACAGAACAAAACAAAACAAAACAGAAAGATTTTATTTCAATAAACATTTGTTAAGCATCTACAGTATTCAAGATACTAGGTGAGTTAATTAAGCCATTTAATATGCTTTTTTTCCCCTGTTAGACCAGAATTATAATTTAATTGGTATAAAAAGCTCCAGGTGTGATAACTCCCTTCACTCACTGCATCTATACTGCACCTTATAATTTTAGCCTGGGATATTAAGAGGTTAAGTGATTTGCATATGATCACATATTCAGTATGTACCAGAAGTAGAATCTGAAGCTAGGCATTCATGAGACTGATGTCTACTTTCTATACACTTTAACATGCTGCTTTTCACTCGCAACATCCTTCCTCTTACTGGGGACTCAAAAACAAAAGAAGATCTGACCTCAAGGAGCTTGCATTCTGATATGTTCTACCAGGGTTTATCATGTGGACATTAGGAAAATATTCTAAGCATAAAAAACTTACTGCAAAAATACACAAAATCAGGGAAAAGCAGGTTAAGTAGTAAAAGAAATAAGTCTGGAGAAGTAGGTAGGACTAGGTATATAAGGTTTTAAATGTTAGGCTAACAAAGATGTAGTCAGTTGGAAGATTTTTGAGCAGAGAAATGGCATAATTTCACAAGCTTATTGGAAGAATTGGTTTGGCCTGGAGAAGAGAGAAATAAGAGGAAGGGTTGCCACTTAGGAAGCCACTAGAATTATGCAAGCAAGAGGTAATGAAGTTTGAGTACTAATCCTGACCGATGTCATTGGACATTCCTTGGTTATTTTTGACACAAAATGTTTCTCATCCCACTAAAAAATTCTTTTTTCCTCTAAATTAGAGAAAATACTGGAGTTTTCACTTATAGCAAAATAGAAGGAATGGCTGAGTAGAAACCCAAAGCTATCATTTGTAGACTATGGAAAGCTGTTTAATTAAATGTTTAGATTATTCCATGCATTATTGCTCAGATTATTGGCAGCTCCTTAAATTCAATATGAATCATAGGTATCTCAATTTAGAACTATAGGTCTGATTCAAAGTGGAATCCCACTCAGCGGTTTTATTTTAAAGTTAAATTGCAAGCTTTAAGTAAACATCTCAGCAGAATCTGTCAAATTATTTTCCAAGGTTTTAGCTGGCAGTCACAGAGAAAAGAAAAGAAAAAGGAAAAAATTCAAGCTAGCTAATTCTGCTTTTTGTATGCAACTACCATGAGATGTCATAGAGAGAAGGGGAAAAAGAAAAAAAAGACTTTGTGAGAAATGATGATAGGTCTCATGGTTTTCACTAGTGTTTTGTTCTTTATTCTAGGTTCTTTTTTAATGTGTCCATTAAAATTGAAATGAGCTCTTTTTATTCAGAGTTTACAGTACTTGATAAATCCATGAATTGGTTAAAGGATATTTTTAAAGTGTGTCATAAATTAAGGACAAAAAAGAAATAAATATTAGGGGCAGGTCTACCAGTTCTATTGATGAGTATGGTCCATGGCTTTTAAGCTCTATGAGACTGGACTGTGCACAATAAAGAAAAGTCAAACAGTAAATAATGCCTATTTTCCAACTGAAAGTGTCTTTTATAGGCAAAAAGGCCAAGGAAGACATCATTAATTTTTACCTTATCTAATAAAAACGTCCTAGGATTAAGGAGCTTATCTTATTGTGAAGGGAGATTTACCACAATTGCAAGCAAACTCGGGACATGTGATTGTCCAACATTTGATACATAGCGGTGCCACCAATTCAGCCTATCAAAGGCCAGATAAAAGAAGGCTTTTGGTGGTCCAGGTTACTATTAATTAGGTTCTTCATTTTACTCCTGGGCTTCTTCATTAACTGCCATGGAGCCCAGGCCAGAAACCTTGACTTGGCAGACTTAACCCTTCAGGGCCCAGATCTCTTGACTTAGGATCTAATAGTTTTCTCTGTCACCCACTTATACCAAAGACCACCTTCCACAAGGCTTCACTTTACTCCCTGTACCTTCTTCACAATCTGCCTTTCTGTACTGCACATAGACTCTGCCTGTTTCCTTTTCCCATCATTCCTTCCGTTTCTGGGATCATACTCAAACAAACGCTGACACTGATTCTAAGAAGAATGTCAATCTATTCAGAAATGGTTCTGCTCAATATCCCAGTAATTTTTTAAAAATAAAAATATCCTTCTCTGATCTTTCTTCTTCTTTATGTGTTTTCTCTCTACAACAAAGTAAAGATCCTTCAAGGCAGAGAGGGTTTTTCCTTTCTTTTTGGAGAGGGGAAGGTAGGACAATAGGGGGTTAAGTGACTTACCCAAGGTCATATAGCTAGTTTTGTGTTGAGTGTCTGAGGCTGGATTTGAACTCAGGTCCTCCTGATTTCAGGGCTGGTGCTCTATTTACTGAGCCAACTAGCTGCCAGCTTTTCTGTTTGTATCCCTAGCATTTAGAACTTTGTTTGGCACACTGAGAGTGCTTAAAGACTCATTTTTTCTCATCCCTACATTAATGTTTGTGGACTCCAAAGGAGTCAGGCTGCTTCGCCTGTACTTTCTTCAGTCTGTGCTCCTGTGAGGCTATTTAGATGGTGAAAAAGTGAGGCAAAATCACCTACTTTTAAACAAAGCAAACTAGAGTATAATTTTCCTGCTTTTCCTTTCTTCTAGAGTAAAATCATGGATTTAGACCTCAGAGGTCATTAATTCCAAAACATTCATTTTACAGGTGAAGAAATTAAGTGATGTTTTTAGGATCACATAGCTAGTAAGTGTCTAAGCCAGGATTTGAATCCAGCCATTCCTGACTCCAAACTCACCGATTTTCTGCCTGTAAGGGCAAATATGAATCATTGAGTACCTAAATTCTTTCTCTTTCAGTACTCTTTTCTGACTGTGTTTTCTTCCTTAACTGTATGTCTTCTCTAAAGGCATTAGGTCTTTCCGAATTTCAGTGTCATTTATGGCTCTGGACAGGAAACAGAGAAGTTCCTGCCTTAGGAACCAACTGTTTTACAACAATTTCATTCTTTCTTGGGTCTATTCTTTGGATCTGTGTTACCCTTATTCACTTTGTGAATTGATTCAAATTGCTTATAGCAGACTACTTGATGTGAGCCAGGGTTGCAATGGAAGGAGTATTAAATTTGGAACAAAAAAGATGAATTCAAATCCTGACTTATAAATCCATCACCCTAGTGACTTTAAACAAGTTAATTATTCCTTCTGGACATCAATTACTTCATCTGCCAGAATAAGAGATTTGGATTAGATGGCCCTTGAGGCCTCTTTTAATTCTAAATTTATGTTCCTATGACCTCTTGGTGACTGCCTGTTGCCTGTGATATTGTGCCAGTTGCTTCAATTATATGAGGTTTAGTTTTCCTATATTTTAAATAGTTATGATTATACTAACAACTTCCCAGATATGTTGTGATCCAAGTGCTTGTAAACCTTAATGTGATATTAATGTGAGTTACTTAGTTACACCATTATTCTGACCCTTGATATTTGTGCTAGATAACATGCCTTTATGCCTCCACTATCACTATACTCTTATATCTGTGCTTTCCTCATCTGTCCACTCCATTATTGACTCCAGATCTCTCCTGGCTCTCCATGTTTGCTCTTTCCTTGCCTCTTGTGGCCTAGAGGATCAACTGTACCTTATTTTGATCTCTCTTCCCTTGCTGTTTCCCAGAACCCTCTCTAGATGCCTTGGCTAGTTCTTTGCTGTATTGGTTACACCTTTACCTTGTTGCTTGTGGTGAGGGATGACAAGAAGGATAACTTGGCCATGATTTGAAGATAGTACTTGCCATGCATGAGCCAAAGTTTAATATCTAAAAGTCTCAATACTCTAAATAAGACTTATATAAGTCTTATATAAGAATTTATATAAGAATTTCAGAAAATAGTATTTATTTGTCCTCATGAATAATTTTATTTTTATCTAAATCCTTTTCAATAAGCATCATTAACGAAAGTGCAGACAATAAATATGACAATAAAGTTTGTCATGATTTAAGCTACTTCCCAAGGAATACTACCTTCTTATAGGCCCTTGAAAATGGGCTACCCCAAGGTTTTTATAAACCAACTTTAAGTTTTTGGAAATAGTTTTTTTTCTTTTGAAAATTCAATAAGTTTCAGGCTTAGACATTCAGCTTAAAAATAAAGAAATGAGTTGCCTTGAAATTATTACAGTAGCTATTATCCTTGTCCATGTTTTGGTATCACTGCTGTCATATATACTAGTCATCTTGCCATGTGTTGGCACAGATGTGATGGATTTATCCAAACCCCCATATAGAATGTCTTTCTATATATTGGTATCAGTGGGAGCACAGTGACATAATGTTCTGTGTAAGTGAGTAGTCATAGAGTCAGCATATGTTTGTTAATTCTTCCTGGCAGGACGAATAGCATTAAGAAAAGTGAATAGTTGAGTCAAAAGACAGTATGTTATAGCTGTGTCTTTGAAGCAAGGGGAAAGAACTCCTCTTTCCAGGAGTTTTCAAATCTGGGCTTTTTCAGACAATTGTCCTTAATCACATAATATTAAACTTGGACCACTTGCTTGGAGCAAATGTAGTCAATTTTTTCATTCCTAAATCAGTGAACCTTAGATCACATACACACACACACACACACACACACACATTTTCTTCCAGTCATACATTTCTTCATTTTTCAACCTTTTATAAACTATTTGTATCTTGAATTTAATAAATTCCAAAAAAGGGTTTTTCCCATAAGCAGAATAGTAAAATAGGATTCATATAGCTTGTTCTTTTCAATATATAAGTACAACCTATAGCTTCCAAAGCTTTCATGCTTGTCTGTGCCTTTTTTCTGTAATTTCTTTTGTTTTCTTCTCTAAATTAAAAAAGGGTGACTTGATGACACTTTTTATCTTTCTGTCTTCTTTTTAGCCATCTTTTTTCATACCCCACCGCTTTTTTCCCCTTCCTACCCCTAAAGGAAAAAGAAAAAGAAACACAAACTCATTTTAGCTAAGTAGGCAGGCAAAACTAATTTTTAAATTGACTTTTTGTGACAACATATTTTTTATTCTACATCTTTTATATATCATTTCTCTGTCAAGCAGTGAATTCATCACGTTTTCTAGGGTCATAGTCCATCATTGCATTGATTAAAATTCTCAAGTCTTCAAAAGTAATTTTATTCATTAAGTTTTTCTTAGTGCATAGATTGTTCTTCAGGTTCCCTTTATTTCATTATGCATCAGATCATGCTGGTTTACTTTGGTGGCATTTAGGTGGTGCAGTGGATAGAATACTGGGCTTAGAATCAGGAAGACTTATCTCCATAAGTTCAAATCCAGCCTCAGATACTTACAAGCTGTGTAACCCTAAGCAAGTCCCTTAACACCGTTGCTTCAGTTGCTCATCTAAAATGGGACTGGGAAAGGAAAGCCAAATCATTCCAGTATCCTTGCCAAGAAAATCCCAAACAGGGTCACCAGTGAAAACTCCAAGGTAAAGATAATGCTTTTCATCATTTCTTATGATACAATAATGTCCTGTTACATTCATATCCCATAATTTGTTTCATCATTTGACAGTTCACAGGAATTTCATTACTTTCCAGTTTGTTACTATTATAAAAAATACTTTTACAAAAAAAATTGTATACATTTTCCTTTTCTTTACCTTCTTGATGTACAGGCCTATTAGAGGGATTACTGGGACAAAGATTATGCACAGTTTAATGGTAGTTCTGCATTTTTCATCTCATTTGCTTCATTCTTTTCCTTCTGCTTTTTTTGTTTTGATTCATATTTGAAACAGTTTTTATTCACATTCCTTCAAAAGATGAACATACCCATACACAAATAAACTGAAAGAGAGAGGAAAAGAGATATAGAGAAAAAGAGGGATCATCTCCAAGCTATACTTGTGTTCAAAATATATGTATGTATATAAAGCATGTTTTTATTTACCTTTATATGTTTTTATAAATATACATATGAAGAAATTCAGAATGGAATAATAAAGCATTCAATATTTAAGTTTTTCCTTCTATTTTTGGTACCCAAGGTAAATAATAAGTACTTTATTTTCTTCAGGAGCTCCTTATCAAACATTTCAGTCATTCAAATATTTGTAAAAAAAATTCTTAGTAATGTTTTTGTTTTACTTTCATGCTTATCAATGTTTCTATTTTAGAGTGGTCAAGAGAGGGAAACTATGATGAATTCCACATCATTTCTTGAAAAAAAATTGTAAGAAAGGAATGAAAAATCATTGGTTTAATTAGAAGTTTGGAATGATTTGCGGGTATCAATTATCCATGTTATTTCTGTCTCTCTTTATAATGGATAATCAGGAGTTGAGTGCATTATAATTAGGACTGCAGATCAAGAGCCCCCTGAACAATCTATAATTTAAATTATAATATAGTTCATCAGATCTCTAAATTTGTATTAAAAGGGCATTGAGAAGCATGCATTTGGTATTTCAAAGGATGTTTTACCCATCTGGATAGATTTTGGAACATATTATTTAGTGTTCCCACTGCCTATAAACAATTTCTACTGAGGTCTACTTTGCATAATGTTGCAATCAGTCTTGAGTGAGAAATGTTAATGCAATGGAAGGAACTAATCTTAATCTCTGGACAATTCTGAGGAATACTAGCAATCAAGAAAAGAATAGTGAAACCCAGTTTTGGTTGCAATCAAATATAACATATGAATTCATTTTGATAATTTTAAGATCATTTAAAAACATGAATTTAGTTTTAACTACTTCATTTGATTGTGCAAATTTTACATTCAAAATTAAAAAATACATTCATAGAGTCGTTTGAGGTTTTGTTTGGTCATTAATTCTCTCTGCCACAAAACTAAAATGAATCAAGCAATTTTAAAGGAGAAAAAGAGGCTACTCTATAACTAAGGATCCAATAAAATAACTAGATTTGTCTAAATATACATGATATTTATCATTTCTTCTGAGATTTAGGTTTATCCTTAAGACTAGGGATAGAAACTTTTATTACAATTGCCAAAATGAAAGATTCCAGAAATTAAAAGCTTCATAGTAATTGCTGGCAAATTTTTCTTTTATTAAATTTTTAAAGCATTTAGAAATGAAAATGGTAAGCACTAGAAACCAGAATGGGTTGACTAAGGAAATGGAGAAAATTATCAAGTACCTTAAGAAAATCAAGACATGCTTTTGGCATGTGAATAAAAATGAGATATTGCAATATAGGTAGAAGAGGATTTGTTCAAAATATTTAGTTAGAAGGGTACTTAGTGGTCATCTCTTTACCTCAACCATTTTTCTTAGCTGAAGAAATTTAGCTCCAAGGACATTAAATAAATTATCCAGTGTCACATAGGCAGCAAGTATCAGGGTATGGGTTTTAATCCATGCCTTCTGATACCAAATGAAACACACTTCCCATTTGATCAGAGTAAGTCAAAAGATTTGAGTTCAAGTTTTGGTTCTGCCATTGTGTGACTAGCCATTTCACTGAACAAACCAAACTAATTTCTTCCTTGGATGGAGTTACTAAGATTATAGATAGATAAAGATATAGATGTAGATATAGATGTAGATGTAGATGTAGATGTAGATGTAGATGTAGATGTAGATGTAGATGTAGATGTAGAAGTAGATGTAGACGTAGACGTAGATGTAGATGTAGATGTAGACGTAGACGCAGAAGTAGACGTAGACGTAGACGCAGACGCAGACGCAGAAGTAGACATAGATGCAGACTCAGACGCAGACGCAGAAGCAGATGCAGACGCAGACGCAGAAGTAGACGTAGACGTAGACGTAGAAGTAGATGTTGTAGATGTAGAAGTAGATGTAGAAGTAGAAGTAGATGTAGAAGTAGATGTAGATGTAGCTGTAGATGTAGATGTAGATGTAGATGTAGAAGTAGATGTAGATGTAGATGTAGAAGTAGATGTAGCTGTAGATGTAGACACAGACGTAGATGTAGATGTAGATATAGATGTAGATGTAGATATAGATGGGTAATTACAAATTTTTTTTTGCAAACATGATATAGGGAATGTTCTTCATATAGTCTCCTCCCTTGTCCCCCCCATTTTACACATGATGAAAAAGAGGCTCAGAAAAGATGAATGGGTTACCTAAAGTTATGCGGATGATGTCAAAACTTGGATTTCAAATCATATTTTTTGACTCAAAGTCTAGTGTTCTTTCTATAACCTCGCTAATTCTCATGACCACTATTGTACAACAGAGGACTATAGACATGGTGTATATGGAATGCAACAAGGTATTTTATGAGGTCTTAGAGAATATTCTTGTATCTTTGTGGGCAAAAGATAGTATAGTAAATCATGTGCATTTGGCAGGAATTGGTTGAACAGCTGTATCCAATAAGAATTTATGAATAGATTTATATCAGAAAGGAAGAAGATCTCTAGGGACAGCCTATAGAATTTTATTGGGTTCAAGATGTTTTCAGTCACTTAAGGGAAGCTATACAAATCAATCCATTAGACTGTTAGATCCTTAAATTCAGGAACACTTTTTTGCTTCTTTTATATTCTCAGTGCTTAGAGCAATGCCAGGCACATTATGGGTATTTAATAATGTTTATTGATTGATTACTCATTAACTGATCATACCATATTTGGAGAAGATGCCAAGCACCTATGTTAACTAATACACTGAATTCCAAAATGAAAGCATAATATCACTTCAGTAGACTAAACAAGTGTGAGGTACTTTAGATATGACTAGGATGAATTCTGGGATGTGCATGTAGGGAGAGTCATAAGAGATACTCAAATCAGAAAAGGACAGTTTTCCACCATTTCTTGCTCTGTGTCCTAGTCATGCTGGCCTACCATCTTTTCATTTTGCACAGTAATCTAGCCATGATCTCTGTGCCTTTTTAAATGTCTGGAATTAACTCTGTTCCAATTGCTACCTCCTACAATACCTAGCTTAAGTCAATTCACAGATAGGGCACCAGGTCCCATGCAGTGCCATGGATGGGCGAATGAGGAAAAGGGAAAGACTTTCCTCAAATTAAAAAAAATATATATTTATCAAATAGAATTCCAAAAATCTTGTGAGTTAATCACTGATGGAAGTGTTCAAACAGAACTCAGGTGGCCTTACTGGATGGTTGTGGGAGGAAACACAGTAGACTAGAGGCTACTTAAAGTTATTTTCAAATCTAAGAACCCTTATGTCTTCACAAATAGATCTCATCACAAATTGTGATTATTATTAGGTAGCTTCTGAAACTATTTCTGTCAAAATATAGCTCTTTCAGATGAAAAGCACAATAATTGACACCAACTATGAAGAAAGAGGCACATATGCAGTGGTAAAAACCAGTATACAGCTGTGGGATTACAGACTTAAAGCTGGAAGGGAACACGCTCTAGCAGTCTATCCACTGCATTATCACATATTTGATCTGCAAATTTCAAAGGAAAAATAAAGCATATTTACTTTCCCCAATTTCTATTGCCTATCTTCACAATAGTGTTACACAGACACTTAAGGAAGACTGGTTCCAAGTTATTCCATTTATCATTGATGCTATATACATGTCACCTTTCAACTCGTGATTCATTAAGAAACCCACCATTTAAATGAATTATGTTATTCAGAAAACAAACAAAAGACATAAAAAGTACAAATTGTTCCCAAAAAATCACAAAAAATCATAATTCTCAGCTATTTTATGTTCACTTAGCATAATGAGTGGTTCAAAAGTGATTGGGAAAATTTCTTGCCATTTCAACACTGTTTTCATGAATATAATATCCTTTGATAAGTGGAAATTGTTCCATCTTATAATCTCACTAGAGATTTCTTTTCTGGATCTGATTTCATCTATTGCTCTACACTCATCTATTACGTTTTCTTGTTGTTTCCCAAAGGTAGTAGTTCACCATGTATCTTTCTTCTGTCTCCTGACTACACTCACTTTATGAACTGAATTATTTTCATCTGCCATTGCCATTTTCTGAGTTCCTCCATTGTTTCATTCCCCAGAGAAAACCTTTCAAGTCTGACTTAGCAAGGGCATCTGAAGTGGCTTTACAAGCCTGCCCATAATCTGTATTCTCAACAATTTTTTCCCTTTTCTGTTTATGTTCTGCTTATAAAGCAAAAAAAAAAAGAATAAGACATGCACTTATACTTTAATAATGTGTCTATTTATCAAATGAATGAAAAAAATGATGATGGTGATAAATAGCATTTCTATGGTATTTTAAGGTTTGCAAAGTGCTTTACATGCCACTTTAATTTCAAATGAAGAGAGATTTATCAAATATTATCTATCTTCAATTATCCAAAGAATTTCTAATAAATGATGATAATAATTAATATGTCAATATTTTAACCTACATAAAATGAGATAAAAGTAGATTAGGTATAAAGCTATTTGTTGCTGACAGCAGCCAATAAATTTGACTCTCTTATAATGCCAAATATAAACTATTTTGGGTCAGTTTTCCTAATTTCAGTCTCCTTATCTTCAATGAGTTGAGGCAGTTAGGTAATACTGATTTCAAAGTAGTCTCTTCCAGGGCAGCTAGGTGGCGCAGTGAATAGAGCATATGCCTATATAGGTATAGATATGCATTATATGTGTGTGCACATACATATGTGTATATATGTTCAATAAATGCCATAGTATCTAAGACCTTCCTTAAAAGGAAAAAAAAAACTCATTTGAAATGCAAAAACTCGGGTGCAGCTAGGTGGCGCAGTGACTAGAGCACCGGCCCTGGAGTCAGGAGGACCTGTGTTCAAATCCAGATTCAGACACTTAACACAAAAACTAGCCGTGTGACCTTGGGCAAGTCACTTAACCCCAACTGCCCTGCAAAAAAAAGAAAACCAAAGTAGTCTCTTCCACAGTTCAAGGTACAGAAGCATCAGCTTATTCACTTAAAAAAAAATTATTGACTTGTTTGTTTACTTTTAGGTTACAAGATTCAGTTCGAGAGTCACTTGACTTTCAGATTTTTCTCCCCTTTCTCCCCACCCCCCCACCCCTGCCATGGTGACATACAATCATGTATAGGATCTGCAAATCCTTCACATTGTACAATAGTCTGGTTGTATAGGTGTTATAGCCAATGGAGTGAACAGTGAGAAAAGAGAAACAAAAGCCAAACTTCGAAAAGAATGATAGCATGCATTGCTTCAGTCTCCATTTAAACTCTGAACAAGTTATGGTATATGATGATGGAATATTATTGTGCTATAAGAAATAGCTTATTCACTTTAAAGCTAATTTATTTTAACAAGGTTTGTTGCCTAGTATGTGAATCACACAAATACATACAAAGAAGAATACAAGGAGCAAAGAAAATTTATTTTTATTTATTTGCATATTTAATGCACATAAACTCCATTGGCAACTTCTAGGTCCTTATTTTTCTCTGCCCTGTGAAAATTAAGTTATTGTCCATTTATGAGGTCCTTGAAGGGAGACTATCCAATCATAGTTTTACCCTGTGTTGGTTCACAATATTAGTGGAAATGCAGTTATATGCACTTAGAGTAAGGGGAGTCAGAATTCTTGACCTGAAAAGTAACCTGATTAGAACAAGTGTACACAGGAGAACTCTATGCTAGAGGTAACAATTTTAAGGTATTAAGGAAATAATTCACAAAATATATCAAAGAGGAAAAGGTTAAAAATGGGAAAATATATGTTATTAATACCCCCTAAAATGCAACTGAGACTATGTTGCGGGCTACTTGGGGTTTAAGGGACTATAAAGGGTCAGCCCTGCCCTCTTTACTTACCGCATTTGCGTACCAAGTCTTCGGTAGCCCAGCGTCCCAGGCACCGGCCTCTGAGGAGGAATAACCAGACAGAGCACCCGAGGTGAAAGGAGGTGGTGTTTATTCGGTTGCGATCACATCCCGGAACAAGAGAGAGACCCCGGAGCTCAGCCACTCCTTATATATGCTTATCTCCTCCCCTAATCCCTCCCTGCCAACTTCCCTAGCCCAATCACATAACAACACCCACAACATTCCCTTAAAAGGCACAGCTAAACTTAGCGAGGCGCCCCTCCCCCACCCCTTCTAACCCAATCATCTTTTATTATACATAATATTTCCTTATAAGGTATACTTGCAATTTCACTAACATCTTGCGTCAATTAAGCGAGCATAGCCCCTAGTCCCTCCTCCCCCACCATCTCCCCCTTTTTGTTTAAAACAGGGCTATTTGCCCGGTGGTGCC
>CM053593.1:72899279-72918215 GCA_028646575.1 Pseudocheirus occidentalis | reverse complement strand
ACTACATGCAACTGGGAATTAAGATATACAGGCATTGGGTTAGGGAGGCCCATCCTATCCTACTAGAAAGTTAGAGGGGTGATGGAGGAGGACATAGGAGAGAGCAGAGTGGGGGAGGGCCTTTACAGGGGTATCGCTGTTTTGGGGTTGTGGGTAGGAGAAAGATGGGGAGAAAATTTGTAATTCAAAATCTCATGGAAATGAATGATGTAAACAAGAAAATAAATAAAATAATTCATAAAGATAAAAACAAACAAAAATATTTTAGACTTTAAGTACACCCTGAAAACTTCTTCAGAAATAAAAAGGGTCCTCAGACCACACTTTGAAGCCCATTTGTGTGGAAGAGTCAGACATAAACACTAGATATGAACATAAAAGATGTTAGTTCTAGCCTAGGTCTGACAATATTGACTTGACTTTGACCAAAGCCCTTATTGTCTCTGGGAATCATGTTTTTCATCTGTGAAGTAAAAAGGCTGGACTGATTTATCTCCAAGTAATCATCCAGCATTAAAACCCTATGATCCTATGATCAATTATGATGGCTTCCTAACAGAACTGCCCCCAAGCCCAATATCCAAACTTCACTACAGGCCCACTGTATCTACCTAGCCACCAACCCCCTGCCAAAGTCCCAAGTTATGCCTCACTGCTCACTAGAACAACAAGTGTGTTCCTGAACTCTTAGTTCCCACAGAAACAGCAGGTGTGCCCATGTGATAGAAACCCAGCACTCCCCCCCCAGACCCTTCCCCATGAGAACAGGTGTGTGATCACAATCACATCATCAGTTTAGCTCAAGACAGGACCACAATACCTAACTATTCATTTTGACCAGACAAGACCACAGTAGCTAGCCTATCAGACGACAGCACCACCAGGATACAGAGCAGGATGCTTGTCCACCTAACCATAGAAGGGGTCCACCCTATGTTAGCACCTGTGCAGTGATAGTGAAGAACTGACCTGGAGTGAACCTGTGATGTAAAGAGGCTCATTACAATATCATTACCATATCTACATGCCCTCCTAACTGTATACATTATAGGTAACCACATGCACAGTTACACTAAGGCTGGGATAGCTCCTCCATTACCTAATCCCTCAACAAACCCCTCCTATCAATCATATTCCCATAATTGTATGTAAATCTTGGTTATGTAATCAGCATCCTATTCTCTATAAAATTATGTGTCTTGCTTTATGGAGGGGGGTAATTTCCTCAAAGGGACTTAGCCACCTGCCAGAGAGAGAAACTCAAAATTATAATAAATCTTTTCAACTGGCTTTGAGTCAATGTAAGTCTTTGTAATTCTTTAGACAAGACCTGCTCCAACCCAACATGAACCTCATCAAATTATATCAGTTTTTTTAATGCAATAAAAAATAACCATCAAGGGAATCAAAATTTTTCTTCATCATTTTAATTCACTTCAGCAGATACTCTTAAACTTTAGCTGGTAAAATCTAGAATAAGATACTTAGCACTTGTGTGTGTGTCATGTCATCTTAATCTTTTCCTTTTTCTTGTGTGGAGGTAGTATGGATTGGAGAGCATTGATTTTGATTATTTAAATAAAAACTTGGAAGTCGTTAGCCATAGGAAATCACTTTTACTGTGACACTCTACAACCATTAGTTGCATTTATTTGAACAGAATCAAAAATGGATACCAGTCTGGTAGTTTGCAAAAGGTGCAAAGTCACATTTTCCTTTTATATATGTGTGTGAAGAATCAATTCTACCTCAAGAGCATGACCAAAGCAGAGGGGAAAGTTCAAATGCAACAAACAACTTGGTCTCTATGTTTTCTGGCCTCTGTTTTAGTTAAAGCTCTGTCATCAGATCACCTTGGAAAAAGAACAAGATAAAACAGAAGGAAACAACAAAGAAGGACTTCTGTGTGGAACATAAATATTAATTTAATTGTCTTATCTCTTTACTGTTTAGAAGGTACAGTTTTCTTCAAACAATTTAGTTGTTTTCAGTTTGATGTGCTGATAATCAAATAAGGTTGACATTCACAAATATGAACACACATGAGCTCAGTGGATGACTGACAGTTCAAAAGAGATGATAATTCTTCATGGTTTGCAGTATCGTAGAGAGAAGGGTGACTTTCCTCAGTGAATTCCAAATATTATAAAAAAATGTATTAATAGCTAAACTCAAGAGGATAAAGAATGTCTTTCATCAATGAAACTTCTTTTCTGCAAAAGTCTGATTTTTTTAGAAGGGAGGAAAACTTTGTTTTGTAGTGTCTCTTTGTGGCAAAGAAATGCCTTAGTAAAATCTATAATCTATTTTGAACAATATAGTGGAGGAGCGATAAACCATCAAACTTTGTGCCTACCTGTATGCTAACATAGTGTGGTAAATGTGAAAACTAAGGTATGTGAACTCTCGTTCTGTAGTAAGATAATGCTAATTTAAATAATTGGTGACATTTCTGGGAAATAAAATAATACAAAACAGAACTTGAAGCCAAAAAAAAGGAACATCTATAAATGATACTAGAGTCTTTGGCGTTCTTGTTCCAGAGGCCAAGAGACTTTAGCAAAGCAATACTAATACCATGGAAGATTCCTCCAACTCCCTTGCACAGTAAATATGGTGCTGAACATGGAGGCAGGGAGACCAGAGTTCAAAAATGGGCTCAGACACTTACTATCTTTGTGACCCTAGGCAAGTCACTTAAACCTCTGTTTGCCTCAATTTTCTTCAACTACAAAATAGAAATAATAACAGCATCTACCTCCCAGAGTAGTGAGTTAATATTTGTAAAGCATTTAGCACAGTGTGGCATATAGTAGATACTATATTAATCAAGAAACATTAATTGGAGTGGCTAGGTGGCACAGTGAATAAAGCCTTGACCCTGGAGTCAGGAGGACCTGAATTCAAATCCAGCCTCAGGCACTTAATACTTAATAGCCATGTGACATTGGGCAAGTCCCTTAAGCCCAATTGTCCTTGCTTCCCCCCTCCAATAAAGGAAAACCATTTTAAAAAGAAACATTTATTAAGTGCATATTACATGCTGGGGACTGTGCTAAGTACTGGAGATACAAATAGGTACAAAAGACATTTTCTGTTCTCAAGGAGCTTGCAGTCTAATAGAGACAACATGCAAATAAATGCATACAAAGCAAGATATACACACATACACATATGTATGCAATTGTACATGTGTGTGTATATTTGTATGTACATATATATAAACACACAGAGACACATACATATATATATATATATATATATAGAGAGAGAGAGAGAGAGAGAGAGACTTATAATAGGAAAAATAGAGAGAACACACTAAAATAAAGAGGAATTGGGGAAGGCTTCCTGAAGAAGATGGTATTCATCTTGGATTAAACAGAGGCAGGGAAGTCAGTAGTCAGAGAAGAGAAGGGAGAGCATTCTAAGCATAGAGTATAGTGAGAGAAAATGGACAGAGCAAAGAAATGGAATGTCTTGATTGTGCAATAGCCAAGAGACCAACGTCATTAGATTGAAGAGTGCCTAATAGAGAATCGATTTTAAGAAGACTGGAATGAGGGTAGGGAGGGGGATTCGATATGAAGGGCTTTGAATCCCACGCAGAACATTTTCTTTGATTATGGAGGCTATAGGGAACCACTGGAATTTATTGTGTAGGGGTACCACAACTGGACCTATGCTTGAGGAAAATCACTTTAGTGTGTGGAGAATGGATTGGAATGGACAAGTCTTGAGACAGGTAGACCCATCAAAAAGCTATTTTATTAATCAAGGTGTGAGGTGATGAAGGTCTGCAATAGAGTGGTGTCAGTATCAGAAGAGGCAAAGGGATGTACTCAGGAGACATTACAAAGATGAAAGTGACAGGCTTTGGCAATAGCTTGGATGAGGGGAAGGGGGCAGAGCACTGAGCAATAGTGAGGAATCCAAGATGATTCTGTAATTACAAGCCTGAAAGCCTTGGAGGATGTTGTTGACCTCTATAGTAATATGGAAGATAAGAATGGGGGAAAGGTTTAGGGGGAAAGAAAATTAGTTCTGTTTTAGATATATTAAGTTTAATTTCTGTTGGAATCCAGTTGGCAATATCTTAAGGGTAGTTAGAGATGTGAGATTTGACATCAGTAGAGAAACTGGGGCAGGAAAGGTCAATTTGAGAGTCATAAGTATAGAGATGGCAATCAAATCCATAGGAAATGATAAGAGCATCAAGTGAAATTATATATACATACATACATACATACATATATATATATATATATATATATAGAGAGAGAGAGAGAGAGAGAGAGAGAGAGAGAGAGAGAAAAGAGGGCACAGAATAGAATGCTAAGGCATATGTACAATTTGAGAATATGATCTGGAAAAAAATCCAGTAAAGGGGAAAGGGAGAGGCAAAGGAGATGGAGAGGGAGAAGGAGAAGGAGAGGGAGAGAGAGAAATAATCCCTGTACCAGTTGGTGATTAGATAGGTAAGAGAAGAACAAGGAGAGAGTGGTGTCTCAAAAACCTAGAGAGAAGAGAGTATCGAGGAAAGAGGTATTGGAAATGTCAAAGATTGGATTGAGGTCAAAGAGAATGAAGACTGAGCAAAGGTCATTAGGTTTTACAGGTAATATATCTTTCATAGATTTGGAGAGAGTAGTTTTGGTGGAATGATAAGGTCAGAAGCTACATTGTAAGGGTTAAGAAGAAACAGGGAGGAGAGAAAATAAAAACTATAGTTGGACTTTTTTGAGGAGTCAGCTACAGAGAGCAGAATAGAAATAGGAAAACAACAGTAGTGGAAGGATAAAGGAAAGGTTTTGTAAGGATAGGGGAGACATGGCCATGTTTGTAAGCAGTAGGGAATGAACCAGTAGACAGGGAGAGATTGAATACAAATATTAAAAGTAGGGATGACAGAGGGGTTAATATATTAGAGGACATGGAATAAAATCGGACTGATTGAACAAATAGAAAGGTTAATCTTGGTAAGCAGTGAGGTCACTTCATCATATGAAGCACGGGCAAGAAGATAGTGGCAGAAGGCATTTCAGTGATAGACGAGGAAGAGAGGAATAGACAGAATTCATGGCAAAAGGCCTATTTTTCCCTGAAAATTATGAGGCAAGGTTCTTGGCTGAGAAAGGAGGGATAAGGGAAAGACATGGGAGGTGAGGGGAAGGATGAAAAGGTTTGGAAAAGTCACCCATTTTGGTGAACATAATAATGAGTTGATAATGGCAGTATGGTCAGATTGCCTAAAGCAATGAGGGCTCAGTTGAGGTTTCGTAACATAAATTTGTAGTGGACCCAGTTTGAACAATTGCATGATTTTCCTCATCTTTGTTCAGTATCCCATATATAAATTTAAGCTGTTGTTATTGTTTATTGTTGATTACTTCAATCGATATAATCATAAAAGCAAAGAAAAATAGCAGTGATAATGTGACCTTAACAACCTTTCTCTGATGGAATTAATGGAATCATACATAGGCAAACAGATGAATTAGGCACATCCTTGGGGACTTTCCATTACTAAACCTCCAGGAGTTTTAAGAAAGATAGTACAAACCATCAATGGAAGAGGAGCCTGGCCACTAAGAGGAAATTGTTCAGGGTGAGGGACCAAGGTAAATTTCTTCCTGCTTCTCCAAGGATTATGTCATACTGAAATAGAAGGAAGGGCATTAGAGCCTTTTGTAGAGGGCATTCCTTCAAGAGTCAGAGAGAAAGGGATTATATCTGCCCTCTCACCCTAACACAAAAAAGCACCCTGACTGAGTAGTTTGAGTCAATTTGAAAGAGTACCACTCAGGAATGCTTTGTGGATAAAACTCATAAAAAGGGTGGGATTTCTCTCTCCTTGCTCCTGCACTGACCATAGCTTCTAGTTGTGGGGAGATATTTACCATGGCATTTAGCAATAACTAGCCCAAAGAGAGAGACATCCTGTGTAATAATTTGGGAGTTCATTGAGTTCAGTTGGTTTGAGGTCAAATTAAGGAAAGAGATATACATACACTCCAGAAAAACATAAAGATAGTCACTGAAGGAAGAAAGAGTTTTGAGAAATGGAACTCCTGCTAAATCAGAAGAGATCTAGTTATGGAGAGAAGCAAACTCTGGGAATGTATGAAGCCTGAGAGCATAGATGTTTGCTCCAAGGACCTCCAGATCCTGCAGTAGCAACAACTGTATGCGTTGCCTTTGCAGCTTGTGTCTTATACATTAATCTTATAACCATGTATGCTAAATTTGAGTTTATTCTTCATATGGACAATCTATATATTTCTGGGAGAATGTACTACAGATATAATGTAGTGGGAATATCTTAAAACTATTGTTTACAATGTGGTTGTAATAAATCTTTTTTTAAAAGATAATTGTGCATACTGGCTGACTTTTAATTGACAATTATATTGATGGGAATTTATGAGCTTATACTGTTACAGATTTACCCCATAGGCTACCCCTGGAACCTAAGATTCTTAGTCCTATGGGAATTCAACATGGAAGCTTGTTAGTGAGAGGTGGAGATGTAGCCCAAAGGCAATATTAAACTGACATCCAATAGAAGCTGGATCTCCTTCCCCAATTACTTTAGAAGAGGTGAAAGAGGTAGTATATATAATTGAAGAAAGTTTAGGAATTAGACTGTGACAACTAGCCTATTGACTCAGGCTATTCATGCCATGGAACCCATGATTTGTATAGGATCTGTCTTTTACTTGAGCGTGATAACTTCTAAGGGTAGCAGGAGTAGACTTTAGTCTTTCTTATCAAAGGTGAAGTAGCTAATAGAATGCAGCAAAGGTTGAATAGTTTACCTGTATAGATAATAGGCATCTGTCACAGGTTACTACATTCTAATATGCTATCTGAAATTTACATCTTCTGAATCCCTGTATTTCTTCTCCATTACCTGTGACTGTGGAATGGTCATAACTTTATAAGCCACATAGAAATGTACGTTTACTTACTTCTCTTTGGATCCACTTATTGACAATCAGCACTGCAGTGGCCTCTGATTTCCAAAGACAAAAGTGATTTCTTTTTATTAGGAGCTCTCACTACACCATGTTTATATACTGGCTATGCTCTAATGATACTTTCCAAGTCCCACTGCTCTACAGTGAAAGATATGAAACAGCTGATGTTCAGTTTGGCATCTAGTCTCTGGAGAAGTCAAGATCAATAAAAGCTGTACAATATGTGAGGACCACAGAGATGCAGGAGAGAAAATGGGGGTACTACATCTAAGGGAACAGATTAGACTAAATACTAGAATAGATCCCAGTTAAATGGAGATAAGTACTCCAGAGACTGATAAATGAAAGCACAGAAAATCAAATGGAGTCCACTAGTCAGTATACCAAGTGAGTTAGGAGTGTGTGAAGTTCAGTCAGTTAAGATGAAGACAGGTTGCTTTATAATATTGTAGACTTCCCCTGAAGCTTCCTTTTCTCTTTGAGGCATACTACTTATGTTCTCTTCAGTTTTAGGATTATAGGAATGATTACGTTTATCTCAATGGAATATACATATACATACACACACACATGCATACATACTCTGTGATATGTTAGCTTATTTGTGAAAAGAGGCAAGAATTAAAAAATATCTGGATAAAATGAACAATTTGACTGCTTACACTAGATAAAGGCTATATTTTAATATTAAGGAGGATAGAGGGAAAATAAACTCACAATCTGAAAAATGTTCAATAGTTTAGGGTATAAAATTGCATAATAAAGATATAGCTAACTCTACACATGAATCAGTGTAATAGTTTCTATTGACCTGACCAGTCAAATCAACTCCCAAACATAGCCTAATTGATTCATATACACAAGCAGCAATAGTATTAAAACATCACTTGGTTTCTGAAGATTTTATGATGTGTATGGATAAGCAAAATATGAATCTTTGGGCATAAGTCTATATAATTTATATGACTTTGTAGCCATCATCATTCAGTAAGTATTAAGATTTTTTAAAGTGGAAACTGGAATAAAATGATTATTTTAATATGAATTTTGAAAGTAGTATAATGACAGAATCCTATCATGCTTGTATACATTTGCAGATATATTTAACAATATTTCAAAATCAGTGATTTAGATGGAAAATGTCACCATGCAAAAGAAAACATGAATCTCCATGGAGTTAAGCAGATGTTGTACTTAATCCAAATTTAAGTAAGACACAAAATACCACATAGATGTTGATGAAACAGCTGGACTATACAAAGATTCATCTATGTCTTTTTGGTTATCAAAGAATAGAATAGGATCAAACTTGATTGTAAGGTGGTGGCATGTGTGGGTAGGTCTTGTGTATCAAGAAAATACACATGGATGGGGTTCAGAAAGAATGTATATAGCCAGAGACCTCTCATGAGTGGGATACATCAGTGACCAGAGTAGATATACAAACTGAACAGTTCACACCTCTGGTGGGTCAGATTTCTTAATATCCTCTGGCATACTCTTCTCAGATATCTGATGTTTTCTTCTTGTCTTCTCTGCTCTCTACTGGATGTGCTGTCTCTATTGGGAATGTCATGTCTCCTCTGTTTTCTTTTATCTGCTCTATTATAAGTATTTTTGTTTTTGTTTTTTGTTTGTTTCTGTTCACTCTCGGCAGATCTCAGTCACCAAAATTCTCTTGGCTATGTCTTATGGGCTACCGTTCTCAAGGTACACTGGTTGGGTCTTAGACTTTCATCTGACCAGAGGGCCTCCAGTCCCTAGAAAATCTCTTCCTATCAAGAGCAGTAGGATAGCTCTTTTAGTCAACAGTCAATGTGATAAGCTAGTTAAACGTTAAATCTACCTGAGGCAACCAAGGAAAATCAGCCAATGTGTTCCATAAGTTATGATCAATTTGGATGCATTTGATGTTGAGTTAAATTCTATGGTTCCATATAGCTATTTGACTGATGATTAGAGAATTTTTTAAATAATTCCTATTCAAATACTAACAAGAACCTTGAAGTCTTGTGCCCATTTAAAGTAGTCTACCTACGTACTTCCTTAACCCAAATTGACACAAGCTACAACGGAGACTAGTGCTATGGAACCCATCTTCTTTCTAAATCATCCTTGATTGATTTGTAAATTAAATTTAGTAATAATAACACCTAAGTAAAGAAATAAGTCATTTGCTCTTTACTTTCCTTATTCACTCTTCTGCCTCATATATATATATATATATATATATATATATATGAACAATAACAAGAAGTAAAAACTGAATTTGGATTGTAGTCTGATGATAGTAAACTCTTGACATCTTTCTAAGTCAGACCTTAAAGGAGATGCAAAATTTTAAAAGCAAAAGAATGTTTAATTAAGGAAGAATAGGAAGATAAGCAAGGAATAGAATCAAACAGTAAACATTCTCTCTGCTTATGAACAAAATGGCTGGTAACTCCCCTGCCTCTAAGGGTATAACAACCAATCTTCCCTTTAATTAACTGTTTTCCTCCTATAGTTGTAGGACATAGTCATTTCAAAGTCATAGATTGGTCAATGAAGCATAGAACCCCACATCATTCGCCTTTTTATTTTGTTTTCCTCTATTTTCAATTGAGTGTATTAGTGAGTGGATGACTCCAAGGAATTGAACAAATGCCGATAGACTCCTGCTGTGGTCTGGAAATCATTGTGCCAAGTCAGGTCATGTCACAGGCCTCCTGTGTAAGAGGTGATAGCTTTAGCAGCATTACTGCTATTCCTCCCAACCACTTTTTTGCTCTCTTTCTACATGGCTTCAATCTTGCTCTTCCATGTCCAAATTCCCTCTTTGTAATAGCTGATTCACGTAGCTTCTCTGCTTCTTTGAACTCTTCCTGAGTGGTTCTCTCTCCAATTAACTGCTACTTCCTTCCAAGCTCATGCCTGATACTGCTTTCTCTCAAACTAGGTACCTGTCTAAATATATTTGATATGATGCCCTGTTATCAAGGCAAGATATCCAGGGAACCTCAGCTCCCTAGAACTTTCTTCAGCAAGCAGCATTTCTGTGTATGATAGGATGGTAGAACAGTCAGTGTCTACACCTTGCATGGTGATGGAAAGGCATAGGGAATGAAGGTTATGAAATCATAAAACTAGGGATTGTTGTCTGCCCTCTGTTACTATGTGACCTTGGGCAAAACTCGTCCCTTCTATGCAGTTCAATCTTCTCATCTTTTAAGGAAGTCAGTTGACCTAGAAAAAGCTTTAAGTTAACAACCAGCTCTAAAATTCTATGACACATGGATGGTATGTGTGTACATACATACATACATACATACATACATGTGCTATATTGAATGCTAGATATACTATATATTTTATTGCATTTACCATATTATATATGTGTGGATGTGTGTGTGGATGTGTGTGTGCACTATGATCCCTCAATGAATCATAGAATTTTCTAACTGGAAATAAACTTACAGGTTTCTTTGGGTCAACTGACTAACTCAAAATATGAGAAAATTGAACTGCAGGGAGGTGAATATAACAGAATCATTCCTTGATGTTCCTGTCAGAGACAGAGAACTCATGTGACTGAAGGAAGCATCTAAGCCCTACAATCTATATATGTTGCTATTCTTTGCCTCATTTAAGGTCAAGATAAGATGGCCTCCATGTGTCCCTGCTTCCCTTAGGTAGAAGTGATTCCTTCTTCTCTGAATCTCCTAGGCCACTCTATTTGCCTCCCTTTTATGTATTTAATCATTGTATGTATCTTATGTGTTTGTAGAAATTTGCATGTTGTCGCTGCCTTAAAATCCCAAACTCCATGAGAACACATACCATGTTTTTGCTATTCTTTGTAGCCCAAGTGTACAATGTCTGGAAAATAGTAAATGCTATATAAATGACTTAGTGCTTAACCACTTTTAATTGTTATTATATTTATTTGCATATATATCCCATCATTCTATCAGCCTGTCAAGTCTAACATAGCAGGGAGAGACTGCTACTTTTCATCTTTGTATGCCCAACAAATAGGATAGTGTAGAATCTTACATACAAAATAGACATTTTATAAATGTTTGTTAAATTGAATTGGTTAAATCCAGGGTGATCGTTTCCTCATTATGTCAAAGTTTATATTGATATTCAAATAAGCTTAGTCTCTCTCCTCAGCTCCAGTCATGTATCTCAAACTACTTATTAAATGTGTCAAACTGGATGTCCTGTAAGCACCTTCAAATCAACCTCAACATAATCAAAATAGCTGATTATCTTTTCTCCAAATCCACCCTTCTTATGAACTTCTCTTTTCTGTCTAGGACATCGGCATTCTTCCAATTTAACTGAGTCAGCGACCATGGCATTATATTCCTCACTGTTCACTCTCATTCATCCCACATCTAATCAGTTGCAAATTCTTGTTGTTTCCCCTGTCACTCTATCTCTTGTATATGTTCCCATTATTTCTACTCACACAGATACCAGCTTAGTTCAGGCCCTAATTTCCTCTTGCATGGATTATTGTAAATTGGTCTCTTTGCCTCAGGCCTTCTCTTGCTCCAATCAATCCTCTGCAATACTGATTTTCCTAAAGATCTGCCCTGGTCAGACTATTCAGTAAACTCAAAAGGCTCCCTATCCCCTTTAGGATCAAATATAAATTCCTCCTTTTTGGTATTGAGAGTCTGTCACAAACTGTTCTTAAACTGCCTTCCTGATCTTATTATACAGGTTACTGTCTTTCTTACACTGTGTGGTATAGCTACAACAAGCTTGCTGCTCCTCACATACAGACTTTTATCTATGCATCTTTGTTTTTGCATTGGCTGTCTCACTATCCATGCCTGAAATTCACTCCCTTCTCTTTCTTATCTCTTTGAATTCCTTGTTCTTTGAAAACTGCTGACATGACACATTTTACATAAAGACTTTCCCCATTTCCCAATTTCTAGTGCAACCCCTCAAATTATCTTGTATTTATTTTATATAGTGACAATATACTTTTACTCTATGTATAAATACATAAAATACATGTCACAATGAAGTATATATAATACATGTTATATATACATATATTTACTGTTATATATTACATGAGACTACATATGTATATAGATATATGTTCATTCTATATAGATGCTATCTAATATATTTATCATACATCAATTACATATCATAAGTTATCTTTTATCCATCTACCTCAGATGGAATGTTAGTCCTTTGAGCAAGCTTGTTTCTTTTTTTATCTTTGTATCCCCAAAACTTCTTAGAGTACCTGATATGTGATAAGTGCTTCTTCTTGTTGTTCAGTCATTTTCCGTAATAGATGACTCTTCATAACCCCATTTGGGGTTTTCATAGCAAAGATATTGCAGTGTTTTTTCCATTTCCTTCTCTTGTTCATTTTGCAGATGAGAAAACTGAAGCAAACAGGGTAAGGTGACTTGCCCAGAGTCACACAGCTAAGTATGTATCTGAGGCTAGATTTGAATTCAGGTCTTCCTGACTTCAGGCCCAGCACTCTATCTGTTCCACCTAGCTACTCAATACGGCCTGTTGGTTCACTTTTTGATCACTAAATAATGACTTGAATTCAACCTTATCAAATGAGTAAATTAATAACTTTTCATCATAAGCAACAAAACTATCTACTAAATGCCTAAATGCTTATACAGTCCAAGGCACAACGAACTCTGATAAAAAAGACTGGGTTATTTTTCTCCAGGCATTTTTGTCAAAGTTAAGAAAATACCACAATTACATGAAAAGATAACATACAGACATGTACAAATAGATAATACGTAAACATTAAGAGAATTCCATTCTCTAGGGAGGAAGGAGAAGAAAACTGAAAGAACACTTCTTTTTATTTCATAAATATACTTGCTAATAAATTTTGTTTAATGTTTCACTTATTCTGGTTTTGTTCCTGTAACAGAAAACATTGGGGAATTTTCATCAAGTATTAAGCTCTGACAGCTGGTATTTTTTAACAACTCATCTTCTATTCTAAGATTGCCTATTACAGAACCCAGTGCAGTTTTCAGTGATTCGAAGAGACTTTTTACTTTTCATCTTCTGATATTGACAATATGACAAGATTTTGATAAAGGTTTCACCTTACCTAAGGGGGAGAAACGCTTACTCTGCCCTCCAGTTGTTGGGTTTGATGCATATAGTTAGTATTCCTTCAGGCATAAAGCATTCTGGTACTGTGATTGGAGAAACACTAGTATTCTGCACAGAGAATGCTCTTGTGGGTAGGGATAATGGGTAGAGACACACAGACAGCTTTAGTAGCAGCCAAGCATGGTGAGCAACTTTCTCCCCTCTTGTGATTGTTTGATCCCAGTAAAACACTGGGGTTTATCAAATATAAAAGCCATGCTGGGTTGTGTTGAGAACATTCTTTATTAATTGTAGAATTAAGAGCAATGGATGCATATCTTAAAGTGGATTTCAAATGTCCTCCTTTGAGTAAATCAATGCCTTTCCTTTTTTTCTCACACAAAGAAGCACAATTTTAAGAACCTTATCTATGCTAGTAGAAAGGCATAAAAGGTAGAATGCTGAGTTTGAAGTGAGTAGAACAAAGGTTCAAATATTGCTGGTGACACTTATTAGCTGGTTGGCCCTAGACAGTTCACTTAACTTATATGTATGTTAGGAAATTTTCAAGAGCAATCTACAAAGTGTGTGTTTGTGTGTGTGTGTGTGTATGCATGCGCATGCAAAGTTCACATATCAGGAGCTTCATATATCCTAAGGAAATCTCTGATCTTTTGCTTCTTCATATACTTATGAAAGGAAGAAGAAAACAGTAGCATTGTTCCTTCATAATGAAGTTAGTTTTCATAGCTCATTCCTGACTTTGAAATATACTTATGGGCGTGCTCATTTTCTTGCTTATTAATAGGTCTTGTATAAATTTCCTAGAAAATTACTTATAAGTATGGAGGAAGGTATTCTTTGAATTAGAGTTGAAAATTAGTTATCATGAGCCATGTGTGAAATATTTAGTACAATTTTTTTTATTTTGTACTATAAAAAGCTCAATAATTGCTCATATTTAAATTTGCATGATAATACTAGTTGACGTTAATCTATAGCTTTAATGCTTACAAAACCCTTGGTATATATTATTTAAAGATTGTTCCCTTCCAACAACTATATGGAGCAAATTCTAAAGCTATTATATTCTCCATTTTACATACGAGTATACTGAAGTCCAAAGTGCTAAAGTGCTATATCTGAGGTCATACAGCCCAGTGGTAGTGGTTGCAGAATTTGAATTAATATCCTCTGACTCCCAATAGAATACTCATATCACTACGCTACATTGACATGCTTTACATTATAACTTTATGGTAAGTTTTTCATTATTGCTTATGGTTCTGCTTAGCAGCACTTGAAAAGTATTCCAAAAGTATTCCCTCAACTGCCTAGAGTTAAATTGAATGCTGTAACGGCAAGCAAAGAAGTACTTAGCACCTTGTTTCAGGTCAAGTTTCTTTTAAGCTTTGCCCATGATTGTATCAAGTCTTTCTTGAAAAGCAGAACTTGTGAACCCCACAACTTGTGAACCCTAGAACTTGTTAACTCTTGTTGCTGATGCAACAAGAAAGGCAGGAGCTAATGGCCATATATAAGGAGAGGCCCAGGCTGGAGAGAGCAGACCTGAGAAGGAGTCTTGTGGTGGCAGAGTTGAGAAGGAGAAAACTTGTGGTATCCTGGCACTCTGTTCGTCTGTGTTGAATTTTTGTTTGTGATACTTTTGTTTTTAAGGCCCTGGAACCTTATTGGAAGCTGGGAAAGAAGATTTTCTGGTTGTCTGTTCACAGAAGTCCTGGAGGAGGGTTTTGGAGGTCCTGGGACTTTACTGATGATTTGTGTTGACCTCTTAGACATTTTTGGTGGGTCTGTGTTGATTTCACAGGCAGTTAATGAATTGATGATGGTGCTGGCAATGTGTATGAAAATGACTCTGTTAAGCTGTATCTTCCCAGAAATAGGAACTGTGAAGAATTTGAGGTGGACTGGTTACTGTGAGCTTCAATATGGAGTGGGAACTGGACAAGGAGATGGACAAGGAGCTGAGAGCTGTCTGCCTTTGAGCCCAGGTGGCAGTTGGATATATTCAGGCAGGAGCTGGACCCATGGAAGAGCAACCATGGGATCTGAAAACCAGCCTGGTGTCAAGAAGAAGAGACTTCTCCTTAGGTACTTAATGCTGACTGAGAAGATTATGATTTACTGTGGCCTAGGGTTAGAAAACTTTGACCTTAGTACTTTGTACTTTGTGTCCTTCAAAAGGCTTGCTCCTTAAGGATGATTACATTAAGGACCTACTAAATGATATCTTTTGTTTAAAACTATGAGGCAGCTTTAGTGAAACTTGCTATGTTACAACATTGTGAATGTTGTACTTTGGTTTCTGTGACTGTTTTGCTTTAATTTATTACTGAATAAATAGAGAGTTCACTATACTATGTAATCAGAATATTGAAGATGTTCACCGCAACAGTCCTCTGGAAAGCTACTTGTGTGTGGCTTTAACAATGCCTAGTGAGACACCTGGAAAAGGTAATCATTACTGTGCACATAATGGTGAAAACTATAGAAATCCTTTTGTTCCCCTAGCCTGGGGCAGCTAGGTTACACAGTAAATAGAATGTCAAGTCTGGAGTAAGGAAGGCTCAATTTTCTGAGTTCAAATTTGGTCTCAGACATTTACCATGTTTGCCTCAGTTTCCTCCTCTGTAAAATGAATTGGAGAAGGAAATGGCAAACTACTCCAGTATCTTTGCCAGCAAAACCCCAAATGGAATGACAAAGAGTCAGACATGACTGAAAAAAAAACTGAACAATGACAATAACTCCCAACTAAGTTCATAATTCATAGCACAGGTTAAGGTGGGCAGAAGCAGAAATTAAATCTAAGGGGTAGTAGATTGTTTCACCAGTCATGCCTATTGCCATAAATTGTCCTATGCTCTTTTCCTGTTTCAGGGGCTTGGTTATCATAGCTACTTTTATGCTTATCAAATAAGTTTGAACTTGAATCTAGGTTTGTATGCACCCAACCCTTTCTTTTTTTTGAATGTGAGTGTTTGGACATTAACACTTTGTTCTTTGTGGCAAAGAATTAACACCTGAAAGACAACTCAGGGACAAAGGGAGTAGATAGAAAGACACAAACACAGAGAGAGACAGATTATAAGCATTTTATAGTACCTTGAAGTTTGCAAAGCAACTTTTCATAGTTTTCCTTTTTGATCCTTACAGCAATCCTGTGCAGCTATTGTTCTCAGCATCCCCATTTCACAGATGAGAAAATTGAAAGTCAGAGAAGTTATGAATGGTTCGGGGAAAGCCAAGGACACAAGACAACTCAAATAGACAAGACCCAAAGTGTGAAAAAGAGAATCAGCAGGATGAAAAACTTTTATTTTCCTTTTCTTGGTTCCCAACAACCTGTACAGCCAACATTTTTCTATACTTTATATATTTACTTTAAACATTCAATCAAATGTATGAAAATAATTTCCAAGATTCTAGTTAGAGAATTATATTTAATTAATTTTTATTAATCAGGCACCTACTAAATGCTAGGCACTAAAGATACAAAGAAAAATTAAGCAATAGCTTAATTAAAAATGAAAATTGTAAAGCAAATGATAGTACACAATTTAATAAATAAAACATTGCAGATCAATAATAGAAAATAATGCTTAAACCTATTGGTTCTCAATCAAGGTGAAGGATATATGCTCTCCCAATTGTATCTCTATGTTACATGTGTGAAACCTGCCTTTTTTTCACTCACTGCAGTGATGCTCAAGTATTGTTTTTTCAGGTAAGAAAGAAACATGGCATTTGACATTAATTAAATCTACCAAACCACAAATGCTCAGAGGGATTTGTGTGATACATGAAAAAGAAAGTGCAGATGTAAAATTGACAAACAAGTGCCAACATTATATATCACTGACATTTTTATGTTCTTAATCAACTAAGCAAAAAGATTTCTATACATTCATCACAGTAAAATACTGTCAGCAGTCTTATGATGAGTATGTTAAAGAAAGAATGTATGGGATTTGGAATCAGAGGAATAGGACTTCAATTCTGTATCTTCTTCCTTTTAAGATTCTGAGCTATTTCACTATCAAATCAAAAATCCTTTAACCAGAAAACTGAGTTTCCCTAATAGAATAAATGGACAAGATTCTAAAGTTATTTTTCTAGATCTAAATCTGTGGAATCTATGCAACCAACACAGAATATCCTGCTTAAATGTGAAAATTGCTGTGTAGCTAAAATAATTGACTACAGTGGCCATTTCTCCATCCAAATAAAAAGATATTTAAATAAATGTATGCAGGTATATAGTGACAATTGAAGAAATAAATTTCTGGCATATTTTTGGTTTTGCAAAGATATGAAGTTATGCTAAAGTTATTTTTAGTATTTTTTCATAATTATTTAGACAAATGCATAAAAAATTTAATTCTCATGTTATGTAAAAACAAACAAAACACTGACCCAGTTAAGAGATTGATAGCACTTTCCTAGAGGAGAAAGAGTTAATTTTAAAATAACAACATATGGAGGTAATCACAGATGCCAGAATCAAACATTTAGAGGTCAAAGGTACCCTAGAGGTCATGTGATTAAATACATTTTACAAGTGAAGAAACAGACTCTAAATGGTCCATGACTAGCCCAAGATCACACAGGTAGTAAGTGGCAGAGCTGGGATTTGGTACTAGGCCTTTTTATTCTGTACTATTTCCATTGTACTACAACATAATCAGATGTGATAAATGAGTTCTCAGACTTCAGTACATCTTGTTCTACTCCAGTTTAATTTGGGGTACAATTTCCCACAATAACAATCTGCTCTAGATATGCAAATTGGTCACCAAGCTCTATCATTTTATTTTTTTTACCTAATTGAATGTCATGTAGCAATGGAAAGACATTCTTCATCCATTTTAATTTTCCTGTGTGGATGGTCAAACCAAATGATTCAAGTAGATTATAGTTCTCTTCCAGAAGGCTCTATAAGTGAAAGCTATATTAGCACCATGGCCTCCAAAATCAGGGAAATCTGGAGGACTTTTATCATCCACAGGGATTCCTTACTGAACCTGGATCCAGTGTTGTATTTCTTCCATCAAAGTGAGCAATTAGGTGATGTGATAGATAAGAGTGCTGGCCTGAAGTTAGGAGATCCTCAATTCAAACCCACACTCAGACACTTCCTAGCTGTGACTCTGAGCAAGTCATTTAATTGCTCTCTGCCTCAGTTTCCTCAACTGTAAAATAAAGAAAATAATATCACTTACTTTCCAAGGATGTATGAGGATCAAATAATCAAATGCCTTTTGCATGGTGTCTGGCACATAATAAATACTTAGTAAATTCTTCTTGGTATTTATGATGAGAAAATTAATGAATAAGATTGTCATTTCAAAGTAGTGTTGAATTATTATGACATAAAAATGGGAGATATTTTGTTAGGAAAGATGCTTTATGATCTAATTTTCCTCTATATAACTTTTTATTTTAAAAAAGACAATAGCTACACTGGAGTCTTTATTCTTTAAATTTAGTCAGATTTGTGAGGGTAAGGGATTGTGTGTGTGTGTGTGTGTGTGTGTGTGGAACACACATATATAAATACAAAAATATATAAATATATAAACACACACAGAATGAGAGTACATTATTGTATGGTACTTGTAAAATTCTGCTATTTCTCTTCTAATACTCATCTAGTATGCTTTCATTGTACATGTAGATGTTGTAGATTTAAAAAATAGATGTATTGGTTGGTACTTTTTAATGTAGTCTTGTTGGGGGAGGAGGAACTAGGGGCTATGCTCGCTTAATTGACGCAAGATGTTAGTGAAATTGCAAGTATACCTTATAAGGAAATATTATGTATAATAAAAGATGATTGGGTTAGAAG
>CM053593.1:72875786-72898779 GCA_028646575.1 Pseudocheirus occidentalis | reverse complement strand
CTCTCCTCTCCTCTCCTCTCCTCTCCTCTCCTCTCCCCTAATCATGGTACCTCTTCCATATCCTAAAATCTTTAGAATACATTTGTAAGCTCTTCAATAATCAGCTGCCAGTTTATTATCCAAGGACACAGTTCAAATTTGTTAGGTGACTTAAATTCATCAAGGACAGGATGATACACTCTTTCTATTCCCTCACCTATTTTGAATAACAGTTACTACTTCATCAGTTTTGTTCTGTCCATTCTATTCTCTCTTTGGCAGAGAAAAGAAGAAATGCAGCAGTCCTGTATTACCTCTCTTGTTAGTTGCCACTGTCCATTCCATCTTGAGAACTTTTTCTATCTTTAATTTGGCCTTCCTACCCGCCCCCCCCCCGGAATTAAGCAAAAAACAAACAAATATACAAACACATAAACATCTTGGGATGTCCTTACTTTCTGCTGTAGCTTCAGCTCATTCTGACACTTAACATTCATCACACAATTCATACATTATTGTCAAATATTGTTACAGTCTTCTTACCTGCCCTTGCTTCTCTCCTCTGTATATATCTTAAAGAAATTTAAATTAGTTGATTCATTCTGTGTGTACCCACATCAATCATTTTAGACAACCCTCCCCCTTTTTTCCTGTTTAATGGGAATGTTTGCTTTTGTGTCTTCAGAATTGCATTCTTGAAAGTTTCCTATTACCCTTAGCAGACTTTAACTATTAGAGATATTGTTGGGAGAGTTGGAAACATAAAATGCCTGGACTATTATACTTTATTTAGAAAATCAGCTTTAGGATTTAGGGAATTCTAGTCACTAATGACATAGCTTTTCTGGAAAGCATTCACTGATCTCTCAAAATATTATGTAACTTTTGATTTGGCCAGAAGTAAAGAGAATGCGTATTCAAGGTATAGGTGAAAGAGCAAAAATACAGTGATGAAAGTACACCGTATCATTTTTGATAAATAACAATGTCAAGTATGTGAGGCTGTACAACTCATGAAGTATTGTGGTATATGGTATTTGGAAAAGTGGGCTGTAGTCATGAATCAGTCCTTCCTTGTGAACAATGATGATTTCAAACACTCTCATCCACAAGGCTGAGTTCAATTCCTTACTGGCTAACATGTGAATGAGAAGAACAAGTACTAATTGCAGAGGAAAGAGTGCTGAATTTGGAAATAGAAGACCTGGTTTGGATACTGGCCCTGCTGATCACTTAGAAATCACTTGGCTTTTCTGGGTCTTAGGTTTCTTATTTATAAAATTAGAGTTTTTGAGTATGACTTACAAGGATCCATCTAATTCTAAATCTACATGATCCAATTATAATTTTAAAATGCTGCACTTGATTTAAGAAAATTTTGCAACAATAATGATAATGATGCATATTATAGAAATATCTAGCATTTATATAGGGTTTTTTTAATTTACAAAGCACTTTACAAATGATATCTCATTTTATCCCAACAGCAACCTAGGAGATAATGCTATTTTGGGGGAGATAGATGATATTGCTATCCCAATTTTACAGATGACAAAACTGAGGTAGACAAAGGTGCCACACCTAATAAGTTTCTGAAGCAGAATTTGAATTGAGGTCAGCATCATTCTGAGTCTAGCATTCTAGTCATAGTGATTATCTACTTGGAAAATATCAATATATTGCAACGTAGTAGGATAATGTCATTAATATAATGAATTACCAGGTAGAAAAATGCCCTTTAACAAAACAAATCAGCACTGTCTCTGAAAATTATAATCTTAGACATTTGCCTAGAGCAGCAGTTCTCAAACTGTGGGTCGTGACCCCTTTGGGGGTTGAATGACCTTTTCACAGGGGTCACAGGGGTCACCTAAGACCATTGTTAAACATATATTTCAGATTTTCTTAGGAACCAAGACACCGTTCCTCTATTTGTCTCTAGGATGGTCCACCCACATACAGATACACTCTTATATGAGTATTAAATGGAAGGTTGAGAACCACTGGCCTAGAGCTTTGAGAGGTGGGATAGCTCGGTTAGCATTACAAAACCAGTATGTGTCAGAGACAGAAATTGCACCCATGACCTCTCAACTTCTATCCATTTTGCCACATTGCTTTCCTGCTGCATTAAAACAGGCCAAAAATAATTGTGCCATTATGTCCCTCAGTGAAACACAAATATATTAATTTGAAAGATGTCTCTTAAGAAAGGACTTCCACCTGTTTTGAGCTACATACCATTTTACATTTGGAAGAGGCCTGATGGGAAAGTTACATAATATGTAGCCCATAAAGTTTAGACAATGGATTCAGAACAGATAGTTTCACTTAAATTTCTTCTAATCAATTTCTTTTGAGTTCTCTTAAAAATATGCTTGTGTTGACAACTAAATATCTATACACTAATAAGACTTCTTTTTTTTCTGATTTTGTGTCCTAAAATGATAAATTACTATTGGATTTTAGAAAGTAAGATTAAGAAGGTAAATAATCATTCAATGCTTATTTAACCTCATAAAGTCTCTGGATCCTATAAGAGACATTATTCAAGAAGAATAGTAGAGACTAAAATATTTGAACTGGAGAAATTAAATTTAAGCTGGACATTTGTATTTTCCAGTAAGTAAAGACACTAGGTGTTAAATCCTTAACAGATGATTGCTAAGGCTGAACAAATTAATTTTTCCAATTGACCTTGCTGAAAATAAACTCTTTATTGAAGTCTATAAATGTTTGATTAATTTTCCTTTCATTACCTTTCCTTTGTTTTTCATACACTTTTACACTTACTCATTCACAGCAAGTGTAGAAGTGTAACGAGAAATGTTGAAATGTATCACAAAAATTTTTTGTTCTGTTTTAAACAAGAATTTCACAGTCTAGTAGGGGAGGTAACATAAAAAAGATGAAAATCAAGAAACTAGGAAAGCAAGTGTGGAGACATGGGGATTCTTAGTCACATGGAAAATGATGAGATGGCTGCCTCAGGCACTCTCCTTAAATACAGGATCTAGGAAGGGCTCTTCAATATCTATCTCTCACCTTCTCTAGTCAAAGGTGGCTATCAATAGGCAGCGAGTAATGAGAAGGTGTAAATTTCAGAGCTGCTGTGATCCTAGGCATGAGAGATGTAATTGTATATGTGAGAAAGGGAGAAAAGAAACAGGAACAGAGAAGAGACTGATTTTACTGACTCACACAGTAGAAAAGGGGAATAATATCAAATGAACCTGGAAAAATAGTCTTTAAAAATGAGCTTATAATTTGTAAGAGAAACAAGAGAAAGCCATTGCCATTTATTAAAGGTGATTTGGGAAAATTTGTTTTTAGGAAAATCATTGTGGGGAAGTTTTCAGAATAAACTGAAGCAGGGCAATTTATGTTCTAGGTGAGTAGTCATAAGGATTTCTACTAAAATAATAGGTAGCTGTGTGAGTAGAGATAAGGAGTTGGATGTGAAGTATTTTATGGATGTAAAAATTAAAAGATTTGGCAACTGATTGGATATGTACAGAGAGATGTTTAAAGATAAGGAGTAGTGCCTTTGACAGAAACAGAAGAGTTTAGAGAGCAAGATCTGGGGGCAAAGATAATCTGTTCCATTTCGGAGATATTGAGTTTAAGATGTCTCCCAGATATCTAGTTTGACATAAATGGTCAATAAGCAATTGTTATTATGATAGAGGGCTAATGGTAAAGGAGGAGTTTCTGGGTTAATATATATTATACCTATATATACATCTAACCCTATCTGTAGTGATATAACTCTATACATATATAATCACTATGTAACTATATAACAATGTAACTATATCTGTTTATTATATATTTGTATTTCTATATATATGTACATGTATGTGTATATGTATGTATATGTTGAAGACAGACAGTTACTAAAAGAGCATCTGGGGAAAGAAAAGATGAGGACCTGGGATAGAACATTGGGATGAACTCAAAATTAATAGGCATGCTATAGCTGATGAGTTTCAAAAAGAGATGAAGGTGTGGTAAGTCAGATAAGAGTGGATCAAGAGAGAGTAATGTCATTAGAACCCAGAAAAGACAGAGTATATCTAGGAGGAAAGGGTACTCAGAATAACAACCATTTACTAAGCACTTATTATGTGCCAGTTAAAGTCCTACGTGTTGGGGATACAAATACAAGCAAAAAGACAGTCCCAAAGATTATGATGTAAGAAGCTTAATTTCTAATGGGGGAAGACCGTACCAAAAGGGAAGTTATAAACTAAGGTTAGAGAAAGAAGGTCCTTTGTGTAAGAATGGTGGAAAAAGAATTCTAGAGAGGCAGGATCAAGATACAAATGTAGTGAATGATGCTAAATGGGAATTTTAGGATAAATTGACCAAGCAAAGTAAAGAACTTCAAGGTGTACGGATATTCCAGGGTAATGGCTATGGTGGAGAAAGAAGCCTGGAGAGTTAGAAGCAGATCCAAGAAAGGAATGAAGGAGCAAGGAACTGATCAACAGTATCAACAGTATCACAGATAGGTTAAGAATGAGCCTGGAAAAGATGATTGCATTTGGCCTTTAAGACTTTTGGTAACTTTTCAGAGAAAACTTTTACTTGAATGAATGTTTAATCAGTCACAAAAATTCTAGGTGCTTAAATAACATTAAGGAAATGCTAAAAGATACAAATTTTATAAAATGATTAAAAGGGATGTAAATAATATATATATAATTAAGATATATACATATATACATACACACACATATATATTATAACACATATAACACACACACACATATATTATATATGTTATATATATCCCCATCCTCCCTACTCTGCTACATGGCATGATACCTAGTTTAGAGTTTATGTCATTCCTTCCCTGAGCCAAAATCAATGAGAGTAAGGTTAACCCTTTCCCTTTTGCCTTCCTGTTCTTCCCCTCCATTGTAACAATTATCTGTTGTCTCTGCTATATGAGATGATTAATCCCATTCTGTCTTTCATGTTTCTTGGAAGCTTTTGGTGTTCTGACTGTGTTGTCTTCCTCCCGTTCCATGCTTTGATCCTTTTTGTCCCCAAAAAAGAATTCTAGAGTTTGATTGCTGTTCTTACTTTGCTTCCTTTGCCTGCTCATGTTTCCAGTGAATTACTTGATTTTTTTAGCTCTGTGGAACTTTGCTTCCAGGGGGAAAAGCTCTGTCCCAAATTGCTGGGGTTTTCACATCTGCTGGAGCTATTGGGAGGGCACTGTTTTTATTTTATTTTATTTTTTGCTGCCCCCACCAGCTTTGGCTCACTGAAAATGCATCCCAGGACCACCACCCAAGACCATAATCCGGATCCAGGCTGCTCAACACAAGAACACTTAGTCCCTGAATGATTGCTTGGACCCCTGCAATCTGCAGGCTGGGAACTCTGAACCAGCAATGTGGAGGCAGCTGCAAAGCTTCTGCTGTTTCCTTGTCCTGGAGGCAATTATGCCAGACTGCTCTTCTCCCCCAAATTTAGTTCCACTGACCTTTCACTTGGTCCTTGTTTCTTATGGCTTGCTAATTCTGGAAACTGCCCCAGCTGCTACTGATCTACTCTCCTGAAGGCTCTAGCTGCAGCTTGTCCTCGCTACCCCCAGGGCTAAGCCACGGTTTCAGGCTGGGCTGGTTTTGATTCCCAGCATGCCGCTATGAGCCCTTCCTGCCGAGCTGCCTTCAGCAGGAGATGTGTTTTCTGTATTTTTGTGAGTTTGGGAGCCCTAAAATTTGTTTAGAGTCATATTTTATGGGTGTTTGAGGTGTCTATGTGGGAACTGTGGAACCTTGTTGCTTCTACACTGCCATCTTGGCTCCAGCCCTCTTTATTAATTAATTTGAATGTAATTTAATGCTTTTAATCATGGTAGCCTGTCCCTTTGAAAGGTTTCCTAAAAGGTTGTTTTGAAATATAGCAAAACTGTATTGCATTTCCTTCTTGTTATGAATCCCCGGTCCTTTTTACTGAGCCTAGACATTGTAGGAAATAAAGATATTTTTCAATTAATAATTAAATATTCCAGAAATATCCTTCAAAGAATTTGTAGCAAGCCAAGTTCAAAGACATTTAATTAGCATATACAAAATGGGGATAATGATAGCACCTATCCACTCAAGATTGTTCTGACGCAGTGGTTCTCAACCTGTGGGTTATGTTCAATTTGTAACAATGAAAATACATCCTGCATATCAGATATTTACATTATGACCCATAACAGTAGTAGCAAATTACTGTTATGAAGTACCAACGAAAATAATTTTATGATTGGGGGTCACCACAACATGAGGAACTGCATTAAAATGTCACGGCATTAGGAAGGTTGAGAACCGCAGTTCTAAAGTAACAGTATAGATAATTAAAGTATGTAAGGTGCCTTGAAACTCTTAAAGTGCTACATACATTTAAAATGATCATCATTATCATACTATCACCAAATACTAAGTTTTAAGTAATTCCACCTAGACTTCACCTTTAGTTTCATGCTGACCCCTAGGATTTATGTCATTTATCCTTTACTGGTTCAACTCCCCAAACTGCTACTGCTCACTCATTTTTTCAACATTATCTTATTTGTTGAAATTAATTAATGGCTACTAATTTTTAACTTCCATTGTTAGCATTTACCTACTTTCAGGGTACTATATATTTCATTTTCATATTTCTGTTCTCTGTCTCTTTGAATAATTCTTTTGAATTTTGTTCTACCTAATCTTTTTTCAGCAGGCCTTCTTGCCAAGGCCTGGGATCTTCACATCCTGGCAAACAGTTTTGTTAAGCAAGCCAGTCTTTAATTATATTGCAATAAAAATCTCCTAGATTTAATGCACATTTGTTCAAGAGAAAACAATCATGAATTTTTATCATCATGATTTGATTACTCAAGCTTTTCCAATAGACATTTTGAGTCTTAATTTAAAAAAAATTTTTTGAGTGCTGTATGATTTCAAGGTTTAATAGACATGCCTTATTTCAGTTCTACAAATCAAGGAACAGAAAAGCAGCCATCCTTTCATGTACTATAACTGCATCTATGCTATTGACAGGGAGAATGGTTACAAAAATGTATGATTATATCTCTGCTACTACCTCACAATAAGCTTTGGTCTGGTTCTGTGAAATGAAACCATGCCACAGCACAGGAAACAGGCTTTATCCAAACTACTTATTGACCAATATGTAAATCATGAGAAAAGTAAAATCTGATTCAGACAAGAGAAGTTAAAGCCATTTACCAAGTGACCAGTCTGAAAGGAGAAGAATTTAGCTACCTGTGGTTATTACATTCATTAATAGGGGATAGGAGGCTACACATAGTTTTGGTAAAATTTCTTTACTTTGAGAATCTGAAATTATTCACTTATCAGTGGTCTTAACTTTTTTTGTTTTACCCTTCTATACCATCCTTTTCCCTGCTTTTGAGGGAAGGGAAGTAGCCTTAGTCAAAATTAAAATTCTGATGATTTTCATCTACATAAAAAATGATAGCTTACAAAATAGTGTTTCAGTTTAATGAAAATGCACTATAAGTAAGTGCAGTCTCACCAAATAACTTGTAATTTTTTTAAAAGATTTTTATATTTTTACTGGGGAAATATTTTCTATTTTGAATTAAAACTTAGAAAAATTCAAGTTGAAATTGAGCCCAAATACTCAGATTTTAAGATGTTGGTGCAAAGCCCAAGAATAAAACTCTCTCTCTCTCTCTCTCTCTCTCTCTCTCTCTCTCTCTCTCTCTCTCTCTCTCTCTCTCTCTCTCTCTCTCTCTCTTTCTCTCTCTCTCTTTCTCTCTCTCTCCCTCTCTCTCTTCTCTCTTTCTCTTTCTCTCTCTCTCCCTCTCTCTCTCTCTTCTCTCTCTCTTTCTCTCTCTCTCCTTCCTTCTCTCCCTCCCTCCCTTCCCCCCAATGTGAGCGAGATAGAGAGAATTCAGTACACACAGCTCTCCTTTTGAGACAGTTTCTTGGCTGTGGTAAGTAGGCATAACAGACAAAGCCGAGGGTTTTAAAAATTAAAATATCCTATATAGAATTACAAAAGAGATCTGATCTGTAGAATCTTAACTAGAGGATTAAAACAATCTGAACACATATTACATTTTTCTGAACATTGTTGACCCCAAACCAAAAAGTGCTATGGAATTCTACAATACTTTCAAAAGTTGGAAATGATTATAGATGTCCTTCTTTCAGTTCCAGATATCTCCAAACAGGGAAGACCTTAGAAGTTTTTTGTGGTATTTATTCTGCATGTTTTTGAATTCCCCTTGGTTGGAAGGGAAAGGGGGACAGAGAAGAACAAACATTTTTGTAACAGGCTCTATGAGTTTTAGAATCCTTGCTGAGCACTTTACTATCTCGATAGCTGAATTGGCAAGAAACTGTCAGAAACCCACAAGAATCCCTGCTTAATTGTTTTCATTTCTTTTATGAAATTCCAAATAGCAAAAAGTTTTCTTTTTTAAGAGGTCTAAGAAATGGAGAGACAAATTAGTCCTCTTTCTCCCCCAAACTATGAAGCATGATTGAACAAGATTTTTCCTTAGCTAAGCAGATGCAGGTACTATTAACCATTTTGTACTGAAAACTGAACTTTGATTTCCATTCTTTTTGAGGAATGAATGGACTGAGTCCCCACAACCTCACCCACTGACCTACATGCACAAATGATTGATCTCAAACTCAATAACATTCCCAATAGTTTAGTTTGATTGATTAAGGAAAATGCTGAAATGACTTCTTTTACATCATGTTTTGAGGGAACAGTGTAGTATAGCAATAAAGCCAAATGATAAACTCTCATTTGTGTATATGTTTTTATAACTACAATGATTGTTTTCTTTTGTGTCTGATTAATATTTTATTCTCTTTTATGACTTTAAGGGAATGAGCGTTAAGGCCCATGCATGCTACTAATACCCTCTGCCAATGGGAATTTGTAAGCTACAATCAATGCACCTACCTCAGAAGTGGAGACCAAAACCACCTATTTTTTTGTGAATTCTTAAGTAATTAGTTAGAATTTCTTTTCCCTTTCATAGTGTACATCAAGATTTCTGGCACTTACAATCTGTGTAAAATTCAAATTTCATATACAGCTAGGTCTCAACTCATACAAATAATGAATCCCCTGAAGTGCTAACATTATAAATTTTCACTCTATATTTCCATTGGGGTGAAACGAATTACCATATTTTTCATAATTAAAATTCTGATAGTTTGAATTAAAATTTTTATGAATACTTCAGGGGGATTCATTATTCCCACTGTTCGGGACCTAACTGCTGTTTACCACATAATGTCAAAAAAAGTTTGAAAATAATTTGATAGATTAAGGTTCATGCTTTAGCATTGTCTTGTATTTTAAGAATGCTGCTGTTTTAAGGACTTTGCTTCCTCAACCCATAGTAGCTTCTTTTTAATAGAACTACTTGATTATTTTCATTTTACAAATAACAAAACTAGGGCAAAAGAAAAAAAAATTCAAGGGACATGGGGCAAGTCACGATTCAGTCCAGAGAAACTAGAATTACATGAGTTTTATTCATGTAATATAAAATACATCCCACACAATATTCAATTGCAGAGTCATTCCTAATCAATATGGATGGTGAAATTTGTTCAAAGTAATCAGCTGCAGTCTCCTCAGTTATACAATGTTTGGTCAGCATACAGTCAAACTTACTAAAGAACATAGTCATAGCATAATTCTCTACTCAAGTGATACTTTTTACATAAAGCCTTTCTTGACCAGTACCAACTCCAAGCTCTTAGTACCTACCACCCTCAAATAAAATTTAACTTTATTTTCTATATATTTTGCATATTTCTCATATGTAAATGTTGTCTCCTCTGACAGAATATAAGTACCTGGAGGACAGAGATGATTAAAGTTTTGCCTTGTATCCTTAGTGCCTGAAATAGTTTCAACATGATTGTCGATTTATTTATTCTGCCAGTTGAGCTTTGAGAGAGTAATGAACTCTAGGAGGCTCAGCATATAACCAGAAGTCACTTGGTTAAGTATTCCATCCTGACCTTCAAATGGCATCACAATATGTCCATCTAAGCTATTCTAGTTTCTTTTTTATTGATTTATTTATTTTCTTGTTTACATCACTCATTTCCATGAGATTTTGAGTGACAAATTGTCTTCCCATCTTTCCCCCACCCACCACCCCCAAACAGCCATCCCACTGTATAACCCTGCCCCCAATATGCTCTCTCCTATCTCCTTCCCCTTCGCTTCTCTGACTTTCCCCTAGGGCCAGATGGATCTCCCTACCCCAGTGCCTATATATCTTAATTCCAAGTTGCATGTAGTTAATAATAATAATAATAATAATGATAATAATAATGATATATACATATATTTTTAACATTTGATTATAGAACTTTAAATTCTAGATTCTTTCCCTTCCTCCCTCGTCACCCACCCCCACTGGGAAGATAAGCAATTCAGTACAGGCTGTACATATGTAGTTATGCAGAACATCTCCACAATGGACATATTGTGAAAGAGTGATTATATGTCCCTCCTTCCTATCCCACCCCCTTGTTCTATTCTCTACCCTGTCCCTTTACAGAAGTGTATGCTTCTAGCAACCATCCCCCCACCTTCCCCTTCCCTCCATCACCTCACCTCTCATCCCCATCTCTCCACTCCCCTGTGTGGCAAGATAACCATTTTAGAGTTTATGTCATTCCTTCCTTAAGCCAAATTCAATGCGAGAAATGTTGACCTTTTCCCTTTTGCCTTCCTGTTCTTCTTCTCCATTGTAACAAAATCTATTTTAGTTTCAAACTACATGGATCCTGACATCTGACACCATGTTTGTTTGTTTGTTGACAGGACCTTGGAAATCCAAGTTGTAAAAGACTTTAAATAGTATTTTATATTTGCATCAACAAATATAGAGGTACTAGTAACTAGAGTTTATTGAGTAAGAGGATGGCATGTGCTTTAGGGAAATAATTTTGGCAAATGTAAGGAAGATGCATCAGAGTGGAGAGACTTGGGAATAAAAGAATCTGAAGAATTTTGTAGAACTACAAGAATGAAGTGATAAGAGTCTGTGCCAGGGTTGAGGTTCTGTGAATGAAGAGAGGGAGTACAAGACTTGGCAACAGATGGGATATGTGGACTGATTCAAAGAGAAGATTCAAGAATGATGCTCTGATTTAAAATCTGAACAACCGTGAGGACAACAGTTTCTTCAATAATAGTAAATTTTGAAAAAGGACAGGTTTTGGAGGAAAATATAATGAATTCTTTTTGGTATATACTGAGTTTGAGATATCAATGAGACATAAATGTGAAATGCCCAAAAGGCAGTATGTGGTATGACAGTGGAACATAAGGGAAAAGTTCAGATCTAGGAATCATCAGTATAGACATGATAATTGAAGCCATAGGAAGTGACAAGATAGCCAAGCAAAATGACAGAAAGAAGAACAGAGGGCCCAGGACAGAATTTTAGAAAAAAAACATAGTTACTGAGAAACTATGAGGTTACTGAGGTTTGGAAAAAGAGTCATTTAAAAAAATGGGAATGAATGATCAAACAAGTAGGAAAGAACCAGGAAATAGCAATATCATGAAAACCTTGATAGAAAAGGAAATATAGAGAAAGGTAATACATAATGACAAAGACTGAAGACAAATCAAAAAGGATGATAGTTGAGAAAAGGCCATTAGATTTTGTAATTAAAAGATTATTTGTAACTTTGAAGATAATACTTTTTGGTGAGCAATAACATCAAAATCCAGATTTCAGACGTTAAAAAATCAACTAAAAGCAAAACAAAACGAAAAAAAATGAAGGCACTTAGTGTAAAGTACTAGGTTTTTTTTTCAAACAAAAGGATACTTACTTTGAAGATATAGCAAGAACAAAGTAAAATTATGGTATCCTAACACATTTGGAGCACAATCTTCTTTATCTCACCTTCATCTCAGTGGATAGTTGACTCGGATTTATTTCAGTTTTCAAATAACATTTGCTCCACCAATTTTATATCTAGCCATTACATACCTTCTATGAGTCATTCTGTCAGCTGCCCCTGAACTGAGTTGCAGAAGTCATCAATGCTGAATTGGTTGCAACACCTAAACTTTGGGATCTCAGGATTCTTGGATACCCAGTCCTGATATTTTGAAATTCACAAGGTCAAATTCACTAATCCCTTCAAAATACAGAACATATACAAAAATAAAGGCTTATTTGACTTAGTCATGTGTTAGCTTCAAAGAGAAGAACAAAGACTCTGTCCTTACAGTTCTGTCTCTTATACAATTCCAACAGCCAAAGAAGAATCTATAAAAATATTTCTTCAAGGAGCTTAGCCAAGAAAGGGAAGAAAGAATAAAATTATAGGTAGACTCTAGAGCAGTGGTTTTCAACCTTCCTAAATCCATGACCCTTTAATACGCATATGTGGGCATGTATCTGCATGTTGGAGGACCTGCCTGGAGATGGATAGAGGAGCAGTGTCTTGGTTCCAAAGACTATCAGAAATATATGTTTTCTGATGGTCTTAGGTGACCCCTGTGACACCTGTGAAAGGGTTGTTCGACCCCCAAAGGGGTCGCAACCCAGAGGGTGAGAACCACTGCTCTAGAGACTTGGAGCTAGAAGAATTTACCTATAATTTCAAGTTAGTTTTAGAGCCCTGAAGAAGTGTAGCAGTAAGAGTGCTGAAATTGAAGTCAGGGCAGACCTGGATTTTAATTCTACCACTGATACTGTGCTCATGTTCATAACATTTAATCTCTTGGGACCTTAACGTTTTCATTTATAAGAAAGTCCACTTAGTCAATCAGTCAATTAGCATTTATTAAACACCTATTTTGTGCTAGGCGATGGGGATATATAGAAACAGAAAAAAAAGAGTTCCTAATATATAACAGGGGAGACGACTTGCAAACAATATGAATAAGCAAGATATTTATAGGATAAATTGAGGGAGGGAATAATCTTATAAGGAAGGCACTAAGATATGGAAGGTCTAGAAAGCATTTTATTTAGAAGAATAATATTTATTTATTAGTTGAAACCCAAAGGAAGCTAGGGAAGCTGGGAGGCAGAGCTGAGAAAGAAGAGAGTTATAGGTATGAGGAATGGGAATATCTTTGAGCTGGGAAACAGTATATTGTGAGAGAAACAAGGAGGTAGGTGTCACTGGGTTGCAAAGTACGTGGAGTAGAGTAATGTTTAAGAAAGCTTCCTATGTTTCAGTAGGAAGGGGACAGTTTGTAAAATGCTTTGAAAGCCAAAGTATTTTATATTTGATCTTGGAGGTTTTAGAGAGCCACTGAAGTTTATTGAGTAGAGGGCTGATATGGTCCAACCTACACTTTAGCAAAGCCAATATGATAAATCAAGGGAGGATGCCCTTGAGGAGAGATTTATATTAGAAAGATAAATCAGTAGACCATTGCAATGTTCTAGATATTAGGTGATGAGAGCCTGCATCAAGTTACTCTAAATGTCAGAGGAGCAGGCAAAGAAAAGAGATATTAAGAGAGTAGAAATGACAGACTTTTACTATTGATTTGGATATGGGGAGTGTGAGAGTTTGAGGAGTAGACAATGGCACCTAGGTTATAAAGCTGGATGACTAAGAAAATTGTTATATTTAAGAAAGGGGAGAGAGGTTTTCTTCTTGTTGAGGAAGAGGTAGAATCATCATCATCATCATCAACTACAACAACATTATCAACTAGTATTTGTATTACAGACTTTTGTGAGGATCAAATGAGATGGCATATGGGGAATACTTTGAAAAACAAAGTGCTGAGAAAATTGTACTTATTATGTGGATTAAATCTCAGAGTTCATTTAATGTAGGTTTGAGGTGGACAGCTTTTCTTAGTTTTCAAAACAATTACCAAAAGTGATTCACTTTCTGAAGAGTGGGGAAGGAATTAGATTTGTCACATGTACTTAAAAAGATATATGTCTGAGACAGATTTGGAAGCCTTCAAAAATCCTTGAATCTGACAATTAAACAAGCCTAAATAAGATCATTGAATACCCAGTAGTCACAAAGTTATAAAGGCATGACCAAAACACTTATACTTCAAATTCTACATTACAATGATATGATTTCACAAACTATTGCACTGGTACCCTAACAATGGTAGGATAAAATGTTGATTCTCAATCTCAAATGCCAGAAATAAGGGGAAGGACTAGCATTTGGGGGCACCTCATCAGGGAGTCCAAATTAATGCCAAATAATAGGCATACACCTACATCAGATATACATAGGGACAAATGTCAATTAACTCTATGCCTGTTAAATATATAAAATATCCATTTCCATATTTTTCTTTACGCTATAGGATACCATGAATACACACATGCACATATACATACTATATATACATATACATACATTATATATATATACTTCTGCCTGCCTCTCTGTTTCTATCTCTGTCTATTTGTTAGGGTACCAGTGACATAGTGCATGGGAAAGTATTATATAAATGAATTGTTCATTATATGTAGATATTTTATTGGTTTATTTATTGGTTTATTGATTTTCTTTTTCTTGAGATGCTATACATATAGAGGACATATGTAAGGAAAGGGAGATTTTAAATAATTATAATTTGTGCATGTGCCTAGGGTTCTAGACACATATAATAATGCACACACACTACATATGTATTTAATATGTATGAATGTGATTATAATAGGCATGTAGATCACATATTTAACCCTAAGTATATGAGTTATATCATATGAATGATTATACTATCATGTATACTTCAAGGTAAGATGCTCCCTAATCCTATTCCATTTCCTGATTCATGGTATTTCTAACTGAGTCAGGTGCCTATCTTAGTATGTATGCATGCATAATATATGCATATATACACAGACAACATATCCTCATGTGTGTGCATATATGTTACATATGTGTGTACATGGGTATACTCGAGCCATTGAATCTAAAGAAGGAACATAGAGTGAATGTAACATTAAAAGAATAAGGGAATTTCTTTTTCATACCTCTTCTAACAATAGCTTTTTGACAAAGAAAAATAGAAGCATTATTTTCTGGATATATCATTTTTAGCATGTTTTAAGAATTATGGATATTCAACTAAGCAAAATTCCTAAATATGACCATATGTTGTCATAATGATAAATGCTGCTGCAATATGACAGAATAATAGATATTGGTTGATATTGATGGTTTAAAGTCTTTTATCATAAAAATAGAAGAGCATTTTCATATTATCAATTCCAAATGGCATATTATATAACAAAATTGATTACTTGCTTTTGGAATCTTTAAATCATGAGCTGAAATTAATGAACTACAGGAACTATAACTTCAAACCCTAAACCAAAATGGGAAATATCTCACTTATACTGGAGAATTTTATTATGAATAAATTTTGCATTCTGTCTCATAATTTATATCTATACATAAAGCTAAATATCTAGAACATATTTATTTGTTTTTTGATATTTTTTCAATGATACCACATATTAAATAATTTTTGCAGTATTTTTTCTTTAGCAACAATAATCAACTGAAAAGACTACTTTAAAACAAGAATTATGTCATCATCGGCAGCATGTCATCTTTTCATGGTAAATACTAATAAAGCCAAATAATCTGGACAAACTTATCACATTAGTAGCAATGTTTGACAAGCTGAGCCTCTTATTTTTCCCCTAAGGAATATCTATTGCAGATTGTCAACATGTAAAGCGAGTTTAAAAAGCACTGATTCACAATCACTCTCATCTTTTCTCTTATCAAGAAAAAAGATAGCGCACTATACAGGAGAGTCAAAGGACATCTAACAAATCATATCATTATTCAACAGTGTCACTTACAACTAATTCTCAATAGGTTACTGATATAGGACTGTGAACTATGTGCCAATCATTGACTTAAATTGTTATATATTATCTTTTTTATTTATACTATGTGCAAAGCACTTACTATACAAAGCCAACTCCCCTCCCCCCCCATACACACACATTCTGCCATAAAGGAGCTTACATTTAACTGAAAGGATATGGGAGAAGAAAGGTAAGTAAGTAGGCTGAAGGAAAAACAAAAAGCAAACACATGGGAGGACTAGGAAAGGCTTTATGAAGCAGTTGGCACTTGAGGTGGACCTCAAAGACGGTAAAGATTCTGAGAGAAGGAAGTGGGGAGTGAGAGGAGAGAGACAGACAGACAGACACAGAGAGACAGAGAAAGAGAGACAGAGAGAGACAGAGAGACAGAGACAGAGACAGAGAGACAGAGAGAGAGAGACCTAGAGAGAGACAGAGAGAGACAGAGAGAGAGAGAGAGAGAGAGAGAGAGAGAGACCTAGAGAGAGAGAGAGAGAGAGAGAGAGAGAGAGAGAGAGAGAGAGAGAGAGAGAGAGAGAGAGAGAGAGAGAGAGAGAGAGAGAGAGAGAGAGAGAGAGATCCAAATATCTGGTACTCCTTGTACAAAGTTTAGCAGCAACTGATGGAACAGCATGCATGGGGAAACATGAGTAGATCTGTTTGATTTCATCAAGAGGTTTTGAGATGAGTCAATCTGCAATTAACCTGGTATGACCTATGGTTTAGGAAGATAATTTTGGCATCTATTTGAAGATTGGATTGTAGAGGGGAAAGGTGAAGAGAGCAGGACAATTAGGATGTTATTGAACCTGTCTAGGGGAGAGCTGATGAAAGTCTAAGTTACAGTTGTGGCAATGTGAAGAAACAAGATGAAGAATATGGGAGATGTGGAAATAAAAACCATATGACTTGTTAACCAATTAAATATCTGAACAGATTGAGTCTATATGAAGAATAAAGAGACTGCAAAAGCTGAATGAATGGAAGGGTAATTGTAGTCTGGACAAAAATGAAAAAAGTCCTGGAGAGACATGGGTTCAGAAATGGGTTTTGAAGAGATCTGGGGGATAGGATAGTTTGAATTGCTATTAGTATTCCAAGTCCCTATATTCCAATATCCTCCCCCAACTCTTCACTCATAACAATATGGATGGAAAAAAGTTAGGCTATGGGGCAGAGTCAAGATGGTAGTATAGAAGCAGGAGAACTCTGCAGCTGCCAACATAACTACCTCAAATGCCTATAAAATATGACTCTAAACAAATTTTAGAGCTCAGAACTCACACGATTATAAAAAAACACATCCCCGCTGTGGGTAGCCCAGCAGGTAGGATGGGGCTGCCAAGAGAAAGCAATTCGAATACTTGTGGAAACACAATCAGTTTAACACAGGATCTAGCAGCTTCTACATTAAGGGATGAAAGGGCCTAGGATATGATATTCCAGAGATTAAGGGAACTAGGATTAAAACCAAGAATCACCTACCCAGCAAAACTGAGCATAATGTTCCAGGGGAAAATATGGTCATTCAATAAGGTGGAGGACTTTTAAGCATTGTTGCTGAAAAAAAAACTGAATAGAAAATTTGACACTCAAATACAAGAAGAATGAGAAGGTAAACATGGAAAAGAATTCATAAGGAACATATCAAAGTTGAACTGTTTACATGCCAACATGGAAAAACAATAATTGTAACTTATGAAACTTTTCTCAGTATGAGGATAGGTGAAGGGAATATAAATGTGCATATATATATACATATACATATATGTATGTATGTATATATATGTATACATACACATATGTCTATATGTGAGGATATATATGCATATGAATAAATATGTGAGTGTGTGTATATATGTATACATAGACAGAGGGCACAGGATCAGTTGAATAGAAAGGGATGATATTTTAAAAGGTGAAATTGAGAGGTGGGAGAGAAATAGAACAAGCAGAGACAGGGAATGACAGAATGGGGTTAATCATCTCATATAGAAGAGGCAAGGGATAACTGTTACAATGGAGAGGAAGAACAGGAAGGCAAAAGTTAACGGGTCAACCTTACTGTCATTGAATTTGGCTTAGGGAAGGAATGACAGGCACTCTAAATTGGGCATCTTGACCTACAGCAGAGTAGGTGGGATGGGGATGAGAGGTGGGATGATGGAGGGGAATGTAGGGTGGGTGGGGGGAGGGCTGTTAGAAGCACACAGCTCTGTAAAGGGACAGGGACAAAGTAGAGAATAGAACAAAGTGGGGGAGTGAGATAGGAAGGAGGGCAATATGGTTAGTCTTTCATAATATGTCCATTGTGGAGATGTTCTTTGTAACTACACATGTACAGCCTGTATTGAATTGCTTGTCTTTCTAGTGGGGGTGGTGATGAGGGAAGAAGGGAAAGAATCTCGAATTTAAAGTTCTATAATCAAATGTTTAAAAATATATGGATATATAATGATTATTATTATCATTATTATTTACATGCAACTGGGAATTAAGATGTACAGGCAGTGGGGTAAGAAGATCCATCTCACCCTACGAGAAAGTCAGTGGGGTGATAGGGGAGGATACAGGAAAGAGCAGATTGGGGAGGGGTTATACAATGGGATTGCTGTTGTGGGGTAGTGCGTAAGGGAAAGATGGGTAGAAAATTTGTAACTCAAAATCTTGTGGAAACGACTGGTGTAAACAAAAACTAACCAAAAACTAATTTAAAATAAAAAGTTAGATTATAATCCCTCAGAACATTATCTACAAAATGCCAAATGTGTTTGAGTAATATCTTAAATTCATAATTATGAAGATACAAAATCTTTTGTTGGTGTTTTTCTTTTTTTAGTCATTGTGGTCTTTTAAATTTAGAGGGCAAATGACATGGTATGTTGATGTCCCCATTTGTGACATTATTTGACTTAAAGTTTTAATTGCTTTTCAGTTCATTTAGAGTTTACCTGCCACGGAAAAGAATAAATCATGTAGTAATTTAATTTTACAATTATAATTGCTCTATAAATTTTCACAAGGCTGATTCTTCAAGTTCTTCAAAGAAGAAACCAAGAGATTAATGTTGTATCACATCTGTTTATAGTGGTCAAAGTAAAGAAATCACTTATAGAGTTGCAGGTTATAGTCTTTTATAGGGTTAGGGACAGTATTACATCATCCAGCCAATTACATTATAATTCTACTGCCAGCCAAAAATTGTTCCCCAAGGTATAGTTTCTAGAACTTTTTCTATTTTACTTTTTCATGACATAATGTGTCTTGTGCCACATCCATAGAGACATAATTTACTACAGTCTAATAGGTTTCCTTATTAGGATTTTCCCCTGATGTTCAGGCATTGTATATAGTTTTTTTGCTTAATTTTATTCCTTTCTATCTAGTCATCCAGCAGAAAGTAGACTGCAAGGTTTTGATTTTCACAGATGCTTACTATAATAAGTAATTTATCATTATTATTTTTAGTAAAACATTAAGCACAGATCACTTGATTAGGATTTATTCTAATAATATGTATATTTTGTTTTGAAAGTATGAGGGATGGCACAAAAGATTTTGGTTATTCATAAAGAAATAAAGTTTCTTCAAAATAAGAAAAAAATGAAGGTATTATTATAAGTCATACTAGATGACAAACTCATTTATGCAAGAACCACATCTTACTTGTATTTGTGGTACCCTGAAAGCCTACCTTAGTATATTGTATGTTTGAGAGGCTAAAGAAATGTTTCTTAATTGAAGGAACAAATTTAGAATATCTGAAGCAGAGGGTAAGGTAAAAACAGATTTCATAGAAATTATTATTATTATTATTATTTTTATTATTATTGTTTTGTTTTTGCTATCCCTATCAGGGGAACAGTATTTGTTAGATCAGCAGAGAGACATATTCTTCTGCATGTGATTTTAATTTTATTTAAGGCCATCTTATTAAAGTCTATTGAGTTAAGAGATCACATGATAAATATATTGTTTGACTTGGAATGAAGAAGAGTTGGGGTAAAATCCTCCCTTTGATGCTTGCTATGAGACCATGGGTGAGTCACAGTTTCTCTGAGGCCCATCTAGCCATTTCCATAATACTAAGTAATTTATAGCCTTCATTTTGCTATCACAATTTCATCTTATGATATTCCAGTCACTGGTTATGATATCACACAATGATACTATCATATCCAACTGGGTATGGTTCTTTATAATTCTGAATCTATTCCCTAATGTGTTTATTGCTCCACAAATATCTCTTTTTCAGCTAACCCCTTGGAGAACAGGATTTGTATTTGTGATTTGAGATTCAATGACCACTTATGATTTAAACTAGGAAAATAAACTACCAATTTTCCATTCATTGCACGTCCTTCAAATATCATAGATCCTTTGTATGATCCAGAAAAAAAACGTTATTTCTCTTAGTCACACTAACAAGCTATGTGACCCTGAGCATGTTGTTCAACCTCTGTTTGCCTCAGTCTCCTCAATTATAAAATGGAAATGAAAACAGCACCTGCCACACAAGATTATTGTGGGGTTCAAATGATATCATATTTGTAAAATTCTTAACACAATGCCTGGAACATGGTAGACACTGCATAAGTGTTTATTCCCTCCTACTGAATTTAATAGTAGCATATATATGATTTGTTCTAGCTGGAGAAAGAGTTAAAACTGTTTTAAGATAAGAAAGAAAGAAGTTGTTAGATTTCAGGAATATGATTGCTTTGCTTTCCTGTAAGTACTTTCAATAACAGAAGATCACAGCTTTGCAAGGGCTTTAGAATCACTGAAATGGGATAAGGCCACATTAAGAACTAAAAACCAAGCTGAAATTTAATATTGGTCAGGCAAACAGGTCATTTTTATAGTCAAACCATTTCTAACATAAACTGTAGCATACTAGGTATTATTTATCAATAGCATTTTTAAAGTCCCTAAAATAAGATTTTCATAATCTCCTAAGAGAAGATCCACTTTATTGATCTTAAAGTATACTGCTTTGAGATACAGTTAATAAACTTTATTACTTACGTCCACCATGGCATACCACATCAATAATTACAAACACAATGTGTCACATTGTTGTTCTCTGTTGAAAAATAAATAAAAGTTCTAAGCATTTTTTGGCCTTTTTGTAAGTCTTTCACATCTTTGGTAAGAAATTATCCTATGAACTGTTTTTGTACAATAGGGCTATGCTTTAATAAAATCACTTTGAAAAAATGATAGCTTAATTCACAGCAGAATAGTAATTATCATCAGCAGATTCTATAGTCTAATTGTATCTGAATCTACATTGGGAAAAAATCTCAAAAGCACTAAAGTTATCCTCTACTGAAAGGTTATATGAGGTTAACATTCCTGATTAATCATCATCAATGACCTTAAACAATTTTGAAAGGAAAGTGGAAAAAATAAAATTTCCTGAACACACAAGACAAATGTAACCTTTCTAAGAAGAATGCTTCAAAGTTGAGCATCAGGAGGGTAAAACAGCCCACACCAGCAGATTGGGAAGCAGATGCACTAAAAATGGAGCTGCACAAACCTTTTGGTAATAACAAAAGCAATAACAAAAAAAGTCGCTGCTCAGCCATTGCAGAACAACTGAACAATGGTCCAAAGAAATCTTTAATATGAGAAATTCATGAGAACATGGGATGACAAAATAGCAGTTTTAAAACTAGGAGGTATCTTAGAATTTATCAAGTCCAAACTCTCATTTCATAGATGAGGATACCAAGACAAATAGCAGTTAAGTGCCCAGCAGTCACATAGTTGATAATGTCTGAAGCAGAAGTCCAGTGACTTATCAACCATGATACCTTGTTTGAATTGATGTAGAATGAAGTAAGAAATCAGGAAAAAAAAGATAGGTAAGTAGGTAGGTAGATAGGTAGGTAGGTAGATAGACAGACAGATATATAGATAGATAGACAGACAGACAGATAGATATAGATAGAGAGATATCCAGCTATTTCTATATCTATATCCTTATATCACAATAATGTAAATTATACTGATCTGTTCTTGGACATTTTCTCCCTTTAACCATTTTTCTTGCCTATTCATTCCCAAGTTCCTTTTTAAAAGATTAACATAATGTCATAATTCATATGATACATTGTATTATCTACACATCCATATGGGGTGCACAGAACATGAACCAGGTTTGAGCCAGCCCAAAAGAGAATTCCAAATTTTTCTATTTTTTTCTTCCAATTTTCACAATTTCTCCTTTTGTTCTATTGTGGGTTAATTATGGGCTTATCTTCTAATTTCAATTTCATTTTTAATCAATCTCTTTTTCTATTTTTGTTCATGTATATTTTCAGGAATATAATTTTTCTTCTGATGACTGCTTTAACTGTGTTTCAGAAAATTTGGCATATGGTCTTTTAGTTATCATTTTCTTTCACATAATCATTCATTTTTATAATTTTTTGGCTTATTCATGATGTTATGGTTTACATTTATGTTTAATATTTTTTCTTTGCTCCATATATTCATGATTTTTGTTATTTTCTAATAATTACATGCTTAGTTTTGAATTAAAAATTCTTTATATATGTTTTTGTACCTCAGCACATGGTTAATTTTTGTAAAAGTACTTTGTGGTATAGAAAAATATTAATATTCTTTAACATAAAAATTTAGAAAGGATATAGAAAAATATTCATATTTTTAAAATTATTTTATAATTTATTTTTTTTAGTTTTCAACATTCATTTCCACAAGATTTCGAGCTACAATTTTTTTTCTTTCCCCTCTTGCTCCCTTTCCCCACCCCAAAATAACAAGCCTATTGAATACCCCAACCCTAAATCTGTTCTCTTTTATATCCTCCCCTTTTGTCCCCTACCTTTAGAGTAGGGCAAGATGGGTTTCTGTACCTCAGTACCTGTATATCTTATTTCCCAGTTGCATGTAAAAAAGCAATTTTTGTACATTTGTTTTTATAACTTTGAATTCCTGATTTTTCCCCTTCTTCTCTCCCCAACTGGGAAGATAAGCAATTCAATATAGATTGTACATGTGTAGTTACCCAAATAATTTCCATAACAGTTATATTGTGAAAGACTAACTATATTATTGTAAAGCCAATCAGCAGTAGATTCCTGAGAGAATGCTACTGTGAACAGCTTT
>CM053593.1:72845126-72875286 GCA_028646575.1 Pseudocheirus occidentalis | reverse complement strand
AAGCATTTGGTGTGGGAGTTCTGACTGTGTTGTCTTCCTCCCATTCCATGTTTTGATCCTTTTTGTCCACAAAAAAGGATTCTAGAGTTTTATTTCTGTTCTTATTTTGCTTCCTTTTCCTCATGTTGTCCAGTCAATTAATTGGTTGAATTTTTTTAGGCTTTGTAGAACTCTGCTTCCAGGGGGAGAAAGCTCTGTTCCTAGCTGCCGGAGCTATTGGGGGGGTGTTGCAGACCCCCAGCTTTGGCTCACTGAGAGCGCACCCCAGGACCACGACCCAAGATCATGATCCAGATCCAGGCTACTCTACGCAAGAGCACTTGGCCCTGATCAATCAACTTAGCCCCTCTGTGGCGTCTGCAGGCCAGGGGCTCTGAAGCAGCCCAGTGGGGGCAGCCGCTGGTTAGAGCAGTTCCTGCCCTTTCCCCACTGCTTCTTTGCCCTGGGGACAGGTTGGCCAAACTGCTTTTCTTCCCCCAAATTAAGTTTCAAAGTTCCACTTTCACTGACCTTCTGTAATCCTGTCTTGCTAGATGTGAAAGTTCCTCCATGTGCTGTAGTTCTGCTCCCAGGGATAGACTCATGCTGTGGCTTGGGAGGCTTGGCTCCTCCTGACCACCCTGAGCCCTGGCTGCAGTGTCGGTTTCGTGCTGGGCTGGTCTTGGCTTCTGGCCTGCCGGCCTGCAAGATGAGCACCTGCTGCCAAGCTGCCTTTCTATAGATCTTGTTTTTCATGCCTTGCTAGAAGTGGAGTTGCTCAGGTGTTGTAGGTCTTCTCTTTTGTAGACTGGCTGCATCTCACCTCAGCTCCTCTGGCCACCCTGGAGCCTGGCTGCATTTCTGTTTCAGGTTCAGCTGGCCTCGGCTCCCAGCCTGCCATGGTGAGCCCCTCTTGCCGACCTGCCTTCAGTGACAGATGTGTTTTCTGTATTTTTGTGAGTTTGAGAGCCCTAGACTTTGTTGAGAGTCATATTTTATGGGTATTTTGGTTGGTTGTGTGGTAGCTGAGGAAACTTAATGTTTCTACACCGCCATCTTGGCTCACATTTGTACAAAATTTTCAGTTAGTTATTTCTTCCTGTCTTTCCCCTACCCCCACCCCAAAATAGCAAACAAATCTGCCAAATACCCCTAACTCCAGTCTATTCTCTTGTGTATCCTCCCCCATTACCCTCTCTAACTTACAAGTAGGACAAGATGAATTTCTATACCCCAGTGCCTTTCCCATTTGCATGTAAAACATTTTTTAAACCTTTGTTTTTAAACCTTAGAGTTCCAGATTTTTTTCCCTTTTTCCCTCCTCACCCACCCCCAGAGGGAAGATAAGCAATTCAATATAGGTTGTACATGTAGAGTTACCCAAATCATTTCCATAACTGTTATGTTGTGAAAGACTATATTTCCCTGCATCCTGTGCCACCCCCCACTTATTCTATTGTCTACTTTGACCCCATACCTTTTCAAAAATGTTTGCTTCTAACTACCCTCTCTCCCAATCTGCCCTCCCGTCTATCATCCTTCATCTTATCCCTTACCCCCTATTTTCCTGTTAGGTAAGATACCCAATTGAATGTGTATGTCACTCCCTCCTTAAGCCAAATTCAATGACAGTAAGATTGTCCCATTCCCTTTCACCTTCCTGCTCTTTTCCTCCACTGTAACAGTTTTTTTTCCCTCTTGCCTCTTTTATATGAGATAATTTACCCTAATCTATCTCTCCCTTTCTCCTTCTCCCAATAAACTCCTCTCTCACTTCTTAATTTTATTTTTTAGATGTGTACTCATCTTTTTTTTCAGATTTTTGAGTTATTATTTTTATTTTCATCATGCTAGGTTCTACCTCTCCTGTATTATCTTTGTCTTTCAAATCCATTTTTTCATTAATTCCATAAAGCAAAAGCACTATTAAACATGTTGATTCCAATTGATCAAAAATTAAAAGTGCCTACTAAATGCAGAGGCTTATGCTAAAATCTGGGGATGGTGAAAAATAGTTGGGATGGGGAGATCAAATATAACACATATGGATATTTTGATAATGCCCATTATTATTATGTAAGTTCATTGTAAAGAGTAAAGACTCAAAGAATTTGCTCAGAAAGATCTGAGATAAGAGATTTACTACCTGGAAATAGGGAGAAGAGCAGAACAGGGAAGGTTTCCATCTCCATCATATCCAAAGCCAAAAATTATATTTGAAATATTTTCCTCATTTTGAATTATTATTTTTAGCATGGTATTTTCTACCCCTGCCACAATTAATATGCTCACAGAAGGCTCTGATTTCTTGATTTAATCTGTTAATCATTTAAAGGTATAAACTAGGTACAAACAAAATTGAGAGGAACATGTAGCTTGTGATTGGCTGAAAGAATGAGAAACCTCTCTGGTCCAGCACATAAAACAATAAGAGCTCAGAAATAGCAATAGAAAAAGGACTGCAAGTTTAGGAGCACCTTGATAAGATAAACCTTTGTGCCTACAACAAAGGGATACAAAAATGGGGAGGAGGTACATCTGAAGAAAGTGTTATGTTCTGTCCACTCTAAATTGATCATGTCACTAGAGATATTGGATGGGTAATAAAAACTGCAGACATATTGCCAGTAGCAGAGACATACCAAGGACATACTTAGGCTAAACTTGGATGTTGAAAGATAGCCTCTTGGCGTGGCTAGGTGGCACAGTGAATAGAGCACCAGCCCTGGAATCAGGAGGACCTGAGTTCAAATTTGACCTCAGACACTTAACACTTATTAACCATGTGACCTTGGGCCAGTCACTTAACCGCAACTGCCCTGCCTTCTCCCCTCCAAAAAGCAAAACAAAACAAAACAAAACAAAAGAAAGACATTCAGACTCTCAAGGGAGAAAGCAGCATGAAGGAGGATGAACTCTTGATACAGAAAAGAAGACCATCTATGGACTCAAGAAATAAGTTTTAGCAAACAGAAGTTATAAGAACCCTTTTAGTATTACCTACTCACCAAATGTACTTGCTGAAATGGGGAGCACACCAGTAGAGATTTTGTGAGGGGAAGGAAATACTAGAAACAGCAACCTTTCAGGGTTACACTTAAAACCCCAAGAGGAGGAGTAGCCAGACACTTGGGGGGACTTGGACCCACTAATGCCAGTGGACATTGAATAAGCAGTCCCAGAGGAGGTGCTTCTTTATGCCAAAGGTTTGGTTCATGCTGAACGTTGTATAGGGCAAACAAGAATTCCATCCCGTTTCTTTGAAAAGGCTTTGGGATTCACTTATTTTTCACTGGATATGAAACCATTCTCATCCATTAAAGTCTAACTAATTATAATACTTCCTCTTCATTTAGAGATGATTCAAGGTTTCAAAAGTCAAGTCTATAGAGAACAAATTCGGGTAAGACATAGCAGATTTAAATCTGTATCAGTAGGAGTAACATACACAAACACACACACAACAATAAAATCATCTTTTAAAACACCGAAGGATGAAATTGTCGTTTAGTAGAAATGAACAAACAAAAAACTTAAGACTTGAATTCAGTTTTTAATTTTGTTTCTAAGCCTCTTAGGAAATCAATGTCTTGTTCACTAAAATAAAAAATGATGTTGTCTACCTATTGAAATCATAAATTTGTTGTAGGTGAAGCAAAATAATTTATTCAGCACCTATCAGTTATTGTCTTAGGTTCCAGGCCTAAGAGCTAAGAGGTAAGGACTAGATTCATAATTTTGCTGACATAAAGACCCACTATACACAGAAAGTCCTTCTATGGCAAGGAGTTTCTTCTTCAGAGAAGTTACCTTCTCTGAAGCTGAAGATATAACTTGGACTCTAAGGATTTTTTTAAGTTCCTCGCCTAGATGAGCTTGCATAATATGAGGGTAAGTAACATATGGCCAATGAATATTAAATGTCCACTGTGCCAGACACTGTGCTAACCATTAGGGATACAGAAAGAGTCAAAAATACCAGTCCTTGGTCTGAAGGAAGTCACCCTCTAATGAAACATTCATATAATAAATACAATATTCATAGAAAAAAATACACATAATATTCATAGAAAAATAGTAGTAAGTAACATGGGAGTGGGGAAGAAAGCAATCTAGAACTGGTGATCAGGAGAAGGTAGGGAAAGCTGGCAGCATTTGAATAGAGCTTTGAAAACAGTTAGAACTCAAAGAGGTGAGGGTGGAAAGAGTGTGTATTCCAACCGTAAGTGTAGGGAGAATAGCCTATGCAATCAATTAACTGATAGACAGTAATTTATTAAGCAGTTACTATGTTTCTGACCCTATGTCAGAAGGGGAGGATGCAGATTAAAAATGAAATTGTTCCTGTCCTAAGGGATCTTTTATTGTAGTGACAATATTTGCGTTAATAAGTAAAAATAGAATGCATACCAATTAAACACAAGGAAATTTGGGAAAGACATTAGTATCTGGATTATGGCTTGATACTGTTCTTGAAGTGAGCCTCAAAGAAATCATGGAATTCTATGATGTCAGAGTAAAGAGAGAGTACACTTTCAAGAATGGGGAATTACCACTGCAAAGGCTCAGGGATGGGAGATGGAGTATTAAGTGTGAGGAACCAAAAGAAACTCAGTTTCACTGCATCAGATTACAGGAAGGGGAGTAATGAGTCATAAGACTATAAGGGTAGCTTGGGAAATGGTTGTCAAGGACTTTAAATACCAAACAGAAGAATTTATATTTGATCCTGGAGACAATAAGGAACCATTAGATTTTTCTGTGTAGGAGCCTGATATGTTTGAACTTTAATTTCAGAAAAATTATTTGACAGCTGTGTGAAATCTTGATTGAAGAAGAGAGAAGCTTAAAGTAAAGAGTCCAAAAGAAGTTACTGCAATAGTCCAGATGAGAGATGATATTGTTCTGAATAAACCACGGTGTTAGCTGTGTGAATAGATAAGGGAATGGATGTCAGAGATGATGTAGAAGTAAAAATGAAATTTGACAACTGATTTGGAGTGAAAGGCAAGGATAATACCAAGGATAGAATTCTGCCTCTTTACCTGGCAGACAAGGAGAGGAATGATTTCAATAGAAAATAGTAACGTTTTGAGGATAAATTTATTTTGGGGGAAAAGATGAACTCTGTTTTATATGCATTTAGTTTGAGCTATCTGAGGATATCCTATTTGAAAGACGCAATAGACATCTGGTGATGTAAGGCTGGGGTTTAGGATAGAATTTGGGATTGCCTAGAGGCAATGCGGCGTTGGGCAGCAACTAGGTCATACAGCAGACAGAGTACTGGGCCTATAGAGAGGAAGACATGAGTTCACATTCAGCTTCATATATTTTGTAGCTATGTGACCTTGGGCAAGTAGATTAACTTGTTTCTCTTAGTTTCCTCAACTATGGAATGGAAATAATAACAGCAACTATTTTCAGGTTTAGTTGTGGAGCCAAATGAGATATTTGTAAAGTGCTTATTAGCACAGTGACTGTCATAGTATGCAAGACATGAATATCAGTTGTTGTCATTATCATTTATCTGGAAATTGTCATCAGTATAGAGATGATCACCAAAGGTGCAGAATATGGAAGAGAAACTCAGATCACAGAGTAAGAATCTCACACAGCTTGAAGGGATCTCAGTGGTCATGTAGTCTAAACTTTACATAGAGAGGTTCCCCTCTACAACATTCCAAAAAATGGCCATCCACTATGCTCTTGAAAACTTCTAGTAAAGGAAAAAATCTATATCCAGGAGCAATTCATTCAAGTTTTGCTCTGATTTCATTGTCAGGCAGTTTTTCCCTTGGGTCAGGTTTTACCATTAAGCAATAATCTCAAAAAATAACTGTCGGGAAATGTTTTCTATCAGCCTGTGGATGACAGGGAATTATTAGGGAGTAGGAACCCATGGATAAGTCACTAAACTAGTCCAACTGCCTTGGATATGTAATTAAGACTCTATGTAATAGCACTGGATTAGAGACCAAAGAACTGGGGTGTTTGGCAGGCTAGACCACTAAATAGCTTTGTGACTGGGTGTGTAATTTTCTTTTTCTGGGCATCATTTTTAAAATGAGGAGGCTGGATTAGCTGATCTCAAAGATCCCCTCCAGTTTTCAAATTATTTGATTTTTTTCCCTCTTACTTCAAGCTCTGGGTGTAATTAAAGCAAATGTCTACTGATGTGAAAATCAAAATCTTCCAGTATTCTCAGTGAGTTCTATAATCAGAGAATGTTCTTAGTCTCTATTGGGTCTTATTCATGCTCCTTGACTCAGTTCTTTCACATGATATCTGTTCTGGGATTCTGAACAGTTAACTGAGAAATAGAGATGGGCTGGCACCGATTAGCTTTATTTCACACTTCTGGCACACACGGATATTGCCTTCAAGATGCAGTGATTTAGTCCATCTCAAACCAATTTTCAGTAGCAAAATTAGTTTCTTTAATAGCAGTAACAACAAATCTACAGAATTCCATCTGTCATGATTCATATAATAACTTCCTTTGTGGGCAGATATTGACTTCTGCCTGGAGAATTTCCATGTAACTCTGTCTTGTTTTTGTAGAAGTAAAGATCCTTAGGTTTATACTGATGGTAGGAATATTTGTTTTAGTTGAAATAATTGTTTAGAGAAGCATCTACTTTGGTAAAATAAAGATGGCTCTTTTGGGGCATCCTGAGAGTGCTGCTTTTTTTTAAGTAAAGAGTTGGGTTTATTTTCATACATAAAATGCTCACCATAATTTAGCACTTTACTAAATTTATATAAAGATCTCAATGTTTGACCAAGTTTATTTTTCCATTTAGAAAGAAAAAGAAATCTGGACATGAGGGAGGAACGTCATGCTTCTTTAAGAGTTGAAATTTGCATTATTAGGATTATGGGATCTAGAACTAAAAGAGATGGTTGATTGCAAATCAGATAAACGGAAGACCAAGAAAACATCTGTTTAAGAGAAAAGGAACAAGGAAGTTGTCGCCTACCCTTAAAAGAGACATAAACAGAAAGAGACAGGAAAATTTATCTAGAGGATCATATTGAAGTACTATTGGTGTCTTCCAGTAAATATTAAACAATTGTTTGTGCATTTGTGTGTTTAACTAACATTTATATAGTGATATAAGGTTTGTAATTTTCTTTACAAATATTATTTCATTTTATCCTCTCAACAGCTCTGAGAGGGAGATACTAATATTATATCCAATTTACAGATGAGGAAATTGACAGACTAAGATTAAGTGACTTGTCCAGGGTCACACAATTAGTAAGTGTGTGAGGCCAAATTTGGACTCCAAGTCAATCTTTATCTACTTTATCTGTTGTACCACCTATATTCATATGTATACATGTACCTGTGCATGTAGATACACAATAAAAACATATAGAAAACATGCATATATATATATATAGATATGCATAGACACACAAGTACATGTATACGTGCACACATGTGTATGGAGAATCACCCATTATTATTAGGGAAAAAAATTTATCGTACAATTTAGGTCTTTAAGGTACCTTGGGAATTACCTAGTCTAATCTACTAGTTTTACATGTGAGGTACATAGGTCATGAGTGATTTTCCAAGTGACAGTCATTGAAAGTAAAAGACTTGTCATATGAATCCTTATCCTTTGATTACAATTTCAGTGATCTTCCCACTATGCCAATAATCTTATGATGATTTTGATCAGATTTTTAACTACTGCTACTGAAACAATGACATAAAGTCCCTGGTGTAGATTAAGATGAAAATGTACTTGGAATTCAATCTTTGTTTTCAGAAGTGATACTAAGCTGCATAAAGAAGTTACACATGCAGTTTGATTTAACTTTGCAATAACCTTCTCACTGTATTACAGAATTAGTTTGAGTAGTTATTTCTCATATGGGGCTGCCTCAGTAAACAAGAAGGTAGAAAATAAAGAGAATATTAAGGGATAAAGGACAACTTCGATTTGGCAAATGAAGCCATGTATTATACTGAGGGATTTTTTTCTCCATCTCTAAACTATTATCTTATGTTCATATGACCTTAACATAATCACTATCAAAGATTAATATTTCCCCCTCCTACATTTGCTAACTCACCCATACAGAGTGGAACCAATGTCATATTGGTGATGCCAAGGAATGCTGGAGTAGAACTCAAAAATGAGTTGGCTTAGTCATAGGTTATGCTCCCTGAGTCAAGTAAACATCTCAAAAGAAAAAAAAAACAGCTCTCTTAAAGTTTCTGAGAAATACTTGATTAATTAAATTGAAGAAAATATCAAAATTATGATTGCAGGGTATAATGTGCATACTACAGGATGTCAGCCAGGGCTAGCAACACAAAGGAACAGAGACAAATGTTATTCTTTTCTGGTCAATTGAAGCTATGTTGCTTATGAGAGAAGAGTCAGGATTATCCAGCTAAATTAGCACAGGGCGTTGCACATGGTAAGCATATAATAAATGCTTATTGATTGATTGACTATTTTGGGAAGTATGATGGATTTAAAGTCAAGAGATCGAGGGTCTGCATGTTCATTTCAACATGTATGTGCTACCTGGTCATGGGCAAGTCACTTAAACTCTGATCATCTCAGTTTTTTCATCTATAAGTAGGGATAATAAAATTTGCACTCCCTACCTCAAAGAATTGTTGTGGGGAAAGTGTTTTCTAAACCTTAAAGTGCTTGATAAATGTGAGTTATATTAGCAAAGGATAGCATATTCTACAATAAACATAAAAGGTGTTGCTCAGCTTGACTTTTAAATAACATTCAATGAATCACTTAAATTGTCAACAGAGCCCTGAGATGTGAAAATACAATAACAAAATAAATCTAATAAATGCACCTTCCAAAACTGTACTAAACTGCAAATTAGTGTCAATAATGACAACTTGAGGATTATAAACTTGGGCCTCAGATGTTCAAACGTGGTTCCTGTTGATATCAGGCAACTTTCATTGTGCTTTTTAGTCAAGAATCTCAGTCTGGGCTTCTCAGCTAAGTTTATCACATACTCCAGAGTTTGTACAATATTTCATTTTCTGAAAAGGGTACATAATATAGATTTGTTGATGGAAATAAATACTGAAAACCAAATGGTGTTTCCTAATTTATCAGAATATTCCATTATTATTTGAATTTAATAAATAAGACATTTTCTTTTTCCAAATCAAGACACTACACAAAGGGCCATCTGTTTGTGCTTCGTGGCAGTATTGTTAAATCCATAATGGGAATTTAATACTGTATACATAAATTGTGGGAAATGTTACCTAATTGCTGACTGGCAAAAAGATAAGTGATGCATCTGAAAAAGAAACACACATCTTTTTATTACCATCTGATGAATTGTCATTGTTCTCATTTCAGTGTTTTATTATTTTGAAACAAAGCAATTGTCTTTATGATGGAAATTTCAATAGATTAGTTACATATTCCAGTTGAACAATTCAACTGTTAGAAAGTTGAATCCTAATTAAATGAATTGACTATATTTTAGCATGGTAGAGGCCCTCTGTTTTGGATATTTTGGAGAAAATTTATCTCAATTAATCTTTAGATTTGTTCTGCTGTCTCTCATAACTTTCAAACCAAAGGGTATATAGAAACACAGATATACATATTATTCTTACAAGCACTAATCAATACAGACATGGGGATAAATTTTGCTCCAGCTGAGTTTCTAGCTCCCTTTCCCCTCTTTCAAAAAACTAAAACCACCTTTGTTAGAAAATTTAATTATCAGCTACTCTGAAATCCAAATCACATATTACATTATAACTTTCAATAAAGACACAAGTATATTCTCCAGCTAATGTACCTACAAACTATAAGTAATATAGCTGTAATAATAATGTACATCTACATAGCTAGTTTTAAATGCTAGTAAAATGCATGATCTCATGCCCATGGATATACTTAATTGGAAGAAAATCAACTATCTCTAAACAACTTCGGAAAAAGTGGGTAGAATCTGCTCAAATGTACCTAAAGTTTTCCATTTTTTTCCCCAGGTCTTTAACTTCTTAATAATAAATGTTGTTGTTCAGTCATTTAAACTATGTCTGACTCTTCATGACCCTATTTGGGTTTTTCTTGCCCAAGATAATTCAGTGCTTAGCTCTTTCCATCTCCAGTTCATTTTACACATGAGGAAACTGAGGAAAACAGGGTTATCTGCTTAGGGTCATACAGCTCTTAAGTGTGGTCTTCTTGACTCCAGGCTTGACCTTCTATACACTGCACCACCTAGCTGCCTCAAAATATTTAGGTTCACCTATTGTGTTTCTATTGTTTCCCCCCCCCACTTTAAATATTCAGCTCTCTTGATGCTAAAAATAAATATTTGCACTCCCTACCTCGAAGAACTGTTGTGGGGGGAAAGTGTTTTCTAAACCTTTAAGTGCTTGATAAATGTGAGTTATATTAGCAAAGGATAGCATATTCTACAATAAACATAAACAATCCTATTAATCTTAACATTTTTATTACAAAAATGGAAGAAAAAAGGAAATTTTCAGTTAAACAGAAGCATTCTTCATGGACTGTCCTTGGAGTAACAAAGGGAAAAAAATGGCAAAGATGGTTAGACCATGTGTCCAAGATTTCATGTGAAATGTATTGGTCAACTATTGCTAATAATAAGCATTAACCAAAACCTCAGTGGAAAATAACTAGTTCTTCCACAAATGTCTGTGGTGAAGGATAATAAAGTAGAAAAATTATATGAGGAAGCTAATAAAATCTTAAAATAGTAAAACCATTGCTGGTCAATGCCTTTAATGTAAAAGGGAGCATAGGAAAGGCTAGCAAAAATGTTGAAAAATATTTTTCAAGAGTAAAACTAAAGCAAAGCCAAAGGATTTATGGAATGTATAGAAATATTTTTCAGGAATAAAAGAATATGGAGGCTTATACTGAGCACCAAATAACATTTAAAAATGAAATTGATTCTATTTAAAAATTGGGGGGGGGATTGATTCTGATATTGGGTATATTCCTAAAAATAATGTAGGAATAGAATGCAAAAAGTATATTTTGTATAATTAAAATAATTACAAGCTTACATATACAAATGTGGTATGAGTACTAAGAAGAGAAATATGTAGAAAAGTATATTTGACACAACTTAGAGCCATTTCATACACATATCCACACCCACATACACCCACATACACACAAATATACACACATATATACTTACATACATACATATAATTCATGGAATCTCTTTGGAGAGGCAAAGGAAAAAATATATGCATGTGCATATATTATGTATATATATATGTATGTATGCATATATATATAAAATAAAATCAATTTTATTCTAGAAATATAATTTGACCAATGGAGCAAAAGTAAAAGCTAAAATTCACAATTTTGAATTAAATAATGTCTTTGTTGGTTACACACACTGAAAGGGTTATAAAATATTAAAAGAACTATTTATTCAAAGATTTTCATAGTATGTTACATAATAGCAAACAAATACAATAATCTAGCTCAATATTTGTACTGTATTAATGTTATCGAATGCTATGTTGCACTTGTGTGGGATAAAGATCCCCAAAACCTTTACCCAAATAAAACTCAGAGGTTTCTCCAGGTAGAAACAGAAGCTATTTATTCCTAAATAAGTCTCATAAGAGTGGGGTGTCACCTCACCAGAACATAAACCAGTGTAGGGAGGCAAAGTACAAAAATCAAACAAGCAGTTTGCATAAACAATTCTAGGACCACCCAAAAAAACCCCAAATACCCTCCCCAGTAACCAGACCTTCATTACCATTGGTGGGAAGGTGTGGCCTTACAATCCTTTTACCCAGTACAAAATTATTTATCAGAAGTAAGCTTATTGCAGATTACATATGTTTTTCCTTGTTTACCAAAAAGTAGTCAATTTACAGAAACACCTGTCAGACGTAGTATTTGTTGCAAAAGTAGGCAATTTATGGATTACTTGTTGCTCTTCTTGTTTACCAAAGACAGGCACCTGGCAGACACAAGATAGAAAAATAAAATTTGGGCCTATCAAGACTAAAGCCGAGCTCAAGGTTGTTGACTGTCTTCCTTATAAGAGTATTTTCACTTGTCCCACTCACACTTAATATTGAAAAGTACAAGAATACAAAGAAATTTTAATGTGAATTTTAGCAACACCTCTGATATCCACCTCTCATGATGTCCCTGTGGACAAGATAGCTGTGACAAATCTATTACATGTGTCTGGATCCCACAGATTGATAAAAAAAGCAGCAATCATTTCTTGTATCATGCCATATTGGGGAGGTCACTAGTAAAATGTCATAAGAATCTGTACTAGCCCTTATTTTGTGCAACATTTTCATCAATGACTTTGATGAAAGCAAAAATATATACCTATCACATTTGCAGATGGCAAATAGTTGGTAGAGATAAATAACATTTTGCATGTCAAGAGTTGAATCTCAAGAGACTAGATCAATGGGCTAAAAGAAATGAAATGAAATAATGCTTTAAATCTTCATAACAGGGGTGGCTAGGTTGCTCAGTGAATAAAGCACCAGACCTGGAATCAGGAGGACCTGAGTTCAAATCCAGCCTCAGACTCTTAAAAAACTAGCCATATGATCTCAGGCAAGTCGCTTAACCCCATCTGCCCTAGCTTTCCTGCTCTAACAGAAAGCAAAAACAAAAGCAAAAAAACCAAACAAAACTTTATACCAGAACTCTGTTTAGGTCAGTGGTTCTCAACATGTGGGTTAGGTTCAATTTATAACAATGAAAATACATCCCTAATATCAGATAGATTCATAACAGTAGAAAAATTACAGTTATGAAGTAGCAACGAAAATAATTTTATGGTTGGAGATCACCACAACACAAAGGTCACATTTGAGAACCACTGGTTTAGGTAAACATGAACTTGTTTCCCCTAATCCAATCCTATATTCCTGCCCCATGAGGATTTGGGACATGAAACCTTCATTCATTAATCTCTAACTGCCTTGTCCAAAAGCCTGCTAGTTTCTGCACCATATCTTCATCACCCAGACAGATATTTAGGTTGTGTGCCTGATAATGCCTGAGTTTTAACTTAATTCAATCATAACTTGGTAGCTTTTAAGGTCTTGCCTTTATCATTGACAACAGGATCCAAAAGACCCATCAACTCACTGACAAGAGATAACAACATTTAAACATTTAGACACATCACCCCTCGTGGCAAATCGTTAATTTACATTTTTTTTAGTTTGGACTGTGTAATGATAGAGGTCATGCTTTGGGGGAAGCTGAACTGTACTAAAAAGCTTCTGAACCCAATAAACTTTCCTACTACTTATCCTGTATTCCAAGTTTAAATTAAATTAGTCCATTTTACATTGCCATGACTTGTCATTATTACTATTAGCTACTGTAGAAGGATCCAGAGACAGCAAAAAATGAGAACTCAGAGGAATAAATGAAGAAGATAAGACCCCAGATGAAGCACAGGTACCCAAAGATAATAGGAAGTGATGTTCAAATGATTTTGTCTTTTTGAGGCAGATACTTACCAATCTGATAGAGATTACAATCACTCATCCCTTCTCATCCTTTGTGATACTTGTCTATGTTCTAAAAATTCCCCCAAAGTTGGATTGTTGATGTGCTGGAAGGTTTCCTTCAGGGCTATCAGTACATCAGAAGGAGAATCCATCTGTTATTACTCAGTGTCATTAGATGGACGCTCACATACTTTTCCAGTCATACATTTACTTAATTCATTACTCAATGAGTCTTAATTCAATGATATGTTTAAAGAGGCATTAAAAAATATCAACAATTCTCTCAAATTGTCACCATCATTGACTTTCTCATGTATAGTTCTTTTAATATGATTATTTTTCTCTTTGTTTTCTTTGGTGTAATTTCTACTTCCTCATATTACATATCAGTGACCATGATGATGCATAATCCAAATGTAACTCCATATAAATGATGGTTAAAAATAATTGTTGTTAGAACCTTTATGGATCTTTTCAATTTGTCATTTTTTTCCTGTCTACTTTCTAATGCACTCTTATGAGTACCTGGTATTGTCTGGGATAAAGACCCCAAAGGCCCTTACCCAAATAAATTCAGAGGTTTTTCAAGGTGGAGACAGAAGCTCTGCAGCATAAAGACAAGTCTTGCAAGAGTTGGCCATCACCTACTCTAGTCAGTCTGGTATAGGGAGGCACCCAAGAAGAGGCAAGCAAGCAGTTTTATACCCTTGTACAAACATTTCTATGAAAACCCCCCAAATTTCCATATTAACTCCAAAACCCCCTCCCACCAAAAAGCCCCTAATGCTGGGTCACTACCCCATTGGTGGGGTAACATGACCTCACAGTCTACGTAGGACCCCATAAAGCCCCTCTTGCCCAATAGATACATAGCTATGATTATCCATATGTAGCAAAAGGGGGCTGTCTCAAAAAAAGCCCCTTACAGGAAAAAGGGAGGGGAAGTAGGGGCACACCACCTGATTTCCCTGAAATCAGGTGATTTACAGGAACATGAAACTTAGGCCTAAAGAGATGTAGGACCTAGCTCAAGTTTGGTGACTTTCTCTTTTATTTTATGAGAATGCTTTCACTGTCTCATTCAGTATGTTCTTACTTAATTGGGTCTCACATCTAGAATTCTGTAAACTTTTTCTTTTCCCTTCCAATACTTGGCCTGTTCTCTGAAAAAATACTGCTTCTCATAACCATAAATTATGTTTCTTTATACATTTTTGCAAATGACTTTGTATGTCAAGTAAAAGTGAAAAGTATGACTGCCATAACTCGAATGGGCACTAAGATCAAATATTTGCTGGTGAATTTGCTGGTGACAGTGATTTCTAGGTTCTTTTGACCTCCTTATTTTGATGATTATAGTATGTTAAGCAAAATCCCATAAAAAGTAGTAATAATCATCTTAATATCAGGTCCATTGATAATTTCTACTGTAATTCCGAATGCTTGTTTGACCATGAGCAAACCACATAGCTTCCCTGGATGTCACTTAACTCATATACAAAATGAGAAGGTTTGTGTCAATGTACTCTGAATTTCTTCTCATTTCTAGGTCTATGATCCTATAAACTAATTTTCAGGGTCAATTGAGTATTCAGATAAGCCAAGATATAGTTATTTTAATTGTGTCACATTGTCTCACTTTTATTATTCTGTTTTTTCCTTATTTTCATCTTTGTTAGAGGAAGTCAATGATAATGCTATACACAGACATTTGATTAGAATAACTTACATCAGCAGCCAATCATTTCTTGTCCATTAATTTGTAGTGATTTCTGGGACAGTATCCCATGCTCAAATCTGATCCCTTTATATATAAGAAGAGATTCTTGATGTACAAGCACAGCCATTATTTGTTTCAGTCGTCCTATGTGGATAACTAAGGGCAAACTATATTGTAGTATTCTAGGGCTTGCTTTAGGCAGCATTATAAATAATCCACAAATGAAGAATCCACAGGAACTTTGCACCAAGGGGAATTAAAGCATATTGTAACAATTTAATTTGTTGCCTTATTGAGAATTGCCTAATCTTCTACAAAAGATGTTGGTAAATGAGCTGTAATTATTTTATGCTGGTATTTTAGTTTATGTGTGTTATAACCATTGCAATATAAAATGACCCAGAATCCCATGTAATAATGTTTCTTATGGTCTTTTAATACATGATAAAATATATCCTCCAATCCCTTTATTGGACAAAAAAAGACCTTTAAGACATTCTTCTATTTAACTGAAACTTGTTTATACCTTCTGCTTTCACTTATATAAAAAATGCCAAGGTAGATGATTCTAGTATACTATTTTGACTTATTGGTCATTAAACTAGTATCTTAAATTCAGAATATTAATAGTTAAATTTATGCTTAAAGATTTACTAAAAGCAGTGTGTTTCTTCACACTCTCTGTTCTCCCATTGATCCACCAATATTACTGAAGAAGAGAAATGGCTCAGCCTCAACAGAGTGACATTTTGGATTTTGTTGTTGTTTCATTTATTACCATGTCCTTAGGATTAATTAACTACTGGCTAGTTTACCCCTGTACTAGTGAGGCATTGGCTCATACTTAGCCTCTATTTCTTATGTAATTTCAATGATCTCCTAATTGTGCTCCCCTACTCAAGTTGCTTCTCATTCCTGTGTATTTTCCAAAGAACTTTTAAAATGAATTTATGCTTTTGTCCCTTCCATATTCAACATATGTTTATTACCTCTAGAATTAAATATAAATTCATCTGTTTGGCTTTTAAAGCCTTTCCCAACCTGACCCAAACCTATCTTTCTGGTCTCATTATATATTATTGCCTTTCTACTCTACACTGTAGTCAAACTGTCTTTTTTTATCTTCCTCACACAGAGTACTCTGTTTGCCATGTCTTCTCTTCTGATCACCACTTCACAGAATACCTTGCTTCCTTGACAGTGCAGCTTAAATACAAACTTCTACTAAATACCATGATTAATTTCTCCTCCCTTCTTAAGAACCATGAATTGAATGCCTTGTTGTGTGGTTGTTTCAATCATGTCCTAATCTTTATGACTCCATTTTGGGAATTTTTCTTGGCAACAATACTGTAGTAGTTTGTCATTTTTTCCTACAGCTCATTTTACAATGAGGAAACTGAGGCAAACAGTGTTAAATGACTTGCCCAGGGATATACAACTAGTAAGTGTCTGAGGTCAAATTTGAACTTAGGAAGATGACTCTTTCTGAATCCTGGTTTCTCTAACCATTACAACATCTGGTTGCCTAATAGGTTTACCTCCCTTTTATTTATTCTTCATACATAGGTAGAACAGATCTAATACATATACCTTATACATTTAAATATGCATATACATAACTTATTTATATGTAGGGTATCCCAAAATTCTTAGTAAATTATTAAACTTTAATAACTTTAGGAATATAAACTTAGAAAAATGTGAAAGATGTATTATTTAAATGTTAAAAATAATAATAGGTTTTATATTACATTCAACATAATTATTGTTTTGTGCTATATATCATTCTAGTCACTTTCGACTTTGTAAAAACTTTCATCAGCAGTTAGTTGCCCAGTGACTGAAAGAATTATATTTGTTAACCATAGATTTCAGATCATCCAAGTAAGGTTTTAATGCATATATGAAAGTTTTGACATGATCCCACAAGAAGACAATATCTAATATAGAAAGATCATGTGACTAAAATCACCAAGCATGAGGACCTCTCTACAAATTTGCCACTCCTGGGACATGTTATTCTGATAAATGTATAGTTAATTCTTATTGGTTGTTGATGAATTGAGTAGTTACCTAGTTTTGTCCTTGGAAAGCAGGCACTGTGTTTCTAGGATTATACTGGAAAATTTTATCAGCATGATAGAATCTCCAAGAGTTTGCTAGTGTGAGCTTCAAGACCCCAGGATGACCTTTCTGCCATACAGGGGCAGGGGGGGAACCCAAAACAAACTAACAAAAACCAACAACAAACAAGCAAGAAGCAGGTGGTAGAAATGGCTAAGAAGCAAATTGCAGTTGGATGTAAACTAAATAAAAATTATAAAAGTCCGAAGAAAGAATTATTTAAAGACAATTAGCTCTTTTCAGTGGTGGTCTTCGAGCAGAGAATAAGAGATGGCCAATTGAAGCTGGTCAGTCCAAAAAAACCTCAGTAAGATAGTAGCAAAATACTGTAGATTCTAGAATATGAAAACCTAATAAAAAATCTGTCCTGAGAAATGGTACTTTCATAGGGATAGTAGAAATCTGATAGTGCAATGCTGATTTTTTTTTAAGTGAAGGCTTGGAAAAGGAATTTCCTGATTTAAATCAACTCCAGTGTCTTCTGTGGTTAAGATGAATGATTTGAGGGTTTCTTTTTTATGGCTTCCTGGCAATTAAAACATCAGTACCTATCTGTAAATGAAATTATCTATCAAATAATATTGTACCCAGGTAGTCTGAATACATACATTTGATTAAATTGTAAATTACTGAAGGATTATGTCCTATTTCATCTTTGCATGCTATCTAACACAGTCTTATATATGTATATATATATTCAGAACTTAATAAATGTTTGTAAAATGAAATTGAATTTGTTATTGAAATACTACAGTAATATGAAACTTCTCCAGTTTTCATTAATTTCTCATTTTTTTCTTTTAGTCCCCACATTCTCTTTTAGCTATTTTAGCCACCAGATTCTATCACTGTCTCTGTTGCCTGATCTTCCTTCTTCCTACTTCCTTCCTTCCTTCCTTCCTTCCTTCCTTCCTTCCTTCCTTCCTTCCTTCTTTCCTTCCTTTTTCTTCCTTTTTCTTCCTCTCTCTTCTCCCTTGGTCTACATCATAGGTATTATACCCTTACATACAGGTGTTCTGCCCAATGGAATAGAAATTAGGATCACTGAAACCTCAGAAGGTATCTTGGGGTTTTACAGACTAGATTTCTTTCTTAAGGACCAAGCCTTAAAGACAAATCACTCTGGACCTCACTGATTGGCCAAAGGCCCCATCCCAAGTTTCAGTGGGTCATTCTTTGGGTCCTGATGGTTCAGAGTATAAATAGCAATTGTTTCTGTTTTGGCCAGAAAGCCTGAGAGTCTGCCTCCCAGATTGACTTTTTTTTCTTTAATAATATTCTATTTTTCCAGTAATATGTGAAGTTCATCTTTGTAAAATTTTGCATTCCAAATTTTTCTCCCTCCCTCCATCTTCCCCTTCAACACAAGAAACAATCTGATACATGTTATTCCTGTGCAATCATGTTAAATATATTTCCACATTAGTTATGCTTGAAAGAAGAATCAGAACAAGAGGGGAACCCACAAAATAGAAAAAAAAGAAAAGTGAAAATTTTGTGCTTTGATCTGCATTGAGATTCCACAGTTCTTTCTCTAGATGTACTTAGCAATTTTCAACATGTATCTTTTGGAAAAATTGTCTTGGATCATTGTATTGCTAAGAAGAGCTAAGTCTATCATAGTTAATTATTGCACAATGTTGGTTTGGTTGTGTACAATTTTCTCCTCATCCTGTTCCCTTCATTCAGCATCAGTTCATGTAAGTCCATGTAAGTCTTTCTGTTTTGTTTTTCTGAAATCCACTTGCTCATAATTTCTTGTAGAACAACAGTATTACATTACATTCATATACCACAACGTGTTTAGACTTCCCCCAATTGATAGATGCTCCCCAATTTCTAATTTTTGCACCCACAAAAAGAACTGCTATAAATATTTTTATACATGTGGGTCCTTTTCCCACTTTTATGATCTCTCATCATTGTATTGTTGGATCAACATATTTACACAGTTTGGGTGCCCTTTTGGCATAGTTCCAAATTGCTCTACAGAATGGTTGGATCAGTTCACAACTTCACCAGCAATGCATATGTTTCAATTTTCCCACATCTCCAATATTTATCATTTTTTTCTGTCATATTAGCCAATCTGATAGATATGAGGTGGTACCTTAGAGATGTTTTAATTTGTATTTTTCTAATAAATAGTGATTTAGAGCACTTCTCATATGATTATTGATAGCTTTAATTTTTTTTTCTAAAACTGCCTATTGATATTCCTATTTATCAGTTGGAGAATGACTTGTATTCTCATAAATTTGACTTGGTTCTCTATATATTTTAGAAATGAGGCCTTTATCAGAAATACTGGCCCTAAAAATTGTTTATGAGCTTTCTGTTTTCCTTTTAATTTTGCTTGTATTGGTTTTGTTTGTGTAAATCCTTTTTAGTTTAATGTAATCAAAATCATCCATTTTGTATTTCATAATGTTCCCTATCACTTTTTTGGTCATAAAGTCTTCCCTTCTCCTTAGCTCTCACAGGTAAGCTATGCCTTGCTCTGAGAGTTTGCTTATGGTATCATCTTTTATGTATAAATCATGTACTTATTTTGACTTTATCTTGGTACAGCATGTGAGACTTTGGACTATGTTTAGTTTCTGCCATACCATTTTCCAGTTTTCTCAGCAGTTTTTTGTCAAATAGTGAGTCCTTAGCATGGAAGCTGGAGTCTTTGGGTTTATAAAACTATAGATTATTACAGTCATTGACTATTGTGTTTTGTGTACCTAACCTGTTCTACTGGTACACCATTCTATTTCTTAGCCAGTATCAGATAGTTTTGATGATTGCCTCTTTAGAATATAATTTTATATCTGGTACGGTTAGTCCACCTTTGTATTTAAAAATTAATTACCTTAATATGCTTGACCTTTTATTCTTCCATATGAATTTTGCTATTTTTTTCTAGGTCCATAAAATATTTCTTGATTGGTGGATTGGTATGGCACTAAGTAAATTAATTTTGGGAGAATTGTTATTTCATTATATTAACTGGAAAAAATGATATCTTTCCAGTTTTTCAGATCTGACTTTATTTATGTGAAATGTATTTTTGTAATTGTGTTCACATAGTTCCTGGGTTTGTCTTGGCAGGTAGACTCCAAAATATTTTATATTGTCTATACTTACTTTTACCAGAATTTCTGATTCTGTCTCTTGTTGATGGGTGTTCATAATATAGAGAAATGCCAGTGATTTATGTGGATTTGTTATGAATCATGCAACTTTGCTGAAGTTGTTAATTATTTCAAGTTGTTTTTCAGTTGATTCTCTAGGATTCTCTAAGTATACCATTATATAATCTGCAAGAGTTGATAGCTGTATTTCTTCATTGCTTATTCTAATTCCTTTACCTTCCTTTTCTTCTTCTTTTGCTAAAGCTAACATATCTAGAGCAATACTGAATAACAGTGGCAATAATGGACATCATTGTTTCACCCCAATCTTATTGGAAATGCTTCTAGCTTATCCCCATTACATATAATTCTTGCTGTTGGTTTTAGATAGATGCCCCTTACCATTTTGAGGAAAATTCTATTTACTCCTGTTCTCTCTAGTATTTTTAATTGGAATGGGGGCTGTATTTTGTGGAAAAGCTTTTTATGTATCTATTGAGATATTCATATGATTTCTATTAATTTTGTTATTGATATGGTCAATTATGTTCAGTTTTCCTAATATTGAACCAGCCCTATGTTCCTGATATAAATCCCACCTGGTCATAGTATATTATCTTCATCATAGGTTGCTCTACTCTCTCTAATATTTTATTTAAAAATTTTGCTTCTATATTCATTCGGGAAATTGCTCTGGTTTTCTTGCTCTGTTTTGACTCTTTCTGGTTTAGGTATCAACAATATATTTGTGTCATGAAACTAATTTCTTTATCTATTTTTCCAAATAGTTTATTTAGTATTTGTATTAATTGTTTCTTTAATTTTTGGTAGAGTTCATTTGTAAATCCATCTGGTCTTGGAGATTTTTTCTTAGAGAGTTCAATGATGACTTGTTGAATTTCTCTGAAATGGGGTTATTTTATTTCTCTTCTGTCAATATGGGCAATTATTTTTTTCAAATCTTCATCCATTTCACTTAGATTTGACATACAGTTGGGCAAAATAGCTCCTAATTATTGTTTTATATTCCTCTTCATTGGTGATGAATTTACCCTTTTCACATTTGATACTGGTAATTTGGTTTTCTTTCTTTTTCTCTAATTAACTTAATCAAAGGTTTATCTGTTTTGTTGTTGTTGTTGTTTTCTATAAAAGCAGCTCTTAGTTTTTCTTATTAGTTGAATGTTTTTTCAAAATTTTTAATTAAATCATCTCTCTGTTGATTTGGGGGATTTCTAATTTGGTTTTTAATTGGGGATTTTAATTTGTTTTTTATCTAGTTCTTTTGAGTTGTATGCCCAATTCATTTATGTCCTCTTTCTGTATTTTATTCATATAAGCATTTAGAGATATAAAATTTCCCTTAAGAAGTGCTTTGGCTGTATTTATGTATCTTGGTATATTGTCTCATTGTCATTCTCTTTGATGAAGTTATTGGTTGTTTCTAAGATTTGATGTTTGACACTTCTCTCATTCTTTAGGATGAAATTATTTAGTTTCCACTTAATTTTTAGTGTATCTTTCCAGGGCCCATTACTCTCCGGTTCTAGGATATTAGGGCAGTTTTCCTTGATAATTTCTTAAAATGTGTTGTCAAGGGTCTTTTTTTTTTATCATGGCCTTTAGACTGTTCAATAATTCTTAAATTATCTCTCCTAGATCTATTTTTCAGGTCAGTTGTTTTTCCTATGAGGTATTTTACGTTTTCTTCTATTTTTTCCTCATTTTGAATTTGTAAGACTAATTCTTGATGTTTTATAGAGTCATTAGCTTTTACTTGTCTAATTCTAATTTTTAAGAAATTTTTTTTCTTTAGTTAGCTTTTGTATGTCCTTTTACATTTGGCTATTTTGTACTTTTAAAATAGTTATCTTCAGTGGCTTTTTTTCTACTTGGCCAATTCTAAGTCTTAACGTGTTTTCTTCAATAGATTTTTGTGCTTCTTTTTCCAATCTGTTGACTCTTTTTTTCATAATTCTCCAGCATAACTCTCATTTCTTTGCCTTGTTTTCCTTTTGCCTCTCTTATTTTATTTTTAAGATGCTTTGTGAGTTCTTCCAAAAGGACTTTTTGGGGATTAAGACCAATTTATACTCTCCTTTGAGGCTTCATATGTAGGCATTTTGACTTTCTCCTCTTCTGAGTTTGTGTTTTTATCTTATTATTTCCATAATGCCTTTCTATGGTTTGGGTTCTCTTCTTTTTCCTACTCATTTTCAATCCATTTCATGAGTTTTAAAATTGCACTCTGTTCCTGTGGCATGGAAGCCACTAGCCCAAGCTTCTTATGCTGTGGATTAGGGGACAGATTATTGGCTTTCCAGGCCAGTGCCTCAAGTGCTTGCAACTTTCTCACTGTGCTGGGGATGGTTTTACCTATTTGCATCTGTTACAGTAGGGTTTCAGTGCTTGTAATTTGCCTTCTGTGCTTAGGTTGGAGGCCTCACTGTGAGCCTGTGGACCAAGGCGCCTCAGTGGCTGATCTGTGCAGTGACTAAGAGTCTCCCACCGGCTTGCCTAGACATTGTCTGAGCTGGCTGCACTCCCCCTTTGTTTTTTGGCTTTTTGGCTGGGGGAGGGCTGGGCAGTTGGGGTTAAGTGACTTGCCCAAGGTCACACAGCTAGTAAGTGTTAAGCGTCTGAGGTGAGATTTGAACTCTGGTCCTCCTGACTTCAGTACTGGTGTTGTATTCACTATGCCACCTAGCTGCCTCTGAACTCCCCTTTTAAGCAAGTGAGACAGACCTTCTGGAAGTCCTTCTAAGTTTTCTTAAGCTAGAAAATTCTTATAGTTATCTTTTTTTGGGTTCTGTCACTCCAGAATCCATTTAGAGTCTTGATCTAATGTTGTTTCTGAAGGAAACTGGGGAGAGCTCAGACAACTTCCTGGCTTCTCTCTGCCACATTTCATTTTTGATTTTTTTTTCCGACTAGGTAAAAGAATCCATTCTTTGCCTCATTTCTCACCTAATCTTTATCACTGAATTGTTGCCTCAGTTGACCTGAAATCTAAGAAAAAGCTTAGCTTAAAAGACTAAAGTCTCCCAATGCCTTTATGGCCATCTTCTTTCATCCTGATCTATATCTTGCCACTAGACCCGGATAACTCTGGAGGAGAGAGTGAGACCAGGGACTTTGAATATCCCTTTCTCATTTAAATAAATTCACTTTCAAATCATGGCATCACTTTGCTAATGCTATGGTCCTCTTTGAGAATAAAAGATAAATAACAACAACAACCACATTAACATATTTTTTTCTTGGATGTGTAAAGGAAGAAGTAAAATCTATGTGGGGCCACAGAGCAAAGAATAAAACCTTTAACCTTTCTCACCTGAAAATAATTGAAAATCTTCAAGAAATGACAGTGTTTGAATTGTATTTTATATTGAGGTTTATGTTAAGGGCAGAAATCTTGAGTAGATTATTTTCTTATTAAAGTAGGAGGATGAAAATGCCATCTTATCACACGTTTCTACCTTGAGTGTAGGTTAAAGTCTGTAGTTTGGGGTAGAAAAGAAAGAGGGTAGAGTAAAGGTTTCTCATTTCAGTGTGTAGTCAGTGATGCCTTTTTAAATAGAAAATGAAGGAAAATTCTATTAAACTCCCCATTCTTTGCCACTAAATATTTAATATCTTCTCACACAGTGTTTTTTCTTATCAGTGATATAATTTTCATAATATTATACTGCTGTTGTTTACCTTAATCTGAAACTTGAAGAGAGTCATGTCACCATCTACTAAGTCTATATATAAAGTCTGATATTTTCCTAGCAGGCTTGTATATGTGTGTGAAACAAAAGTCCTCAGCTTATCAACTAGATGTTATAATATCCCTGTGCTGCAAACAGATAGAAAATAAGCAAGATATTCTTGTATACTTGACAAATGATTGCATTATTTACAAACTTAAAATTTTAAACTAAATTTAGCTTAATCAGAACCAAAAACAGCCCAGAGAAAACTTTTATGATCCACAATCCTCTTGGATAAATTAAATTATGAATAATTAATGTTGTCTATAGCACCATTGCCATTCTAAGGTGGCTTGAGAAATGAATTGTCAGAACCATTTCCCAATAGATAGCTGATCAAAGGGTACAAATTTTTTTCCAAAGGGAGGACTAAAAACTTTCAGTGGCCCTCTGAACAAATGCTCTGAATCACAAATAAAGAAATACAAATTAAAACAACCCTGAGGTTTGACCTTCCATACATCAGATTGGCAAAAATGATGTTGGAGGGGCTGTGGGAAAACAGGTGCAGCAAATACACTGTTGGTAGGGTTGTATAATGGTACAATCAAATTGCAAAGCAATTTGGAACTATATTAGAAAAGTCACTAAATTATGCATGCTCTTTGGCCCGGTGAGCTGTTTTGAGCATATATTCTAAGTCAAAGCCGGAGAGGTTGGTTATTATTGTTGTTGTTATTAATTTATAGTAATATATGTGTCTAATAGAATTTTTGTAGGAGAAAAAAAACCTAGGAAAGAAAGTATTCATCAATTAGTAAATGACTGGACAAACTGTAATGAATGGTTTCAACAGACTGAATAGATGTAACGTAGCCCTATTGTATTTTAAGTTATGACAAATTTGAAAAACTATAAAATTTTAGAAGATAAGTATGATCTGTTGCAGACATAAATAGGATGTAGGAAAGAACTTACATCATAATCACTATAGTATAAAGTAAAACAATAACAAAACCATCAAAACTCTGATTCTGCAATGACCAATTTTCACTGCATAGGACAGTGGTGAAACTTAGTTCCTTTTTTTCCCCATGGATGAAGTGCATAATTTTGTGTAATGAGGCATGTTTTTAGACCAATGTGCTTATTTTTTCCCCAAATTTATTTTAATTACAAGTGAAGTTTTTATAAGAGGAGATCATTAGTAAGTAAAAGTTGTAAAACAAAAGTTTCAATAAAATAAAACCTAAAGAATAAAAAAAGTGGGGAGATACTGACTGTAATTGAAATTTGTTTGTCTACCAAACCCACATTAACCACAGAAGTGAAGAGGCTAGATAGCTTTGAGATTAGGCAAAAACCTTTCAAAGCCTGCTTTTGTTGTCTTAACATGAATAACATAAAATCCAAGAGATGACCTCTAAGTTCATCTGCCTCATCTGTTCTATTAAAAATGCCTCTAAATCATTCTGAACAAGATTACTAAAACTCTGCAATAAGAGCAAGTCCCCTATCTCCAAAAGCAGTGCATTTCACTTTTGGACAACTAACTGTTAGAAAGGTTGTTGTTGTTCTCCCCCCTCCATAAAACAAATGTCTCCACAACTTGTTCCCATTACCCCTACTCTAACATTGGAAGCAAAAAGGGAATATTATAAATTCTTCCATCATGAGACCCCTGCAAACACGGGAAGAGAAATATCATATCTCCTATGAATTTTATACCTTTCACAAGCAAACCATCCCTAGTTCCTTCATTTTGCTACTGCCATGAAACAAATTACCCTTCTCTCCAGTTTATCAATGTCCTTAAATTTAGTTTCTTAGAAGTTAGCGCTCTATTCCAGATGTGTTCTGAACAGGGTGTACAGAGAGACTTTTACCTCCTTATTCCTGGATGGTGTAACTCTTAATGTACTCCAAGATCACATTCACTTTGTATTAACATATCATATGACATTGAGCTAATTTAGAAGACAAAGAAATTGCATTTGAATCATGCTTTACACATCTTACATGTACTATGTTGATTTTTTTAAACCCAAATTGACAATAACATCTATTGGATTCAGTGTCATTCCCTAATTAAAATCCTTGTGATCCTATTTCTGTAGTTTGTCAATTATCTCTCACATCTTTGGATCATTTGATGAACTTTCTATCTATAAATTTTCCAAGTCATTGATGAAAATACTTAATGGCTCAGGAACAAGCATACCTATAGTACCATTCTCTTCTTCAGTTTGATAAGATAAACAGCTTCTACAGAGATTGCATTCAAGGAAAGTAATTACATTCTCTAATTCCATCCCCATATTTCTCTTACTTAAATATGTGTGTGCATATAGATAGATAGATATACACACATATGTATGTATATATTAATACAGTATACAAATGGGCAATTATTTAGTATAAAGTGATTTAAATTGTGAATACAACATATTAATGGAAATCTACCTACAACTCACACTGAGATAAGCACTTTGAGAGCAGTAGCTCTCAGTAGTAAGAATTTTGGGTTTAGGACAGCTTCTTCTTTCCTTTTTTGGAGGGAGGGAATGCAGGGAAATTGGGATTAGGTGACTTGCCCAAGGTCACATGGCTAGTAAGTGTTAAGTGTCTGACATCAAATTTGAACTCAGGTTCTCCTGACACCACAGGGGGTGCTCTATTTACTGCACCAACTAACCACTCCTGAGATACATAGTCCTTTCCTATAAGCACATATAGAAAAAGAAAGAGAGAGAGAAACACGGAGGGAGGGAGAGAAGAAGAGAGAGACAGAGACAGAGAGACAGAGACAGAGACAGAAACAGAGAGAGAACAATAGAGACAGAGAGAAGAAAGAAAGAATATGATGAGAAATATTTATGTTATATGATAGCCCTCTAAACTGGCATGGCACGGTGGGCCAGTTTTGCAGATTTACATCATTTAGCACACAGATGGAAACCAGTGGTTTCCCAGTATGGGTTCTTTTCTGTTTTTGCCTCTTTCAGACTCTGGTTAATTTAAGGGGAGAAATGATTTTGCTTGAGGGATTTTCTTCATCTGCTTAATGCTTCCTGCTGCACTTATGACCAGAAGGGAATAGATTCTACCCTCTTACCCTTTCAGAAAATTGGCACACTATTTGCCCTTTTCTAGTCCGGTGACATTTTTCTCTTCCATGCTCTGTAAGACATCAACAAAAGTGGTTCAGCAATCACATCTGTGAAGTTTTTCATTGTTTATTTTACTTTACTTGGGCATGCTGGGGTTTTTTTCTAAAAAATATATGATTTAATTTAGTTAGATTTGGTGAGTTAAACTAATTTGAGGTAGCTAAATTGTCTCTTACTGTCTCCATAACTATTTGGTTTCAATTGCTTCTTAGTCATTCTTTTTTGGTAGGGAAAAGAGGGTGGAGTCCTCTTTCCCAATACAAACATTATTTCCAAGAAACAGAACACAAAAGAAAACTAGGTGTTGAGCCATTCTGTCTTAACACCAACGTTATCCCAACCACACAAAGTAAGGCTTCTTTCTTTGATCTTTCTCTAACTTTTAATACAGCTTTAACAAACTGCACACACACACACACACACACACACATACACACACGGATGCATGCATACACACAAATACACAGTGAAGCTTTTGTGTATTTTAATGTCACTTTTGTTCACTGTGAAGTCACAACTTTTTTCTTAAAGAATCTTTTTTCTCATTGAAATAATTTTCATTTTTGTCTTGAGAATTTTGCTATTGAGAACTTTCCCATCCTTCTTGGGCTGACTTTTCCTATAGAACATTAGACCACTGGATCCTACTTATTTTATATCCTGAACCTCTAAAGTTACTGTCTAAAAATCTGAAGTGAATGTGACACTCTTCTCTCTTTTCTTCTATTTCTCTATTATGAACTCTATTGTGGGTTAGTTATGTTCCCTGAAATATTCCTTTCATTACTTCTTCAGAAAGTAATTCCTACTTGTTGGCCAAAACCAGGTCTGTACTAACATGTCCTCTGTCAATTTCTTCACCTTTTAAAAATGGAGATGATTCCCTGATCTTCTTTTTGCCAAGTGATAGATCTCCAACAGCTATCCAGATATGGTAACTCAAGTAGCCTGCATTAAAAAGTATTCCTTAATTAACATAAATTTGTTAAATACTTATTGTGGTCCGAGATGGTGTCATGGAAGCAGGAAAACTCCTCAGCTCCCCACAACCACCTCAAATACCCATAAAATATGACTTTAAACAAATTTTAGGGCTCCAGAAATAAAAAAAAATTGCAGAAAAACACATCTCCCACTGAAGGCAGCTTGGCAGGCAGGCCAGGAAGGGCTCAGCACAGCACACTGGAAGCCAAAACCAGCCAGGCCTGAAACTTGGGCTTGTCCCTGAGGCTGTAATGACAAGCCACAGCTGGAGCCTAAAGGAGAGTGGATCAGTGGCAGCTATGGCAATTTCCAGAATTATCAAGCCATAAGGAATGAGGACCAAGTGAAAGGTTAGTAGAACTTGGCTGAATTCAGGGAAGAAGATATGGCTGAACTGCTTCCAGGGCAAGGAAGCAGCACAAGTGGTGGCCCTGCAGTGAGCCAAAGCTGGTGGGGGCAGCAGCAGCCTCCTAATAACTCCAGCAGCAGCAAAAACCCCAGCAATTTTGGACAAAGCTCTCGCCTCTGGAAGCAGAGCTCCACAGAGCTGAAAATCAAGTAATTGACTGTCAAAATGAGCAGGAAGCAAAGCAACCACAGAAATCCAAATTTAGATTCCTTTTTGGGGGACAAAAAAGATCAAAGCGTGGAATGGGAGGAAGACAACACAGTCAGAACTCCCACACCAAAAACTTCCAAGAAAAACATAGACTAGTTACAAGTCATAGAGCAGCTTAAAAAGGATTGTGAAAACCAAATAAGAGAAGTGGAGGAAAAATTGGGAAGAGACATGACAATGATGCAAGAAAGTCAAGAAAAGGGAGTCAACAACCTCAGTGAAGAAAATAACACTGTAAAAAGTAGATTAACTCAAATAGCAAAAGTGGCCCAAAAAGTCAATGAGGAGAAGAATGCCTTAAAAAGTAAAATTTTCTAGATGGAAAAATAATACTTTCTGAAGAGAATAATTCCTTCAGAATTAGAGTGGAGCAAATGGAAGCAAATGACTTTATGAGAAATCAAGATATTATTAAACAGATCCAAATGAATAAAAAAAATAGAAGGCAATGTGAAATATCTCCTTGAAAAAGCCACTGACCTGGAAAGTAGATCCAGGAGAGAAAATTTAAAAATTATTGGACTACCTGAAAGCCATGATAAAAAAATAGAAAGCATGCTTAAAGAAATTCTCAAGGAAAATTGCCCTGATATTTTAGAACCAGAGCACAAAATAGAACTTGAAAGAATTCGCCAATCACCTCTTGAAAAAGATCCTCAGAAGAAAACGCGTAGGAATGTTATAGCCAGGTTCTGGAGTTCCCAGATCAAGGAGAAAATATTACAAGCTTCCAATAAGAAACAATTTGAATACTGTCAAAACAAAATTAGGATAACCAAGGATCTAGCAGCTTCTTCATTAAGGGATTGAAGGACCTGGGATATGACAGTCCAGAGATCAAGGGAGCTAGAATTAAAACCAAGAATCATCTACCCATCAAAATTGAGTATAATGTTCCAGGGAAAAATATGGTCATTCAATGAGGTGGATGACTTTCAAGCATTCTTGCTGAAAAAAAAACAGAACTAAAAAGAAAATTTGACACTTCAAATACAAGAAGCATGAGATGGTAAACATGGAAAAGGAATCATAAGGAACTTATCAAAGTTGAACTATTTACATGCCAACATGGAAAAATGATCACTGTAACTTATGAAACTTCTTTCACTATGAGGATATGAGGATAGGTGAAGGGAATACAAATGTGTCTGTGTGTGTATATGTATATATATATATATATATATATATATATATGTGTGTGTGTGTGTGTGTGTGTATGTGT
>CM053593.1:72823033-72835957 GCA_028646575.1 Pseudocheirus occidentalis | reverse complement strand
CTAGAAAGGTAGCAGTGGGCTAGGTTATGAAGGGCTTTGAATGCCAAACAGAGGATTGTATATTAGCTCCTGAAGGCAATAGGGAACCACTGGAGTTTTATTGGGTAGGAAAGTGACATGTCATTCTTAAACTTTATGAAAATCACTTTGGTGATTGAATGGAGGATGAACTGGAACTAGGAGAACCTTGAGGCAGGCAGATGAATCAACAGGCTATTTCAATAATCCAGGTGTGAAGTGGAGGGCCTGTACTGCAGTGGTGGCAATGTCAAGAGGAGAAAGGAGGGGGCATATCTGAGAGAGGTTACAAATGTGCGATGGACAGGCCTCGGTAACAGACTGGACATGGGGAGGGAGTAGTGGTGGTGAGAGATACTAAGAAATCCGGGATGATTTATAGTTTCTGAGCCTGACAGAACGGTGCAGAAATAAGATAAGAGGGGTGGAAGGTTTGGGGGGAAAAGATGAGTTCTGTTATGGAAATATTTAGTTCTCAAAGTCTAATGAACAAACAGCAGATGGAGATGCAAGACAGGAATTCAGTAGAGAGGTTGGGGCAGGATAGGCAGTTTGAGAACCATCAGCATAGGATGGTAATTAAATCCACGGGAGCTGATAAGATCACCAAATGAAGTAGTATAGAGGGGAAAACAGAAGACGCCCCAGGACAGAACCCTGAAGGACACCTACGATTTGAGGGTATGATCTGCATGAAGATCCTGCAAAGGAGATAGAGAAGAAGGAAATCAGATAGTTGGGAAGAAAGCTAGGGGACAGTAGTGCCATAAAAACATAGAGAAGAGAGATCAAGAAAGAGTGATCAACAGAGAGGTCAAGGATAATTAGAACTGAGAAAAGACTACTGACGTAATTACACTGATAACACTGGAGAAAACACTTTCAGTAGAGTGATTAAATTCGGAAGTTAGATTGTTAGGGGCTAAGACAGAGAAAATAGAGGCACCTATTATAAACAGGCTTTTCTCAAGGAATTTACAAAGGGCAGAAGAGACAGATGACAATGGAAGGAATGGAAGGATTAAGTGAAGGGTTTTTTTCCCCCCAAGGATAAGGAAGACATGGGTATGCTTGTAGGCAGTACAGAAGGAGACTGCAAATACTGAGTGTGTGAAAAGTGATAGGGTGGCTAGGTGGCACAGTGAACAGAACGCTGGCCCTGGAGACAGGAGGACCTGTGTTCAAATATGACCTCAGACAATTAACACTTACTAGCCGCATGATGTTGGGCAAGTCACTTAACCCCAACTGCCCTCCTTCCCCCCTCAAAAAAACCAAAAAGGTAAAAAAATTAAGCAATAGAATGGGGATGACAAGGAGCTGTTGGAAGAAATGGAATGGAAAGGGGTAATTTTTCCTGGTAAAGGGGTTAACCTTGGTAAGGAGTAAGGTTACCTCATCATTATGAGAAAGAGATAAAGGAAGACAGAATAGCAAAAGGCATATGAGTGACAGAGATAAGAAAAAAGGGGAAAGAGGAAGTTCTGGGTAAATGGCCTCAATTTTTTCTGTTAAATATGAGGCAGGTTCTCAGGATAAGGGGTGAGAGAATGATAGGAGGTTTGAGGAAGGATGAAAAGGTTTGGAAGAGCTTTTATAAAGAATGGGATTGTGAGTTGATAAGGAGGGTATAAAGGGAATGCCTAATAGCAAAAGTGATAGCTAATAGATCAATATCAAAGGAATTTCCACAAAAACTGTTAAATTCAGAAGAGGATTAACATCTGTAGGTTTAGGAAATGGGATTTTACTTACGAAATCACTGATAGAAGAAACTCTAGGACAAGGAAATTCCCTCAGAGAAGCCTTCCCTCAAGTGGTCAAAAACTTCTCTTTAATTTAGTCTTAGAAAGTTGCCTAGAATACCTCCCGTTATGTTAATTGCCTTAGGGTCACACAACTACTGTGTCAAGTGGGGCTTGAACATTGTCTATTAAGCCACAATACCTCTCAACATTTATAAGGTGCAAAACAAAAATCAATATCCTAGCAATAAAGAATATAAAAATTATAAAAATACTATCCTAAAGGTCTCAGTATCACACCAGTATTCAAGACTTGCCAGATCTCACTCTCCTAATTACCATTTCTATCATATGCTGTGAAAATGTCACCAGATAAAGTCATAAAATTCTGCCAACAGGATACACTACAAATTCATATTTTCATTTTGAGATACAAATCCATATTTTCTAATCTTACCTGGGCCACCCCTGATTCAGGATAACTCAGATTTTTTTTCAGACTGACTCTCTAAGACATAGGTATTATTATTTCCTTTTTACAAATGTGAAAACTGAGGTCCATCAGACAATTTCACTTGTATATCCCACTCAACATGTTCAGAACAGAATTCTTTATCCACCCACCCCTCCCCAATCCCAACCTTTGTCTGGACTCCTCTGAGGATCCCACCATCTTTTTAGTCATGTATGCTTTCAACCTCAAAGATATCCTTTACTATTCCCTCTCCTCACCTTCCATCCCACCTCTCTCCCACTAGCAGTTGATTTTGGAAATTCAAATCCACACCTCTCAAATTGATCTCAGTTCCTGTCACTCATGAGGCCACCATCCTGGTTCAGGTTCTCATTACTTCTAGACTGCACTATTGTTACTGCTTAACTTCCTAACTGGTCTCCCTAATTGGTCTTCCCCTTTTCCAACCTATCTGTCAAAATATTCCTAAGGCGTAGGTCAGAACTAGCTCATACCCCTAAGTCAGAAATCATCAAGGGTTCCCTGTTGCCCAAAGAAATGCCTCAGACTGACATTTAACCTAGTCTACATTCATATACAATCGCCTTTTCTAGACTTACTTCCTATTACTCTGATTTAAACTCTATATTCTAGTCAAATTGCACAGCTATAAATTCTCTGAAACTGAGATTTGATCTCCTACCACTATGCCTTCATATAAGTTGTTCACCATGCCAAAAATGTGCTTTTTCCTTGCCTCTACTCTTCAACCTCTTTATCTTCACCCAAGGTTCAGTTCAAGCAGCCACTGAGACCCAAAGGCTTTGCAATTCCACTTGCTTTACACACACAGCCTTTTACTGCCCCCTTCCTCATCAAATTATCTTGTATTCACTTACCTGCTGCAAGTGGCATTCCACCATAAACAGAACATTTATCTATGCAGACTGTCTCCCCTTTGCTCAGTAAGCAAGGATTGCTTCTTCTCATTAAAAAAAAAATCCTAGTATTAAGCAGTGTCTTAGTACATAGTAAGAGGTGCTTAATGTTTTGTTTTTTTCTTTTTTAAACTTGGCATGGACAGTGGTTGGGAATCAGTTATCTTGAGAATCCATTTGTGTAAAACACTTCATTATTAGACAACACTAGAAGTTAATGTATATTATGTCATTAGATATGTTAAAAAAAAAAAGACCACTAAGTCTTTTTAAAAAACTGAATTATGATTTCTTTAGTATAGGGAACTCTCAACTCCCAACCAAGACAGGTTGGCACTTTCTCTGCAATTTATAGCCCTAGAGAATTGCCTGGGGCATTGAGAGATTAAGTGACAGTGTAAATCAGTATGTATAAGGGGTAGAATTTGAAATCGGGTTTTTCTGACTCAGTCCAGCTCTCCTCTATAATATTCTGAAAATGGAAATTACATAAGCAAAATAATGCTTAAAGAACAGGTCATGAGCAATTCCAAAGGACTCATGATGAAAAATGCTACCTTCAAAGAAAGTACTTAATGGGGGTCTCAATACAGATCAAAGCATACTATTTTCCGCCTTATTTTTATTTGTGGTTTTTTTCCTTTGGGTTTGTGACTTCTTTCATAAACAACTAATATGGTGATCTGTTTTGCATGACTGAACATGTATAACCTATATCAAATTGCTTACTATCTCAGAGAGGGAGAAAATTTGGAATTTATTTTTTTTCGTTTTGGAGGGGGGAAGGCAGGGCAATTGGGGTTGTGACTTGCCCAAGGTCAGCCAGCTAGTGTTAAGTGCCTGAGGCCGAATTTGAACTCAAGTCCTCCTGACTCCAGGGCCAGCATTCTATTCACTGTGCCACCTAGCCACCACCCCCCCCAGATTTTTTTTAAAAAAAGTTTCATATTGCCTTTAAATATAATTGGGGAAAAATGAAATATTGTTTAAAAAATAGCTCATAAGCTTATGACAGTTCAGTTCCAAAATTTTGTCGTCATACAACTATGTGGTCCCTGTCAAGTTAGTTCCTTGGGCCTACTTCCCCTGAGAATGTGAAAAGGAATTCACTCTCTGGGATCTACCAGCTAAAAAATTTGGTGACTCTGACATTAAGATTGAGTGAATTAGCTATGTGGCCAGCACCGGCTCTGGAGTCAGGAGGACATGAGTTCAAATATGGCCTTAGACACTTAACCTGTACTAGCTGTGTAACCTTGGGCAAGTCACTTAACCCCGACTACCCTGCCTTCCCCCCTCCAAAAACAGCTGTTCCCCCCCCAAAAGACCTGAGTGAATTTAAGAATGATGTTGGCTAGGCAGCTTTTCAGGAATCCAGATATGAGGTCATGAGCTGTGATTTACAAACATTTAAGAGACAGATCCATGTAATCTTTGATTTTGATTTGAAAACCACCTGATACACACAGCAGCCTTTCCATTACAGATACTTGGTTAATTACAATATAAATGATATTGAATTCTGAATGAGAAGATTTGGGTCTTGAGTCCAGGCTCTACCACTTATTACCTGTGTAAATACCCTGCCAAATCCCAGTCTTAACTTACTCCTACCATCCACTGTCTTCAGTTATACTGCTATGCTGCTGATAGGAGAAAAATCACAAAATTTTGCTGAGTTTACTACAAATCTGTCACACTATCTCAATCAGACACTCACTATTGCAAGATAATCCTTCTCTATCTCCTTAATCTCAATCTCACTGTCTTCTTAACCTCTCATATATGCCCCCTTCTCTCCTGATATTGTCACCATCCTGCTGCAGACCTTCCTCTCCTTGTGCTTGTACTAATTCAACATTCTGTTTGTTTCTCTGATTCTAATCTCCCCTCTCTATTCTACTGTTCACTCAATAATCAAACTGATCTTTAAGTGCAGGTCTGATCATGTCAACCCCCTCTATTTGGCTCCAATGGGTTCTCATTACCTCTAGGATCAAATATAAAATCCTGTGTTTAGATTTTTAAAGTCATTCATGACCTGGGTCCCTTCTACTTTCCAGTGTTCTTATACCTTATTCATTCCCTTCCACACAGTCTACAATCCAATGACACTGGTCTTCTTGTTGCTCCTGGCACAGGATACTCCATCTTCAAATTCTGGGCATTTTTATTCTCTGTCCTATTCCCCCATAGCTAGAATTTGAACCTTCCTCACTGCTGCCCTGCGGCTTCCTTCAAGTCTCAGAGGAAAGTATCATCTTCTGCAAGCAGCCTTTCCCAGTCATCAAACTTAGTATCTTCCCTCTGATATCAACTCTGATTTATCTATCTGTATCTTGTTTGTAGGCGGTCTTCCTCATTAAGACTTGTGAGTTTCTTGAAAGTGAGAGATTGTTTTTTGCTTTTCTTTTTATCTCCAGCACTTAGCACACTATCTAACATGTTGTAAGCACTAAATAAATGCTGGCTGACTAACCTATGTGATCTTGGAAAAATCACTACTTTTCAGAGCCTCAGTTTCCCCATCTGTAAAATGTTCAGATAACTTTTAAGGTCCTTTAAGCTCAAAATCTATGACTGTGTGTAAATGACCACTCATGTGTTACACATGTGTTCATTATAAATGCCCATTTGGAAGTTATACTATCTTGTGGTCTTCTCCACTGAAACATTATTATAAGTAGTAATTAGGTTCTTAAGTTAGCTCATAAACTCTACTTAACCCAAATATTCCATATATGAAATGAAAGAAGACAGAAATACTGCTGTAATTCAACTTAAAAAGGGACTTCTGGGCATTTTAAATAATTTATGGCAGTTTATTATATCCAGTTAGACTTCAATTCTTATACCCTTCCTTTTTTTTTTTAGCTGTAAGTAGTATAAACACTGACATATCAACAATAATTAAATTATTTGTTGGTTTAAAAGTGGCTTTCTGGAGGAAATGTACACAAATTATAATTATAATCAGAGAAAAAAATAAGATGAATAAAAAGAATGTATATACAAATTCAAATCCAGCCTCAGACACAACACAAAAACCAGCTATGTGACCTTGGGCAAGTCACTTAACCCCAATTGTCCTACCTCCCCCACTCCAAAAAGCAAAAAAATTTTAATTTTAATTTTAAAAAATGTATATACACATGAGAAAAATCATCCTGAGGGCTGGGGGGTGGGAAGAGAACAAACTGGCCATCCATTTGAGTGGTCAAAGGGGGAAATGTTTCTCCATTTTCATCTCCTTGGTGATAGTGGTGAGAAAGGAGATGGCTCCTATCAGTGTTTCCCTTCTGCACAGAAAAATCTGGTCATCGTCCAGAGTGAAATTGGGGAAGAAGAGGCAGGATACTATCAAATGTATATTCAGATGACTTACCACTTTAGTACTTTTTTTTTCTAGCTTAGTATTCCTAACACAGTGATTATTAACTGTACTAAAAAAGATAAAACAAAAATTTCAACACCCTTTAGAAAGATTAGAGACTCCCTGAAGTACAACAAAATCATGCATCGACTCATCAGGGCCAGAAAAGAGCTGGTTAGTTGTAAAGGAAAAGAATGGCAAATGTGAAAAACAGACTACACATTGAAGTTATCTTTAATATAATAGTGTTCGACTTAAGCACATAGGTAGTTGCAATTTGCATCTTGCTTAAAAAGTTTTAAAGGGTCATTTAAAAAGCAACCTATTTGCTTCTATTTAAATGCTACAGTCCATAAAAATCTTATTAATAGAAACCAGTGGAAAAATCACCTTTTACTCTATAAACATACACTACTATAAAAGGCTAGTCCTCAAATTTTTTCCTTTGTGTCTAGCCCTACCCTAAAAAATAAAACAAAAACACTTGCAGTTCATCTTACAGGTATCCTGAAGTATTAGAAACTCAGCTATGTCAACAGATGCAAATGGCTGTAAGGCAGAAACACAGAGAACAATTTAGCAGAATGGTAGTAGGTGGATACAGATTTCAAGGGCTTAAGGAGTAAGGAAGATGGTAAGGAAAGGAGGCATCTAGTATAGATAACTATGTAAAAAAAAACACCATATAAATTAATCTCATTAGTATTTGCTGCTCACTTCAAGGAAGTCTCCTCATATAACTCAAGGTGGATAGTAATAAATGGCAGTTCCAAACTGGGATTATTCTAAGTACTTAGATTCCACAGAGGATTTAAGCTTCCAATAAAAACAAAATCTAAAAGTAAAATCCAACAAAATAATCTGAATTGTTTAAAGATACTTAAAGATGATTCTCGCATCTATAGTTTTTCATTTTGAAATCTGCTTTTAGGAGATCAATGCCCAACTGTAACAAAATAATCTAAAGATCTGCAGGGAGAACCACAGCAGAATAAAACCATCTCACCCAGCACTTGCCTACTCACTAAAAATGATCACTATTTGTCAGAAAGAGCTAGAACCCACATTGGACTTCTAGTTATAGATATTTTCACTAAACTTTTCATTAGTACTCTGAAAGGATAAAGCACATTTCATTTTATTTTTAAATTGTCTTTAAAGAAAACACTATATAGTTTTACAGCTTTTCACATTTAAATTAGAAGTTGAAAACTGAACTAGTGTCTTAAGATAAATTTAGTCATTAGAGAAAAGTATTATACTTGCAGACCTAGGTAAGTATTAGAGTCAACATATTTAGTATTAAAAAGTACAACAGATAAAAGGCATACTGTAATTCATTTCAACAGAATCAATTCAGGTCTATACCGACACCATATTTTAATCTGTAATACAATTTAAGGTAATATTTTAAAACCTGCATAAAGAACAACAATCTTCATGCTATTAATGAGTATGCACGTGTTGCATTAATTTTTCTATAATGCAGTACAAACATCTCATGCCACTTACCAACCTGCCACATCGGTCAGACAAAAAAATCTGTGCTAGTAACAACTGTGTTTGAAAACACTTCCTAGTCTCATGGCAGAGTTACATGCCTGACAACTGTTTCTAACACAGCTGTGACTACCTTAGCTTTTCTCCAATTATGGAAAGGTTTTATAAAGCAATTGGCATTAAAATAATTTTATTTAAAGCAATTAAAAATTGGGGAATCCAGGGTTAGTTTATGATATAGACTAATTTTTCAGGTGAAAAAAAATTTGTAAGGTTTTAAAATTTTATTCTGTACAAAGATTAAAAACTGTAAGATTTAACTGCTTAAAAAACATCTGTGTTAAATCTTTTCTATAATAGTTTAATTTATAGTATTAATGTATACAAAATATTTCTCACCACTTCTAAACATATGTAATACATAGATGTATGGATATCACATTTCTTTCGTGATATCCTTTATTACTGTTTCTTTTGTTGGTTATGTGTTGCAGTCTATACTTCATGTGCCAGGAAGAGAACACACAGACAAAAAAGTTTCTGCTCTCCATAATACTAGTTTCTACTTTCTCACCACTCACTGAATTACTTGCAGACTTCTCCAGTGAACTCAAATTATTTGCTCAAAGGTCACAAATGACATCCTAACTACCAAATCCAATGGATTTGATTCAGTCTTCAATCTTCTTTCCTTTTGGGGGGGAGAGGAGTGTGGGGGGAATATTTGGCATTATTGACTAACCTCTCCTTGAAACTTCTTTTCTTGGCTTCTGTTGGAATACACTCAACCAGTTTTCCTTTTAGCTCTTAGTTTGCTCTATCTCCTTCAGTGGCTCCTTAAATATAGGGATTTCTCAGAATTCTATGTTTTGCCTTCTCTCTACCAAGTTCTTCATTTTTAACTATCATTTCTCTGCAAACTCAAACAAAGACTTCTCTTCTGAGCTTCAGACTCACATCTTCAACTGCCTAGAGGTCTCTGCATGGCTGTCCTATGATTACATTAAACTAAGAATGTGTGTGATTTGTTAGGGAGGAAATATTTACTGTAGAGGGTTTAGATGGGTAGTAGGAGATTCTGGTGAACTTCTATTCCAAATCTGAGTCTCACCAACAAAGAGGAACTAAATGGCTGCATAGGAACCATTGAAAGAAGAAACATCTCCATCTTAAGAGCTATCATAAAAGAAAATTAAGTCAGGCCATGCCTAACAAGTATTTCTGGAGAAAAAAAAACTGTAATAAGGTTTCAAAAGAAGGATCTCATGGACTAAAAATTCTGCAGGGGAAGTCAACCTAGGAAGAATGGAAAGCTCATAAGAATAATACTGTGAAGACATAAAGAGAAACAATTTTGATGAAGACAAAGGGGCAGATTTCTAAAAATATCATTTAAATGCAGAGATAAAACATGCGGAGTAACCTAGATCTTGGAAGCAATAACATGTAACAAAGCCCGAGTTCCAGTTGATGAGAAAAAGCTAAAGAAAACAAAAAGGGTTAGCAGGTTTTGTTTTGTTTTAAAAATGTTGGAACTCCAATAGATCTGTGATCTCACTGACATACAACTCACTTCCACTTGGGAATCCATCCATTCTTGTACCACTTTTGCTCTCATCCATGAACTTCCATAATTATTTCATAGGAGTTCCACTCAATACATTGAGGGACTTTTCTGTGTCCTCTCAACACAAAAAGGATACCAATTAAGCCATCCTGGCTTTCCACCCTTTTTCTTTTGTTCCTGCTACTACAGGGTTGACACATTTTTTAGAAAAAAGTTTTACATATGCATATGTATACATAGATGTATGGATATCACATTTCTTTCGTGATATCCTTTATTACTGTTTCTTTTATTGGTCATGTGTTGCAGTCTATACTTCATGTGCTAGGAAAAGGGAATACACAGACAAAAAAGTTTCTGCTCTCAATAAACAAACATTCTGTGTGGGGTTGGGAGGTGAGAACAGCAAATATATTGCATACATAAAATATATAAAAATAAAAGAGTAATTTGGGAGCCAGCAGGAAGTAGGGAAAGAATCAGAGAACACCTTAAGTAAGAGGTGGCTTTTAAGGTGAACTTTGAAAGACTCTAGGTATTCAAAGAGGCAGAGGTGAGGAGGGAGTACATTACAGGCACAGATGAAAGATGGAATGTTTTGTCTAAGAACAGCAAGAAGGTCAGTTTGGCTAGGCTGTATAGTATCAATGTCAAAGATCTTTGAAAGATTGCATAGAACAGAAGGAAGACACAACCAAATCAGCAGAGTTAGATAAAAGATAGATTATCCCCATTTTCAAAATATAAAAAGAAAACAATAGGTAAACTATATATATACGCCAATGATTTTGTCTTCAAATTCTGCAAAATTCTAGAATTCATTAAAGGGTCACAAAGAAAATGCCTGATTTCATTAAAAATAGCTCATACTTCATCTTCTTGAGGGGGGAAGGAGGACGGGATAGGGCTGCTAGAGTGGAATTGTTAATTAGAGGACTGCCAGATACAGAGTTTGACTAGATCTGAGAAAAGTATCTGGCAATTTATCACACTATTCTAAGAAAAACAATGGAAAAATATGTGCTAATGATAATTCAAATAAGGTAGACTTCAGACTGGTTGAATGTAGCTTGACTCAAAGAACAGTCAAGCAAGAATGGTCTGTGTCCAGTTAGTAAGAGGTTTCTAGTATACTACCCCCAAGGTATTATTATCTCTGATTTGTGTAAGAGCAGAGATGGCTATTTATCAAATCAAATATCAGATGACACAAAGCTGAGTGTGACAGCTGACATCTAAGGAGCAAGAAAGATGGAGAGATGTTGCAAGAGGCATATTTAGTCTAAGAAAGTTTTAACAAAACTAACTGAAGACTTTCAAGCACATGCTAGATGACCAATTATCAGACTTACAGTAAAGAGTCTTCTTTTTTTCTGGTGGGTTGGAATAGTCACTAGATGTACTCTGAGGTTCCTTCCAACCCTGAGATTCTAGGATTAAACTATCTCAGAGATGTAAGTTGCATCCCAAATGGGATTTGGATTTGAAGGTCAATTTAAGGAATTTAAAATATATTTTGCAAGCAATGAGTACTGCTAGAAACTTTAAAGCAGCAGAATGATCCATTTATGAGCAAAATTTTAAGAATTTCAATCTGGTCACAATTATAAGGGTAAACTGTGCAAAGGAGAAGAGAAATTGGTGGCTATAAACTTATGAATGGTTTAAAACAAAAGGCAAATGAGAAATATATCAGAAACATAGAGGATTATTTTCCTTCAGTATAATCACTTTGAGAGGCAAGGTACTAGTCCCAGCAATGTTGCCATTACTCAAACTCTCCTTTCTTGGAACTACCACTAGAAACAATTAAAAAATTTCACAAGCAAGTCTCATTACTTTCATGTTCCAGTTTGTGATTTTTAAAAAATATCAACTAACTTACCATCTACCTAATTAGTAGCAATTTATAGGATTATGGGTTGAATGACCTGAAAAGGTAGAATGAGTGGTAGAAATAATACTGCCCAGAGATATGACAAGTTTTGGACCACATAAAAGTAGGTAAAACAAAGAGAAAGAACAAATGAAAAGATAATCTCATGGGAAACAATATCTAAGAGAACCTCCAATAAAAGTTATGGCCTAAAATATCCACATACGAATACACAAAATATGGGTAGTTAACAAAGTAATCTAGAGATCTTTATACAATAGAGTAAATTTGCCATCATAGCCATAACTAAGAACCAGTAAAAATAAATTCTTGAAGGCAGAGACTTTTGTTTTTGTATATCTACCACCTGGCATAATGCTTCATTCATAGTAGGTATGTAATAAATGTTTGTCAAACTGAACTCTATTCAGAATAAAGAGAAAAAGATTTACACGTTAGGTTTAATTCATGCCTATGAATCAAACTCAGATTATGTAAAATCATCTTAAATTTCAATTATATATAAACATCATACCCACATTTCTACATATTTTAAAAGTACACAAAGTTCACAATAATTTCATTTCCACAATGGTCTGCCTCCTCAGAATTCTTAGATTGTTCTCAAAGTAACTTTCCATTGACAAGTTCTCTAACATAATCTACAATAGATATGATTAGAAATACAACTATAAACTTGTAAACTAATATTAGAACGTGCTTCCTCAAAGGGTTCAATAAACTAAGATACTGAAGAAATCTTTCTTCAGGAAATGTTACAAAGTTAATGAAAGACACACATACACATATATTTTTATAAAATAGATAAAAGATACGTATCATCAACATATACAAGGAAACTAAGGCACTAAGAGATTAAGTGACTCCCTAATTTAAGATGTTCTCAAAAGAAAAAGATGGTCTTTCTTGGATGCTTTCCTTTCATTTTCCACGTTATTATGATCAACTGAACGGGACAGTGGATATAATACTGGATTGGGGGTCTGAAAATATAACCCTGAATTTTCAGCTGTTAAATCTTGCCAGCAAGATATTGAACAAGTCATTTTCTTATCTGAAATTCACATTTGACATCTGTAAAATATAGGAGCTTAGACTAAATAACCTCTAAGATCCCTTTCAGTGCTAAATGTAATTACCCTATGAACATTTTAAAAGCCACTTGTTCAAATTCCTCCTGATTACAAACCTACTAGGGAATCTTCTCAGACATTTTCATACAATGCTACCTTCATTCTGGTCATCACCCCCTATCTCCACACCTCCCTGCAGGTCTCCCTAACCCTTCAACTTCCACCAAAACCTTGAATTCTGCATCTGGGACATGGATTTTGAAAAATGAACTTTCACCTTAAATTGCCAGGAACCACACCTCTATGTATTTTCCCAGCTATCTCCACACCATGCTGCCTCTACCAACTTCCTCCCACTC
>CM053593.1:72788992-72822533 GCA_028646575.1 Pseudocheirus occidentalis | reverse complement strand
TAAAAAAGGATTCTAGAGTTTTACTGCTGTTCCTAGCCTGCTTCCTTTTCCTTATGTTGGCCAGTCTATTAATTGCTTGGTTTTTTAGCTCTGTGGAACTCTGCTTCCTGGAGGGGGAAAGCTCTGTCCCAAATTGCTGGGGCCCTCTCTGCTGCCGGAGCTCTTAGTGGGATGCTGCAGCTCCCCCCCAGCTTTGGCTCACTGAAAGCGCACCCCAGGACCACCACTCAAGACCACAATCCAGATCCAGGCCGCTCAATGCAAGAGCCCTTGGCCTCGATGGATCGCGTCAGCCCCCCTGCTATCTGCAGGCCGAGGGCTCTGAAGCAGCCCAGTGGAAGCTGCTGGGGCTCTTAGCCGTTCCTGCTGCTACAGCCGCCTCCTGCTGCTACAGCCGCCTCCTGCTGCCTCCTTACCCTGGGAGCAGTTTGGCCGGACCTGCTCTTCTCCTCCCCGTTTAGCAAAATCCACTGACCTTTCTCGTAGCCTTTTTTTCTTCTGGCCTGATAGATGTGGTAACTGTGCCTCCAGTGCAGCAGATCTGCTCTCCTATAGTCGCGGTTCCCCACCCAATGCCCCAGGGCCTGAGCTGGCTGGGTTTCGGCTGCAGGTACCAGACTGCTGGGAAGAGCCCCACCTGCTGCGCTGCCTGTAGCAACAGATGTGCTTTCTGTCTTGTGGAGAGTTTTGAGCTTGAAAATCTGTTTTAGAGTCCCATTTTATGAGTTTTTTTAGCGTGTTTGTGTCGGGGCTGTGGTGCTTTGCTGCTTCTACGCTGCCATCTTGGCTCCGCGCCCCCCCCCCCTCGTCGAATTCTTTTGAGGCAGACTTCCCCTGTACCCTTGCTTTTCAGGGTTCCTAGCACCTCTAGACCTCATCAACAGATAACCCATTTTCTCAAAAGATTGCCACTGACCTTTAAATAACTCTTATCATTCAGAAGTTTTCATTTGATTTCCTTTCATAATTTAAGTGTTGTAGAAAGAATATCCTTCATGAAACAGTCTAACTTCTGTGTCTCATCACAGACTGAAAGATACGGTGGGTTTTTTTAATTATCTTTCCAGTTGATGAGGTTAAGGTTACCATAAAATATTGAGGTATAGTGTTAGGGGTGCTCAAGACCCTGAAATACCAACACACCTGATCCTGCCAAATGAATTTGACTCAAGTCTTCTCTCAGACAAAGAAAAGCAAAGTTTATTAAAAGTTTGCCATACTGGGTAAACTCTTAAGTAGCCTTGGTATCTGTAAGGTTTGTATTGGACAAGCAGGCCAGAATCATCTGACATAGATCAAGTGTGTGCTAGAAAATTCTATGGAGCTCTCACACCACATGGAGGCAAGATGGGATCTTATATACCGAAAAGTTGTGGGAGGAATCTATGGGTGGTCTAGAGGAAGAGTTTGTGGAGGGTCTTCAGGAGGAGTCAATGAGGTCAGACTCCAGTAATGAGTGATTAAGGGTGGGAAGTTGCTGGAGGCTACCTGGAGATGACAGACAATGGTGGGGTAGGCCATTTCAAGGGGGTAGCAGTTGTATAGATATTTTAGGAGATGAAGGGCAGGGGCTAGCTAGATAATGGAGGGCTGAGCTAGTAACAAAGGTTTGGGCAGGCAAATGCCTTACAGGGAAGATTCAAGGAGAGCTCAAGGGAGTTCCCAGAGGCTGTACCTCATCACAGCGTTACAAAATTTTGGGGAGCTTCTTCCAAATTATAACAGCTACAGGTATGGGCCTGACACAAGATCTCATCTGCTTTCTGAGGACTTGCCTTGCTAATTACTTTGAGGGACATTTTTAAATGAAAAATCCTTTGGCTATTTTGACCCATGAGAAAACATGCCTCAAAAAATCCTTTAGCAGTGTGAAGTTTCCTTTCTCTGGCAATTGTATGGGATCAAAGCATCAGGAAATGGCAGTGGAGGGTTCTAAGAATTATTCTAAGAGTCTTTCTTTCTTTCTTTCTTTCTTTCTTTCTTTCTTTCTTTCTTTCTTTCTTTCTTTCTTTCTTTCTTTCTTTCCTACAAATGACACCAGAAAGCACAGGAAAGATGTAACCAAAAGAGGAGCTGAAACACAAGTTCCATATAAATAGAGAAATTGAGGTAATTGAATTTTTCTTGTGCTCAAATGAAGCAGCAAACTTCATTTAAAGAAATACTTGTAATGCCTTGTGGCATTTAGGTTAACAGTGGGATAAAGGACTAATAGGAAGATAATTGTTGCTTAAGTATCAATAGCTATTGCAGACAAATAAGAGGTGGAAATTTATTATGAAGGACTTGACTAGATCTGCCAAATAAAGTATTCACACAAAATACAAAAACACATACAAGTAGATTTATATACAAATATTTTTATGTGTATGCAAACCTTATTTGGCATGTGTATTTATGTATATGTATGTGTGTGTGTGTGTGTGTGTGTATATATATATATATATATATATATATATATATATATACCTATTATATATACACACATATGAGTATATATTATGGATACATGTATCTAATTAGCATGTATTAACATTCATGCTTCTTGACATATATTGATCATCAGTGAAGACTGAGATAGAGACAAAGAAAGAGATATAGTGACACCAATGCAAGGACAATGAATGAAAAAATCACACAAAATATGGTTCATGGTCAAGAAATTAAAGGAGTCAAAAGCTTCTAGTGTCTTTTTGGTTACTTTTCTTCTGTGATAGTCAAAATATTCACAGCTACATATCAGTAACATTTTCATTTAAGAAGAGAATTAGAAGTTGATTAACATCATAAGCACTGAACAACATCACAAGAAATGAAATGACGGTACCTTAACAGAAATGAAACATCCAGTTACTAATGCAAAAGCTATGCTGCGAAGGTGTGTGTATGTGTGTGTGTGTATGTGTGTGTGTGTATACATATATACGCACACACACATATACATATACATATATATGCATATATATAAATATATTTCTTGTTGCACATTAATATCCCACTGTATTTTATATATCATAACTTTTTAGCCACAGCCTATTTTCTGGATCCCACTTTGTTTCCAGTTTTTTTGGTATCATGATGAGTGTCGTTATGAATGTTTTGTTATGCATTTTAACTTTGTTCTTGTGTTTAATTTCCTCGGGGTATTTGCCCAATAGATAGATCTTTATTTTATAAACAAAGAATATTTTAGTTAATTTTCTTGAATAATTCCAAACTGATATCCAAAATAACCGAACGGGTTTCACAGTGTGACAGTACTGTACCTGTCTTTCCATGAGGCACTTGCCTTTACCAGTGTTGTCATTATCCAGTCTCAACTATATCTGTGAAACATTTCTGAATATACCTTCTCAGGTCTTCTAAAATCTAATCTCTGGCATCCATAAGGTCCTCAAGTTCTATGTATTACCCCCTTTCTTTATTGCTATTTTCTAATTCATAGTCCAAATTTATGTGATAATTGAAAATACCATTTTGCTCTGAGAAGCCTCTATTGTATTCTTTTCCAACAATTAAAACATGTAAAATCTGCATTTCCATTTTAACACACAATTTATAGCCTCGTGTTGTTCTCCTTCAATTTACAATCACTTTGGGGACCTGAAGCAGGGCTAGAAGGAGCATTTTTTTTCACAAATTACAAAGGTAATTTTATTCCAAATTCCTGAAGCAGAATCTCATCATTTTTCCTCTTTTTTACATCTCTCTCTAGATGCCACTTATCCCTCTTATTCAGTGTCATGTACCTCTCCCACAGATTCTATAATAATACTTGAAAACAATACTCATAATTGTTTCACAATGTGGTTTGAAATTAGCTCTGTGATACTGGCCTCTTAAAGAGGTTGTTGATCTTGCCTATATGACATAGAAATGGAAATTTCCTTGAATATTTGCAATGTGTTTTCTTTAATATCACCGCAGTGCTTCATTATTTCCTTCCATTTCTTTCTTTATTCTTAATAAGGGCTTAAACAAACAAAAAAAAACCCCACAATTCTGAGTGCTTCCTAGCCAATGAATAAAAATTTTTAATTATAAGAAAAAATATAAAAGAGGTAAAATTTCACACTTTTTTTTGTACTGACCACTAGCCTGAGGAACTGTGACTAATCTCCAGATGTTGAGCCATATTACATGTTTTGGAATTTGTTTTATTGACTCCATACTATAATAAACATTAATAACATATGACTTATTCTTTCAGGACACTGGTTAAATAATTTGAGAACCTAATACCTGTAGTGGTCTAGAAGCTCACTGCAGATAATCCATTATCAGAAAGCTCACCCATATTAATTAACATTTGAATCTAAAAGAATTCTTTAAATGAAATGAATTGATAATGTTGGGATATTAGCCAGTGGGGAAGCGAAGTGGTATAATGGAAAAGGGTAAGTGGCTTCACCTGGCTTGGAAAAGATGAATTCTAAAAGAACTTCTACCTCTAAAATTGGTGAACAGATATTAAATTTATTTCTGCCCCAGAGAGTCATTACCATATGTCCAATATTTTTAGAAAGAAAAAGAAATTCAACACAACAGATTGATATATCGAAAAAGTCCAAAAATCACGTGCAACGGGGCAAGGGTTTTTTCCTTATATTTCTTCATTTGTATAATGTATATTCTTTATGTTTTTGTTACACTTTTTTACTGTTTTTTTTGTTTAAATTTTGTTTAAAGCATTTGAGTTGATGTTCTTAATTTTATTGGCCTATAGTTTTCTTTCTGTGTTTTATCTTTTTTCTAGTTTCAGTATTGGGGTTGTATTTGTCTCACAAAAGGCTTTTGGTAGGGATATTTCTCAATTTTTGAAATTATTCTGTGAAGTTTGGCTCTTAATTGTTCCTTATAAGTTTGATAAACTTCTTCTATGAACACATTCACCATCAGAATTTACTGTTATTGGGTTTTCCTCCTCTTTGGTACTTCTTGACAACTAGATCTACTTGTTTTCTAAGACTGGGTTATTTAAGATTTCTATTTGATTGTCAGTTTTTGTAATTTATATTTTTGAAGATTTTCCTCCAATTATTTTATTCTTGATTTTGTTAGCATATGTTCTGATTATTCTTTTTGTTTTTTAGAGAAGAAAAAGAAATCAAAGGAATCAAATTAGTTAAATAAGAAACTAAGCTATCACTCTTTGCAGATGATATGATGATAAACTTAGAGAATTCTAGAGAATCAAGTTAAAAACTACTTGAAACAAAAAATAAATTTGGCAAAGCTTCAGGATATAAAATAAAGCCACATAAACCCATGGCATTCCTATACATTTCTAATGAAATCCAACAGTAAGAGATAGAAAGAGAAATCTCATTTAAAGTTACTATAGACAGCATAAAATATTTGGGAATCTACCTGCCAAAACAAACCAAGGGCCTATATGAACACAACTACAAAACACTTTTCACACAAATAAAATTAGATCTAACTAATTGGAAAAACATCCACTACTTGTGGCTTAGTCAAGTTAATATAATAAAAATGACAACTTTACCTAAATTAAATTGCATATTTAGTGCCATACCAATCAATCTATCAAAAAATTACTTTATACAACTAGAAAAAAAATAGTAACAAAATTAATTTGGAAGAACAAAAGGTCTAGAATATATAGTGAATTAATGAAAAGAAATGCTAGGGAAGGTGGCCTAGCCATACCAGATTTTAATCTGTATTATAAAGCAGTAGTCATCAGAACTACTTGGTACTGGCTGAGGAATAGAGTAGTGGATAAATAAAATAGATTGGGTACACAAGACACAGCAGTCAATGATTATAGTAATCTACTGTTTGATAAACCCGGAGACCTCAGTTCTGGGGATAAGAACTCACTATTTGACAAAAACTGCTGGGAAGACTGGAATATAGTATGACAGAAACTGGGCATAGACCATTATCTAATACCACACACCAAAATCAAGTCTAAATGGGTGCATGATCTAGGTATAAAGTTAAATGCTGTAAGCAATCTGGGAAAGCAAGGAATAGTCTACCTGTCAGATTTATGGAGATGGGAAGATTTTATGATGAAACAAGAATTATAGAGCAGTATAAAATGCAGAATGGATAATTTTGATTGCTTTAAATTGAAAAGTTTCTGTACAAACAAAGCCAATGTAAGTAACCAAGATTAAGAGGGAAGTGGAAAACTAGGAAAGGATTTTTACAACCAGTATCTTTGATAAAGGCCTCATTTCTAACATATACAGAGAACTGGGTCAAATGTTTAAGAATACAAGTCATTCCCTAATTGATAAATGGTCAAAGGACATAAACAGGTAGCTTTCAGAGGAAGAAATTAAGGATATCTATAAGCATATGAAAAAAATGCTCTAAATCACCAGCGATTAGAGAAATGCAAATCAAAACAACTCTGAGGTACCACATCTCACTAGTCAGATTGGCTAAAATGATAAAACAGGAAAATGACAAATGCTGGAGAGAATGTTGAAAAATTTGAATGCTAATGCATTATTGGTGGAGTTGCTGGAGAGTCAACCATTCTGGAGAGCAATCTGGAGCTATACCCAAAGGGCTATATATACCCTTTGTCCCAGTAATACCACTTCTTTTTTATCCCAAAGAGATCATAGATATGGGGAAGACTCATATGTACAAAAATATTTATAGCAGCTCTTTTTGTGGTGGCAAAGAATTGGAAATTAAGGGGATGCCCATGGGAAAGTATCTGCAGATCCTGTATTTGATTGCATGCCTCCATGGGTGGGGGGGAGGAAAGGGAGGCGGAGAAAATTTGAAACTCAAAGGATTGTGAAACTGAATCTTATTAACCAAAAGTAAACAATCAAACTAATAAAGAAAAAATAAGTAAAAAAATTAAATTGAATTAAATTTTTTAAAGTGATTTTCATTTCTCAGCCAGAGACTATAAAAATTTCCTACTATTTTCACCACTTATTTGCATGAGCAAGCATTTTCCCTTTCTTCTTCTTTTAAATCCAAATGAAAAATTTACTCAACATAAATCCAGATCTATGATTTATATCTGCCTACTGTTGAGAGAAATATTTCAAATGTTTGTTTAAAAAATCCAGTATTAAAATCACTTATACTTATTTTAAATATCTTTTAAGTTGTTTTATTTAAATACAATTTCATTTCACCTACATATATTTAAATTCAACAAAAAATAAATACAGTATGAAATCTAAAAGATAATAGAAAGTGTACCAGTTTATACTCCACCCTACATTGTCGATGGCCAGGTTATGTCACATTTCATATGTTATGTCCTCTAACATTTAAAAAAAATTAACATTTTAGATAAAGGCATAGGTGGCATGTTTATCAGACTTGCAGAAGACACAAATGCAGAAGTGATGGTAAATGTGCTGAATGACAGAATTATAATTCAGAAAGGTCTCAGCAGGATGGAAGCAATCTAACAAAGTGGAACGTAATCTGTATAAGATTAAAGTCCTTTAGCTAAAGGGAAAATGGTTTACTAACCATTGGTTAGTAATGGTTACTATGGTTAGTATGGTTACTAACCATAACTTCAGGACCCTTAAAGGGTCTTGAGAGGAGATCCAATCTCTCTGCCATTGACTCCAGACTTTACTAATTTCCTTGTTTTTAAGGGTCCTTGTACCCCAATTTTATTTAGCCACTTGATAGATTAGCTTTTACGAAAGAATATTTATATCAAAGCTCTAGCAAGAACAAGCATACAATGTTCTCCCCAATCTGAGTATGTGGGGGCCATAATCCCTGTTTATACCACTTCAGTTCTGGAAAGAGAAAAGGGATTACATTGGTAGTCTCATTTGGTTTCAAGTCCAAAGTCCCATTTAGGTTTGAAACCTGGGTACCCTGGCTTCTCAGGGTTCCAATACTGACAATATCCAACCTGCAATCTTCTTTCCAAGATCCTCATGACTGGAATTCCTTGATCTATCCACTTGACTTTTTGTTCCTAGAACTGAAAATTATAAACAAATCAGAAGAAAATCCTAAATCCATTTCTCAGGACCCTAGAGCATAAAATGGAGGAGGGAGAAGGAGAAAGCCCGTCCCCCAACCTGGTTCATTTCATGGTTCCCATGCTGTGGATAAAACAACTTCACCACACTGGATGCTACCAGAAATAGAGAACCAAACTATCGTTATTTGTCAGTTTTAAAGTTGTGGAGTATATCATGTGTGGCATGGGGGTTATGGGGAGGGTATCTCTTCTTCTGAGGAAGTAAAAACCAAAAACAAAATCATTCTCATCATTCTCATGCTTAATACACTCAGGTGGCTCCCTCCCCTGGTATTTAAGATCCTTCACAACCTGGCACTTACCCATCTTTCCAGATTTATTATACATTCTTCACCTTCAATGATTCTTCCCTCAGGGTAAAATCATTTTCTTGCTGTTTTTCTCATCTCTTGTTTCTCAACTTTTGCCCAGGCCTGGAATTCATGCCCAGAATTCATCCCTCCTTCACCTTGACTTTTTAGAATCTTTAGTTTCTTTTAAAACTCAGGTCAAGAAGCATCTTTTATATAAAATGTTTCCTCATCCCTAGTTGCTTGAGAATTCCTGCAGGAGGACATACAAATTTTAACAGTAAACCATAATTTCTGAATATTCTACTTTCATATTTTGGCTAGCCTGTGTAGTCTTATGAAATGCTATCTCTTCAAATAGGCAATTTTTTTTAACATTTCTGTGAGGATAGGAGGAGAAGAGGGAATATGTACTGTAATTCCTACAAGATAACACATGAATGCAAGTTTTATAGAATTGAAGCCTTAATCATTTATCAGTTTAAACGATGTGTCATTTTCCATGAATTAAATCCCCTTCATTACAATGACAGTTTCTGGAGAATGAATTTTAAAACATCTCTTTTTGGAGATAGAAGCGTTATGTGGTGTCTAACAAAGTGAGATGTATCACTCCTTTGATTTAAAATGTCTTCCATACCACATCTGGATGTTTCTTTCTGGTGAGAATTTTATATAAAATATAGAGACATATTGCACTCCAACCCTTTAAGCATTTTGGAGACTATCTTAAAATGGCATCAAGTTCAGTCTCAGTGAGATGTTACTTTTGGAACATATTTTAATTACTCCCCAAATAAACTGAAATTCATTGCATGGTTTATTATTCTTCCTGAAACTACATCAGATCATTTATTTCAAGACTATGTATTATCGTATACATTTAAATTGTCATACTAAATAAATCTGATAATGAATCCTATTTATACCTAATGTCTGTCGTGCTAAACAATTCATATGAACATATATCTATAATATGTATGAGTGTATAGGTCTGTGTAGATATGTAGATATATAAAATATGCCCTAAATCCCAAGTTTTGCTTTTTCAAATTTAATAAGCATTTCTTTTCTCTTCCATCTTTTCAAGTCAAAAACAGCTATTAAGTGTTTACTATGCATCAGGAATTGTGCTAAGTTCCAGGCATACAAGTACAAGCAAGATGAAGACCTCTGGCCTCATGGAGGTAACATTCTAATGCGGGAAGAAAACATACAAAAGAAAACTGATAGAGGTGGGGGAGTTACCACAAGGGAAAATGATGGAAAAAGTCCAGAGAGGAGTGCAGCCCATAGGGTGTGGCCACCGAAACAGAGTAGAGTTCCAGGCCAAGGACTTTATTGTGGGAAAGAAGACTCCCCCTCCAAAAGAAAAACAAAATTGACCTTTTTAATGGAATAGACTATTAATTACAGGACAGCTAGGTGGTATGGTGGATAGAGTGCCAGGCCTGAAGTCAGGTCTTCATCTGTTTAAATCCAAACTCAGACACTCCCAGTATAACCCTAGCCAAGTCACTTAAGCCTGTTTGCCTCAGTTGCTCATTTGCAAAATTAGTTGGAGAAGGAAGTGGCAAAACATTTCAATTCCTTTGCCAAGAAAATTCCCAAATGGGGAAAAACTTGACCAAACAACAACAATACGAGTTACAATAACAGTGAATGAAAAACCATTTATTCATCAGTTCATTATCAACAATGAATTTAGAATTTTTAAAAAATCTGATATTGTATTTAAATACTTTGAGTAACTGTAAAAAAATACAACTTCTTACTAGAACAAAAGAGTTCAATAGGTAATATTTGTGCAGTGTGGCAAGCTCTGGGGATAAGTTTAGAAGATCAGGGATCAAATTTTGTGTCTGGCACATGATTATTATGTGAACATGCTTGAATCACTTAATTTAATTGGGCATTGGTTTCCTTAAATGCAACTAGATTAAATGTCATCTAAACATTTTGTAACAGTAACAATCCCAAGTGACCAAAGGGGATTGCACCTGGAATCCTGAAGATCTGAATTCAAATTTGACCTCAGACACTTCCAGCTATGTGGCTCTGGGCTAGCCACTTAACCTCTTCAGTGCTTTCATCTGTAAAATGGGCATAATAATAGCACCTAAATCCCAAGGTGGTGAGAATCAAATGATATACTATTTGTAAGGCATTTTGCAAAACTTAAAGTGCTATACAAACTCTGATTATTATTTTTGTCCATATTTTAGATATTATTGTAAACATTTCAAGAGGTTTACTGTGTTGCTTGCATTAGCAGGAAGGTATTTATTTATCCAGGAGTTACATATACCAATGAAATCATAGGTTCTGTCCTTAGCTTCATCCTTACATTCAGAATAGTTACAGGAGCTTAGATATAAGCTTACCTATGAAAGCCATTGTGAGAAACATGCTGTTGGGTATCACAGGACTTCCCAGTAAGGTCAGGGAGTTAGCCTGGAATGATCTTCTGCTGCCCACTGCTTCCCTTGGGAGCCCTTAGGAAGATCCACATGAGGTACCCCTTAAAATGGCAAACCCTTTCTCACAGAAAGAATGCAGAAACAGAGTATGCAGAGGAAGGTGTTTATTATTCTTCAGGCAAGGAAATGGGTGTGGTGCTCACTAGGGACACTGATGCAGAAGCAGGAAAGAGCTTATGCAGTTTTGTCCTTCCTGGAAGACTTTGGGTTAGTCAGATTCCTCACTTTATTTTCCTACATTCCCTCTATATATGCAGATTATATGCAGATTGCATAGGTTACATAAGGATGGTAGTGAGGATACTTGAGACCTGACTGGGCCTGACCTCTCCTACGGTCAGAGCTGTGTGGCACACCCCCACCTTTCTACTTCCTTCTGGCCATTTTCTTAGTTCTTAGAAGGCAAAGGTTTTAGTAAAAGTAACATAAGGGAGAGCTTCCTCACAACTATTGATTATCTTCCAATAACTTTTGTGGGAGCAAAACAGAAACCATTATATCCACTCTTACACCATGGTTGTCAAACTTTAGTAATTCGCCAGAAAATTTCTGACCCTTTGACTTAGTAATACTACTTCTAGGTCTGTTTACAGGGATGATTAGGAAAAAAGAAAAACAAAGTATATGTTATTTCTTATTTAATTGATTTATTTTTTGTTTTCAACATTTACTTCCATAAGATTTTGAGTTTTCAATTTTCTCCTCCTCCTCCCCACTACCCAAGACAGTGTGCCATCTGATATTGGCTCTACTTATACATTCATGTTAAACATATTTTCACATTAATCATTATGTAAAGAAGAATTAGAACTAATTGGAGGAACCATGAGAAAGAAACAAAACAACAGAAGGATTGTTGCGTTACCCACATTATTTCCAATCTGTCCTATAGAGTCTTATAATACTCCTTTTTCTGAAAATATAGGAACTCCCTATTACAAAAATCAAGCAAAATAAGTTTGTTTTATTGGTTGAGTCTGAAAATAGATCTTAGAGTCCAATATCTTTCTACAGAGGCAAAAAGAATACTTCGTCATCAGTCTTGATTTCATGATTGGTCATTGCATTGAGCAAAGTTCTTAAGACTTCCTCTGTGTCTGTTGTTCTCCCTCATGCTCTCTGTCTCTGTTTTTCTTTCCCTGTCTTTGGCTATCTTTGTCTCTGTCTCTCTCTGTCTTTGTCTCTCTTTATCTTTCTGTCTTTGTATTTCTGTCTCTCTGTCTGTCTGTCTCTGTCTCTGTTTCTCTCTCCCTCTCTCTTGTGCTCTTTCTTTGTTTTTCACTACCCAAATCTCTTTATTGAGAGCCCTTTTGCATCTCAAACTTTTGGTTGTTTAAAAAGTACATCTTCCTTCTGTTGCTATAATATTTATTATATATGTAGCCTTCTCTTCTCCCACAGAGTCACTAATTTCAGATCCTCATCATCTCTTGCATAGACAAGGGGAGTAATCTTTCAATTGTTCTCCCTGCTTCAAGTCTTGCCTCATGTTAATATATTCTTACAACACTCCCAAGAACAGTCTTAACCGATTAGAATGTAATTGGGAAATATTCAGCAAAATGTATAAAAATGCAACAAAACATAAAATTAACATGTGGTTTTCTAAGTCATTATTTGGCCTGCAGAAAAGTTTTGTTTTATATTGCCCTTTTCAGTCTGAATTTAGAAATACTGATCTACACAATTGCCAAAGTGTTTTTCCTACAATAATGGTTCAACAATGCCATCCCCTTACTGGATAAATTTCAGGGTTTTTTTTTCCACTATTAATGCTAGGATAAGAAATAAATTCTGTTTGACATTGAATAGTCTTTATAATCTAGTACCTTCCTAAATTTCTTCTCTTCCTATAGATTCTTTTCCTCTTGGCTAGCTATACTGGCCTACTTACTTTTCTTCAAACTCAAAGATTAATTTTCCATCTCTGTCCTTTTGCACTGCCTGTCTCCCATATCCATAACACCCACTTTCCCCCCTTCTCCATCTTAGATTTGGTGGCTTCCTTCAAACTTCAAAGCAGCTCAAATTGTACTTCATGCAGGAACCCTTTCTCAGCCCTCCCAGCTACTTTTGCTTTCCCCTTTAAGATTACCTTATATCTTCATTTATATATCTTATAATACCATGTTGTTTCACAAATTATACTATATGTTCCTTGAAGGAAGGAACTATTGTTGATTTTCTTATGTATGCCCAATATGTTAAATAGTTACATACTTATAAATGGATTAAAATTTTGCTATAATAAGGCACAAATTAAATGGTTTAACTAAATGCCCTTTGTAGTCTTAATGTAATCTAATATTGTATGTTCATTGAAGAAATTCAGGGTGCTAGATACCCGTGGAATCAAAATAACTGACTCCAACTCTGAGTCATATCAAATAATTTAACTATTTGTTGGATAGCATAGAGTACAATCAATTGTAAAGATTCCCAAATTAAACAAAACCAGACACATTCAGATGTGAGGTTTGGAATGTGAAGAGAAATTAAATGTAACTCTACCCTTATGGTCTTTGTCCAAAGGCAATAATATTTGGGGGAGACTATAGAGTAATTATAATAATTTACCAGCATAGAAATTGAGCTTAAAAGTTATATATAAATAGTAATTGACTAATATAGGAAGCTAACAAATGGAGAACCTCCTTCCTTCAGCAACTGACTCTATTTGAACCTTTGTCTAGATCAGTCATGATCTGATACCTCTAGCTTAGAATGATTTTTGCCTCACGAACTGAATTTCCATTTAAAATTTCACTTAAGTTCACATTTCATGCTGTTTGCCCTTGACATCAGTATTACTAGCGGCTCTATTGTAAGAGCATCCTGGATGCTAGATATTGCTTAATCCAAACTAAAATTCCAGTGGCTTTCTTTGGATCCCGTATCAATACTGATACGGGAACTTGTAGTCAGTTAAAATTCCTGATCTTTTCCCCTTACCTAGTCATAGCTCTCCAATCCTAACTTGAACTTGTAGATTTTTTTTTACCTCATGTAAAACTTGATATTTTTCACTATTTAATTTGATCTTATTAGATTCAGCCAAATGTTCCAACCTGTCAAGATCGCTTTGGATACTGACTGTCACCCAACAAGTTAGCTGTCCCTTTCAGCATTACATCCTCTTCAACTATGACAAGCATGCCATCTGGGCTTTCATTCAGGTCTTGATAAAAAAATAAAAGGTTAAAAGCACAGGGCCAAGGACACTAAAGTTCCTCTAAAACTTATATCAAACTATTAATGATGTCTCTATGAGTCCAAGGTCCCAATTTTAAGGAAAAAAAGGGTACTTTTAATGAAGTTTTGCAAAATGCAAAGAAGGTGTCCACATTTTTTCCTTTGGAAACTATGATCTCTATAGTTATAGATAGCACAGAGAAGGAGAAAAAAATGTAAAATCCAATTTTAATTCTTTTCCTATCTTTTCCCCTGGTTTGCTTAAAGTGTACAGCTAACCCTGTAATGATTTCCTTCCAATGTTGAATGGAGTTGCTTTAAAAACCAAGTTACTCTCATTCAATTAACTCTCCTCTTCTCCTTTATCTATGCTCAATTAACATTCAATTACTTTTGTTTCAAGCTTGGTAGTCTCACTGCTAGTAAATCACCTTATTATTTGTAGGGAACATGATATTTTTGTGCTGAATACTTTAAATATGTTTGAACATAAATAAATAAATTGTTTAAAGCAAGTTATGCTGAATTCTCTTCTTTAAAAGTAATATGGAGTAATGATAAGAACAGCTAGCATTTATATAGCATTTTAAGGTTTTCAAAGCATTCTACAGTATGTAATTTAATCTTCACAACAGCCCTCTGAGGTAGTAATTTTCATGGCCATTTCTCAGATGAGGAAACTCAGGGAAACATAGGCTAAGTGACTTAATCAGGGTCACACATGTAGCAATTGTCTGAGGCAAGATTTGATCTTAGGTTTTCTTGACTGGAAGTCTAATATTCTGTCTACTATACCACCAAGTTACCTAGTACCCTTAGAAAATAGTACATGTTTAGGGTTTAAAAAGTCAGTTAGTTTGACTAGAACACAATCTATGAAAGAGAGTGATAGAAGGTAACAGCTGGAAGATTGATTTTGGAGGTCTACGAATACTACTCATTACTGGGAAATGCTACTTATGACTTGGGAAACAATATCATAAGCACTGAAGAATTTTGAGTGGAAGGCAGACGTGGCCAAATCTGCGTATGAGGAGATTATTTATCAGTGACACGCAGTAATTTTCAATGGATCTGGATGGACTTGGATCAGGAATACTGGAGAATTTTCAAGTTTTAGACTACATAAAGCTGAGAGAACTAACTAATGAAGCAGATGATAGAGTATCTAAGAATGTCTCGACATGTTAGAATGATGTTAGAAACTGACTAGATAAAATTTCATAGGGAAAAGTAAATGGCCTGAATTAAGTTATATTTGTATATGTGTGTGTGTGTGTGTGTGTGCGCGTGTGTGTGCGCGCGTGCATCTATGTACATACCAGTTCCCCTTTCCCTTATTTATGTAGTAAACTTTGTTCCTTGAAATTTTTTTTAACCCTCTCTAATTTATTTCTCTGCTTAGACCCTGAAATACTTGTTTTCTCTAGCTACCACTTATGCATTAAATCCTTTTCTCTTCTTCTACTTCATTGTCTTGTATCTTGGCTCAATATCATTATTGTGGCACAGTTATGAGCCTCTGATCAATTCAGATAGTCTGCTTCAAGAACAGAATTCTTAGAGAAGTGAAATAGGGCTAGTTCATATCACATTTATCAAATTATATTGCTGTGTGGGTGTAGCTTGTGATGTTTGAGAATGAAAATCCAAGTATGAGTGTCAAATACTTTAGTAATGAGTTATCGATATTATTATCATTATCTCCAATCTGATCAGAGCCCCCTCTTAGCAGTTGACTTTCTCATCAGTACCAATTGTGAAATAGTACTTCCAGGAATGTAATTAGATAAAATGACTTTGGCTGAAATTTGTACATCACTAATGTCTTTTAAGTGATATATTTTTGGAAAAGAGATGAGACCATTTTAATCTGTACCTCCTCCCATCTAGTTGCATGTTCTCATAATGAAAGCTTGGGATATTAAGCAATAGACTTTAAAGATATCTGCATTAATTTTATCAATGTGAAAACTGAGATAAATGGAGTTTAGCTGTTTCGCCTAAGACTGCATAGACAAGGATAGCTGATGGAAAAACTTTTACTTAAACCCTATGTTTTCTGACTTCAAAGACAATGGTTTTTGTTTTGTTTTTATTTCTTACTCTAATACATTGCTTTATGAATTTTAAAAGAGCTTCATTGGGAAATAACCATAAATGATAATTGCTAAAATGGAAATGATTGATAAAAAAAATTTGAAATGATCAATATTATCACCGTGTTCTTTTATTTCTTAATCTGACATATTTTGTTTATTTGCTAGGCTGGCAGACAAGTTTTAAGCCAAGCATATATTTTCAGATATCATAAAGAAATTTGGCAGAAGAATGAGCAAAGGAGCCAAAAATAAAGGGCAGTCATTAATGAAACAATTTCAACCTGGAAAGTGATACTATTGAGATTAATATTTAAGTATTCATTTTAGCTTTTAACATGTGAAAAATGAGGGAGATAATATAACAAGGAAGGTGACCAATTTTTAAACAATGAAGAAGCAAATAATAAGGCAGAAATGTTCTCAATCTTGCTAGTGGAAATCTAGGAATGATGCAGACATTTGTTGGCAATTGCAGTTCCCAGCACAGATAAATGTCAAATAAATCACCAAAACATATGGGTGAAAATATCAGCTTAATGACTTGGCAGAGAAAACATTTAGCATCATCAAATTTCCATAGAGAAATTTAGAATTCCTTTGATACTGTTAGTAAATGTGCAACTAGAAATAGAGATGGAAATATAAAACATGTTTCTCTTTTAAAAATCTGCCTGATTCTAACATTCTTGGTCATAAAAACTGCTTTATATGAAATTGTATACATTTCATGAAAAACATTTTAAGGAGTAAGGATTAGGGCTATGCTGCGATTTTATATACACAGAATGCAGGTTAGAATATAGTTTAATCTAGCTGTGTCCAGGGATGAATAGAATCTTACATAGTCCTTCACTACAGAATAATGTTAAATATATATCTAAACTCATATAAGTAACTTATAATGCATGATTTAAGGAGAGGAGAAGGTGGAAAAAGGAATATCCAGAGTAGATTAAATCATAGGAGGAAATATCAATGTAACCAATCATACTAAACTTTCAAAATTATACCATGTGCTAGAAATTTGACAAGTGAAAATTAGCTAAATGTTGACAAATATCCAAAATAAGCAGCAGCACTTTGAAAGAAATAACATCTTGATATCATTGGAATCTTTTTTTTTTGCTTTTTAGAAGGGGGAATGCAGGGCAATTGGGGTTAAATGACTTGCCCAAGGTCACAGCCATAAGTGTTATGTGTCTGAGGCTGAATTTGAACTTAGGTCATCCTATGGTGTTCAGGTCCTCCTCAGCCCTCCAGGGCTGGTGCTCTATTCACTGTGCCACCTAGCCACCTGCATTAAAATCTTTAAAACTATAAACATCAGTGGATTTAGATTTGGAAGTGTCTCACTGACCATCTTTGTTTTTGAGTTAACAAACTTTAAGATTAAAAAAAAATATGAGGGTGATTTCCCCAATGTCACATAGCTAGTAATGAACTGAACTGGAATTGAGGTAAAGTCTTCTGACTCCAGTTTCATTGATCTTTCTGATATACCATCATATGCCATCTATTTATTGAACAAATATTTATGAATTACTAATTATGTGCAACAGACTAAGCCAGATGCCAGAAAAACTCACAGATTATAGAGAATGACCTCAATGGGCATACTCTTCAAAAAAGATTTCCAGGAATAATCCTTTTCCTCAATATTAATAAACAATAAGCCTCTGTTTTCCCTTTCATCTCTAATTCTATGAATCCTATGAACAAGAACAAAACAAACAAAAACAACTTATTTCCAGTAATGGAAAACTTTATGTAAATTCATTTTCTTTTTGTTATTTATCATAACATCCTTTATGCCATCTTTGCTATCTTCATAGGAAGATAATAACTTAATTTTTCATTTTAAATTCTCAGTATTGTCAAATATTGTTCTGGATCTTTATCCTTACCTGCAAAGCAGAATTATGAATATTTGTTGAGATGTGCATTTCTGAGTTCTTTTTCTCAAATATGTATACTTGAAAATGTGTAAACTGAGAAGCATTTTAGATAGTAGAACTTACTTGATTAGTAAAAAAAATGATTCAACAGAAAACATAAAATGAAGGCACATATATCAAAATAATGTAAATTAAAGAAAAGATATACTCAGATAATGAAGTGAGAAATCATAATTCATCTGTACACAAATGCTGAGAATGACTTTAAAATAAAAACTTGGTGTAGGTATATGCATGCCATTAATTAGACTTTAACATTTGGATAATTTAAAGAACAATAATGTTCTTTATAAAATAAGTGATTAAGGAACTGCTGAATTGATACATGCATTCCTAAGGAGTGTGACCTTAGCACTTAATGGAAAGGATATATGCATTGATTTTAAAAGATTATGGCTTAAAAATTAAAGTATAATTACTATTTGATCCACAGAATGTATGTGTATGATCAATATGAAAGCCTAGTTGAATGATAGATTGTTAAACTTAAAAAGGATGTATAAATCCTGAAAAGGACTTTCTCATTTCAATCCTCATATCATTGATGAAGAAACTTAGATTTAGAGAGAATTCCACAAATTCATTTAGCTACCTTTTGGCAGAGTTGGGATTTGAAACCTAGGTCCTCCAAATCCAAATCCAACTCTTTATTCCAGTGTCATTTACACTTGGCCACAATGCCTCTCATTTCTTCATTAAACCTTCCATCCCATCTATAGGAACTATTCTCAGATCTTTATGCCTGAGTATTCTTTGACCTTCTTGATATGCTTTTATAAGTTCACCATAGGGCCTCTAATGTATGTATTGGACACCTCACTCAAATTCTCTTGATATCAGAACAATAATAAAAGATCACATAGGCTGTGCATTGGTTGTTCTTCTCTTCCCTGCCTTGAATGGCTCATCTTATTTATTTATATAAAATGTCTCTCAAGGATTGCAAAAGACTGTGTTTAAGAAAAGCAATAAAATGGACTCCTTCAGATAAATGTCGTTTTACTAATCCTATATAAACCTAGTTACAAAATGTTTTAATTATGTAATAAAGTCCAAGCCCTCCTATAAGAAAATAAAATGATGCTTAGTCTAATAAATTTCAGTAAAACCAAGCAACATTGTTCAATTTGCCTACATAGTGACATGATTAGAATAATTTGAAGATATTTGATGATGGCACAAATACAGTAAATTGACAGACACAGTCATGCAGATTGATTAAACTGAATTGGTACTCAGAAATAGTTCTTATTCCAAGTTTACAGAAACAGCATGTAATATGAAGAACAAGTTACTGCTATTCAATTTCACTTGGTAATTTCCATACCTTATTTACATATTGATTAGGAAATCAAACTATGTAAACTATCACTAGGGTGCACCTGAAATATGAATGAAGTTAAAAATCAAGCTAAATCTGCAAGCTTAGTCACTCTTCTAGAATGAACTATCAGATAAAGGTGTGGAAAATATTACCATTTCTCAGAATTCCACTAAAGAAAATATAGGAACCCATACTAACTTACTTTGCTAGTTTTCCATGAACACCAGGTGTGACTTACTATATGGAAGAATACAAAACTAGGCAGACAAAACTTTATGTTGTGATTAAAGGTTCTTTAAATGCATTTCCTGTAATACCAATTCCTCAAAGCTACAACCATAACTTCAACCAGATGCTAATTCTTTGAACTGTAATTAACAGCATGACACTTAAGAAGTAATTTTTATAATGATTACAGTCACTATACTTTCATTCTCCTGAAGTGCTAAGTACTGTAATCATCACCTGTTCACAGTAAGCCTTATTGCACCACAGGCTATTAACAACTGATAGCACCATTTAACTAAAGCTTGGCTCCTAATGAATTGACAGTAACCGGATTTTTATGTCCAGAAATGAACTGATAGCTGATTTTTGTTGTTGTTGTTGTTGAATGATATTATATTTATCCCCATATATGACAAAAGACTCTTGGAAGAAGGGAAAAAAACACCTTGACATTTAAAAAAAAATCAATGCTCAAGCTGTTTTGATCAGATACACCAATTATGTATAATTAATCTATTAGCTTGAACTTACTGAAGGAAGTGTATGTACACACACAAATATACTTGCTTGTTTATAAGTAGAGCCAGGGAGGGGAGGCAGTATTGAGGGCCTCTTCTTCTAAGAGAAGTCAACAATACTCCTTTGACTAAATTACTGAGAGAAATCCATGCTTCCTAGCCAGCATCACCAAGATTAAGTGGACATTATCAGAAGCAGCAATTTGTATCCATTTAGTAGAGTGCAGAAAACATATGCTACCTTACTCCATTCTGTTATTTATGCTACTATTATATTTAATTAAATTGAATTTTACTTGAAATTTACACATCATTTGGATAGACTTAGTGTATAAACTTTTTGGAAGTGTATACAGAACAGATTATTTGAAAAAATAAAATTTAATGACCAAAATAGTACTTATTCCCTGGGAAGTGAATAGGTATCCCATAGCAATGTTAAGATCTGGAGAGATAAATGCTAAACTGAGAGCATAGAATAAAATAACAGCTGGGGGAAAAAACTGCTAATGTCATCTAGGTCTCCTTTTAGTTAAGTTTAAAATGGAGGAAGTCATAGTCCTATTATATGCTGTCTTTGTTAGGTAGCACCTGGAGTTTTGTGTGAATTCTAGGCCATATTTTTGAAAGCTCTTTCAAATACTAGTGTATGTATATACAGAGGAAGATAACCCAAATGATGAGGAGAGTGGAGACAACTTCATATGATGAAAAAGAAGCTGAGGATGTTTAGCTTAGAGAAAAAAAGATTACTTGAGTTGGTAGGGTTGGGGAAGATAGAAGTCTGCCATGGAAAAGAGGAAAGATATTTATTCTGCTTAGCCCCATAGGGAAGAATTATGAGCAATAAGTAGATATATCAGTGACTCAGCTTTTGACTTGACATATGGGAAAAATTCCTACTAATTAGAGCTATCCAGAAATAGAATGGGACATCTCTGGAGACAGTAGGCATCTCCTCCCTGGGAGTTTTCAAGTGGAGGCTGAAGGATAATGTGTTCAAAATATTATAGAAGTTATTTCTTCTCGTATGTGGATTTGACTACATGTTCTCTGAGATTTCATTCAGTTCTGCAACTCTACAGATTAGAGACTGCTTGCATTATAAAAAAAAAACATTATTGACATAATTTTGCCAGTTCATTATAATAGTATGCATTATTTACTGTCATGCATAATAATAACCAATAAAACACTTTACAAATATTCTAATCTCACAACAAAATAGGAAATAGATACTATTATTATCCCAGTTTTACTGTTAAGGATACTGAGGCAGACAGAAGTTAATTGATTTGACCAGTCTGTATTTGAGTTCAATTCTAATATGAGTACATGCCACACATTTCTTTTTTATTTCCTACCATATAAAGTACATTGGGAGACCCTATGTCTATGTCTAATCACTAATTTTATCCAATAAGTGATCAATATATAATTTTTGGATGATTCATTAACTTCATTTTACCTCAAATACATACATATATATATATATATATATATATATATATATATATATATATATATATATATGCTTTCTGCATAAGCGCATGTAGTATCAACTAGTTAGCTCTGTATTCTCTGTTACAAATTTTTATGACCTTGTCATTTATAACCTTGTAGAGTATAGCCATGATTGAACTAACCCACATCCTCACCCCATTAAAACACACACACACACACACACACACACACACACACACACACACATATGCTCCTATTACTGAGAGGGGAAACAGGAAATGAAACTTTAGACAAAGTTCCCTTCCCAAAGGAAGCTCAGGAAGAAAACATTATAGACAGGATTTCCATAGTTCCATTTTCTACTGCAGGTCTAGGTCCATCCAATCACTTCTCTTCTTCTCTCTCTGCATCATGTATGTTTTGCCACAACTTAAGATATAGTTCAACTTGCTGTGATGTTGACATTGAAATAAGAGCCAACCATATATCCATAAGAAAGTGACTTAAACATTCTTTGCTTCAGCTTTTCTCATCTGTAAAATAAAGGGTGGCAAGGATGGTGAGAAAGATGAGGATCACATCATAGGATCATCAGTTAAAGGAACATTGGATGTTTATCCCAGAGAATACCTTGGGAAGTGCTAAACAGTTTGGCTATCTTAAAAAACCTAAAAAGCTGTCATGTAAAAGAATAATTTGATTTGTTTTCTGGTGGCAAATGTAGTAGAAATGGGTAAAAATTACAGATAAGTAGATTTTACCTCAATGTAAAGAAAACATAAATAATATAATAAAAACATAATCAATAAGTAATAAACATTTATTAATTATCTACTATGTTCCAGGAACTATGCTGAGTGTTGGGGATAAAAATATTAAAAACAGTCCTTTCTCTCAAGGAGCTTATTTACAATCTCATGAGATAAGACAATACAAAACATACATGATGCAGAGTTTCATTTTCTTTATTTCTTCTTCCATTTAAAAAAGGTTATTCCATATTCCCAAGCCATTAGTCTTAACGTATTACCCATTTGTGAAAACAAATTAATGTTTACTTAAAGCTCTGAAGAGGGCTTTAACTCAAAGGAATTGCTAATGTAACCATTTTCTTCCAAGGAGACAAATATTTTGGGTTTTATAAAATGCTTTACTTTTAAAATTTTTTTCAATTAATCTTCTCTCTTTCTTTCCAACATTCTTGGCTACACCTACCCCAATTATGGAAAGGATTAAAAAATGAAATATAACCCTTGCAATAAATATAGTTAAATTAAAAAAAATAATTCTTTCATTGTCCATTGTCAATTCATTGTCCCAAAGTGTTTCTCCTTTGTACTGAGTCTATCACCCTTCTTTCAACATTACTTGATTTCTAGTATTATATACATTTGTATATTCTCTCAAATATTGTTTGAGAGAATGTTTGTAATTCTCTCAAAGTTGTTCGTTTTTCTAAAATTATTGTTATAGTAAAAAAAATTTTTTGGATGTGGTGTACTTTTATCTGTACTAGTTCACACAAGTCTTCCCAGGTTTCTGTGAAATCATTGCCTTCATCATTTCTTATAAAATGACAGTGCACAGCCTCAGGTAGGAGATTGCTCCTTGCCCTGGTTTTCTACCCCTAGGCAGAGGTTCCATCCTCAGTCTACCATGAATCTTCTGCCTAGCTCTAGGGTTCAATTGGCAAAACTGCCAGTTGACACATGTCCCTGCTCCTTAAATAGGTTCAGTCTGGTGCTTGCTTGAATCTGGACCTCTTTTTAATACAATATTAAAGGCTCCTGTGGGAAACATCCTGCCTATAATCTGTCCCTAATGTCTATAAGCTTCTATCTCCCTATATCAACCTTGGTCTGAAAAAATGACTCACTGTAACTTTTCTTTTGAAGTCTCCATGAAGTCTCATGCTGCTTCTCTTTCGAGGTCTTTGTTCCAGAAGTTGAGGGGGAAAGATGTAGTGTTCATTTCCTCCTATTTGGTACTCTTGGCTGGTCTTCTGGAAGACATTTATCAAACCACATGATGAAAGTAGCTAGCTAACCTTTAGTGCTTATCATGAAATTCACTGTTCAGTTTAATGATCTTAACCATCTCTTGTGGTCACTATAGCAATTCATAGAACTGTACAATTTTAAGAGAGGAAACTACCTTAGCACACAATCCAGTAAATTCATTTTAACACTAAGAATACAAAACAACAATAACAAAAAGAAAAAAAATATATATAATTCTCAGAGAGGTTAAATGACTTTTCCAGTGTCATAGGACTAATGATATAATCCATTTGCCTACTGGATGAATAGTTATAGAACAATACTGCTTCACAGGCAACTTTATGCATGGTCTTACAATGCCAGCTTCCATATATACCTCACTGTCCAATTGCACCCTGGGACCTGGGCTTCTGATTCGTATTCGTATTCCATATATGGTGCCATCTAGAGGGAACTAGGTGGTTCATTGAATAGAGTGCTAGCCCTGGGCTCAGGAAGACCTGAATTCAAATAGAGTTTCCAACTCTTGCTGTGTGAGCCTGGGCAAGTCATTTAATCCCTGATTGCCTTAATTTCCTCAACTGTTATATGGGGATAATAATAGCACCTACCCCAGAAAGGCATTATGGGAATCAAATGAGATGTTTGTAAAGCACTTAACACAGTGCCTGGCATATAGCAGGTGTTTAATAAATGCTTTTCACTCATTGAATTACAACAAATGCAATTCACCAATTTTGTTGTACCTGTTCTTCCTGTCTGAAAAGCCTACAGATCTTTAAAACCAATCAGATGGGATAATATGCAGTATTTTACAAGTAACTTTCTAACCATTATTAGGCACATTATCATTATTCATTTTGTGAGAGACTAAAAAATATGAACCTTTACAATATCATTTAAAAGGGGGTCATTATTTATTATTCCAATAACTGTAGCATAATTTTGATTTATTATAAATGATTTTCTAGTTTTCCCTGGTTTCCTGTCATCATCTTAAATGAAAATTAAGACCTAGTTGAGCCACATAAATGCATTTAGTGTAATGATACAAAGCTCAGTTCTCATAACTCTTGGAGTCCCTGCACACCTAATTTATGGATATCCCACTGATTTCAGAGACAAGTGATGTACAGAGAGACCCTCTGGGAAGGAAATGGAGATGAGAATTGAGCTGATTAGGTCAAAAAGTGTTTTCAATCTTTTTTCTATTAGAATTTATGTGGGAACTGAAATTTCAGAAAATGAACTAAAAGAATAAGATGAAGTGATTCATGTGAACATTTCTTAGGCATAGATCAATTTCTTGTGCATTCTTGTACTGCTAGATATAATGATGTTATACAATGACAAGGGATATGGGATTTTTATAGTGTTCAGCACTTCTAGGAATGCCAAGGTCTATATTTCTATACCTCAGTCTCTCTGAATTATACATTCTCATCAAAAATTAGTTGTGTGGCTTTTTTTGAGGTAGCAAAGAATTGGAAATTGAGAGGGATGCCCATGAGTTGCAGAATGGCTGAACAAGATGAGGTTTCTTAATATAATGGAATGCTAATGTGCAACAAGAAACGATGAATAGGTAGATTTCAGACAAACCTGGAAAGACTTACATGAACTGATACTGAGTGAAGTGAGCAGAACCAGGAGAACACAGTACACAGCAACATTGTGTGATGATCAAGTATGATAGACTTAGCTCTCTCAGCAATACAATGGTCTAAGGCAATGCCAACAGGCTTGTGGTGGAAAACGCTATTCATATCCAGAGAAAGAACTATAGAGTCTGAACGCAGATTGGAGCATGCTATTTTCACTTTTTTTGGTTTTTGATTTTTCTTTCTCATAGTTTTGCCCATTTGTTCTGATTCTTCTTTCACAACATGACTAATGTGGAAATATAGTTAACACGATTGTACATATACAACCTTTATGAGATTGCTTACTTTCTTGGAGAAGTAGGGTGAAGAGGAAGGGTGAGAGAACAATTTGGAAATCAAAATCTTTTAAAGAGAATATTGAAAACCATCTCAACGTGTTATTGGGAAAAATACTACTAAGTGGGGAAAAATATGGATAATCCAAAATGAGAAACAATCTGATAGTAATTTTATTATTATCAGAGAATATACCATGTTTTCCAATAAAAGATACAATTTTCTAGTAATGTTTTAAATATTTTGTTGTGTTTGACTTGGGATTTTTATGCAATTATTTTTGCTAAATATTTCTTTAAACAGAAACTCCATTAAATTCATATTGTCATTGGTTCATTGTGATGTGATTAAGACTTGGGTTTTCAAAGACAGTGGAGCAGAGTCTTTGCAGTTTGAAACACTTTGAGTACGGGCTTATTGTATATATGTTGCCCAGTGATTGGCCAAAAGATAGTGAAATTTTTGTCCAGAGAAAATATCAAAGACCATTGAAGGAAGGAAGGGCGGCCACCTGCAATCTTACCATGCTGATGAAATCACATGTCTTTAAAGTACTTAAAAACCTAAAATGCCATTAAAAAGTGCAAAGTCTTTTGCTCAAAGGGCAAGAAATCTAGTAGTTTCATAGGCGTTTTTGGTTTTGTAGTCCAGTACATCAGATAATTCATGTCAGACATTGATCATCGAGTTAAGTGACTTCAAAAAGCAAGCCAAAGGAGATAGGAGGGAGAAACTGGGTGTAGAGACATTAAGACAACAATGTCAGTATGATCCTTGATAAAATCTTGCATCATTCAGCACAAAGCAAGATGATCAACCTCTGCTTTCCATAAAACTCAGAGTATTAAGATGCTCTGTGACTTCTAAAGAACTATATGCCTACAAGTTCTCCCTTCCTCTCCCTCTTTTCACTTGATCTATCATCTCTATTCCTTAAATGGAAAGAACTTAGTATCTTTCTAAATAAGATTCCTGGTTGTTCTTTTATTTGGAATTGATCCCTGCCCCCCCCCCCCCGGCCATAAAGTTGTAAGTCTGTGCTTGAAATCTTGTGAATGACTTGTTTATATTTGACTACATGGTGGAAGATGGTGGGTTAGTGATAAGCAATATCACAGCAGGCAGAAGGTTTACATAGAATATAAGAATAGAACTTCCACACTCTGATCAGTGTTTAGAGAAATGACAGATCTCTTCTCAGTGGATGGAATTCTCTCCCTCCTCTTCCCAGCTTCTTGTGTTTATTTCTTAGCTAAAATCAGTCCCATTTTCTGAAAGAATCCTTTTCCTGGCCCACCTTGATATTATTGCTGTTCTTCGGAAATTATATTAATTTTTTTTACTGTATATATTTCACTTGTGCATAGTGGTTTTTATATTATCTCCTACTAGATTGTGAGCTCTTTGAGGCAGGGATTAGTTTTGGAATTTTTTTTGTATGTTCATTACTTAACACAATGCCTGCTTGGAACATATTTGGTGCATAATAAATGTTCATCAACAATTTGACTCTAGCTTGGGGTGAGAGTCTCCAAGCTTATCATCTTTCACAAAGTCATTATTATTGACCTCAAAAATGATAGGGTAAAGGACAATGTGAACCTGTGAGATCAATGGCCCTAGACTTTTGTAATGGTAATGGAATTTAAAGATCCCCCTGTATTGGCTTGGTTTTCAGGTTGCGTTGAAACCCAGAGCTTGTGAATCCCACTTGTGGGATGGACTTGTTGATGTGAAGAGAGAGGTCTGAACTGGGAGGAGCTGGTACAGTGGATTTAGAGACAGGTACAAGCAGAGAGAGGCAGAAGAACTTTTGGGGAGCACCATCATGGAGGCAGAGAGAGGGAAGAATTACCAGGGGCCAGAGTTGCTGAGGGAGGGAGAGAAAAGGGGAGAGAGAGAGAGAGAGAGAGAGAGAGAGAGAGAGAGAGAGAGAGAGAGGGAAACTGTCAGCCAAAGCTGCCCAGATTGCTGAGGGCCAGTTGGATCTTCCCAGGACCTTTGAGAGCTGCCACCCAAAGCTGCTGAGAACTGAGGAGCCATGACTGTGATGCCAGTTTTTGTCTGTCTGTTTTGATGTTGTTTTGCCAGATTCATCTGCTGGTAAAGCACAATGCTGTTGTTGCAGAGGTCCTGGAACCTTGCTGTTGGTTCAGAAGCCCTAAAGGAGGATTTTCTTTTTGTATGTTTACCAAAATCCTGAAAGAGGATCTTTCTGATGTTTTCAGACCCTGAGACTTTTCTGCAGGCAGAGAGTGAAATGATGAGGACACTGGCAATGTATATTGTGGCTCTGTTAAGCTTTGTCTCCCCAGGAACAGAGATTGCTGAAAACTTGCCTCAGGTCAATATGAAGAAAAGATCTAAAATTGTAACTCAGTTGTGATCCAGGGGTGGAACACTTTGATTTTTGTGCTCTGTGACTGACCAAATGAATGTACTTTGTTTATGATTGGAAACTAATCTCCATTTGAGAAGAGAGATTTTGTGATTGCCTTAATCGGTGATTGTCAACCTTCCTAACGCCAAGACCCTTTAATACTCATATGTGGGTGTATCTGAGTGTGGGTGGACCCACCTGGACATGGATAGAGGAGTGGTATCTTGGTTCCTAAGACCATTGGAAATACGTGTTTTCTGATGGTCTTAGGCAACCCGTGTGACCCCTGTGAAAGGGTCATTTGACCCCCAAAGGGGTTGTGACCCACCGGTTGAGAACTGTTGGCCTAAATGAATGTACTATCCAGGGGTGGGGTACTTTGACTGTATTCTTTGTGACTGAATTGAGATACTTTGTGATTGAAGTGAGAACTTACTACCAAATGAATGTAGTTTTTTATGATTGGAAACTAATCTCCAGTTGAATAGAGAAAAGACTTTGTGATTGACTAAATGAATGTACTGCCCAGGGGTAGAGTAGTACTTGCACCTTAGTACTTTGTGATTGAAGTGAGGACTTACTAAATTACTGAATTACACATGGTGAATTCTATATTTTGATTTTCTCTTTTCATGAATGCTTTGCCTTAATTTTTCACTGAATAAAGATTTGGGGACCCCATTTGTTTGGGGGGGGGAATGATGAGGAGATTGTGCTTAAGCCCCACCCTAAATATCATTTTCTGTGTTTATTGTGTGATATCCTTGTTATATTGTTGTAAAATTCTGTTGACAACAGTTATTCCTAAAACTCCTATTAACCTATGAAATGAAATGTATTTTTAATGTATTTTTGCCAAGTAAAGGACATGAAATATCTTGGGGCCAAATGTAACAGTTATGGGATTTGAAGATCTTCCATGTCCATTGAACTTGCTTATGTAGGAGGAAAGGGTGGGGCAAGAGGAAGCCATGGTGTAGCTGGAGCCAGTTTGGTTACTGGAAGCAGCAGTGGTGGCTGAAGTGGCTGTGGCATGACCTCCTTTTATTTTCTTTTTTGATCTAGACAGAATTTCTGCTAAGGACTCCTGCTGAGGACTACCAGGTAGGGAAACTGGGGATATGGGGGGAAGAGCTGCTGGGAGTGAGCTGCATGAATGCTGAGCAGTTGCTGTGAGGAGAGGAGGATCTTTGTCTGAGGTAGCCTGTTCTGTTTTGAAGGCTTGAGAATGTGGGTGTTCACTGCATTAACTAAGTGTGCAAACTCCATAACTACTGTTATGGCTTTGACTTTCTGGTTTGGTGACTCAGGTTTCTGGTATTTGAATAAATGTTCTAGCTATGTTGCCATGTAGAAAGCCTGTTACATTTTGTGATTCGTAACCACATCAACATATTTATAATTACTGTAAGCATTGTGAATACAGCATTGTTGATACATCTTTTAAAAGACATGTGGGTACTTTACATATGCCCAGAGATTTGTGAGTTTACCAATAAGGAGTTTCTCTTCACTTATCTAAGAGAGCATAAAAACCAGTTGAAACTTCTTGAGCACAAGCTAACCAAGTATGAAAGAAGTTTGTTTAGAAATATGCTCTGTAATTGGGGCAAAATAATACACCATTATAAGTGTATTTTAAAAATCACTTAAAAATAATACATAAACATTTAGCAGTTACTTCATCTACTTTTGTAGATGTCATTTCAATCACACCTCACTCTTCATCACCCCATTTGGAGTTATCTTCACAAGGAACTAGAGTGGTTTGCCATTTCCTTCTCTAGCTCATTTTACAGATGAGAAAACTGAGGTAAACAGAGTTCAGTGATTTGCCCAGAGTCATACAGCTAGTAAGTGTTTGAGACCATATTTGTTCTTAGGAAGATGAGACTTCCTCACTTCAGTCCCAGCAATCAATCCACTGTACCAACTAGTTGTCCCCTATTTTGTCTATGACATAGGAATAAAAAAAATCTGCCTTTCCTGGCTCAAGGGTTATTTGGGGAATCAAATAGAATGATATTTGGAAAGGGTCTTTGAAAATAGTAAAATACCATTAAAATATGAGAAGCAGTCTTATCATTTAAATTGTACCTAGCATTAGTCTATTTCTTCATGCCAACTAAAGTCAGGACAAGTCAGGAAAGGGTTTGCCAGATTTTCTTTTTCTCCTCTCACAGGACTAAATACCCTCAATGCTGTTCCAAAATACCAAGGATCCATTTATTTTGCAAGAGAAATTGGGAACCTACATTTTCTAGTAATACCACTGACAATTTTATTTCTGTCCATTTGAAAATCAGTTTAAATTTTTTTACAGGAATCCTTAGAATGAAATATTAAGTCTATTAGCTTCCAAAGGCCAAGCTAAGCCCATGATCTGATAACTGTCATAAAACAGAATAAGTGACACTCTAAATCTGGTAACATTTTTTTTCTTTCACGTGTAGGATATTTTTAAGCTTTCATTTTGTTCTTGTTATCCTGTTAATTCCAAAGATTTCATTCAGATCATGTAACTTGTCCTAAAAATTCAAATTCTTTATACTATTAAACATTTCCCTCCTTGTTCAACACTTTAAAGCCTATTGGTGATTCAAATATGCTTACATCCTTAACCTTAAAAGCCCTTTATATTTTGGTGTCTCTACAAAGCTAAGGCCAGGCATGCACAGACTACTGAAAGCAAGGAAGACTGATGATAAATAGAATACCAATGACCTGATAGGAAAAGACTAGAAAGGGTCTGAATTTGAATACAAATTAGCTAAGACAAGGGGAATATTAATATTTTATATGTTAATATTCCATTTAATAAGGAAGCTCTTTGACCTGAGTTGATATTTGCTATATTCCTCTAGTGTTACACTAGTGTTACAGACCTTTCCCATGCTCTATGAGACAGTTTTCTAGTAACTTAACTAAGCAAATATGGTTATGCTCCCAAGACTTAAATGATACACAACTAATTTTCCTCTGGAACCATAAAACTATTTCATATATAAAACACAGATTTATGGCAAAGGAAAGCATGGGGAATAATGGTGGTAGTAATTACCCCTTACATTTATATACAAAATCTTAAGTCCTTGCAAGTGAATTCTTGGTACAATTGAAAAAAATACTACATGAGAAGTGAGTAGATATTAGTTGTAGATTCTTGTTGTCACTGACAGGGTGTAAGTGGAGTAAGTTATTTAAGCTCTTTGGACTTTAGTTTTCTTCAACATAAAATGAAATATTTTGATAGAGTGGTCTCTTTGTTCCCTTCCAAAGCAACAAAGCCCATCTATTAAGTCATTAAAGAGTTGTTTACACCTTGCTTTCTCTTTCAGAGCACTAAACTACCTAAAGAACTGACTTGACTACACATCTCCAAAAAACTTAACACATAATATTATAAAACTGGAAATTGCAGCAAATCTGAGATTCCATATCACACTCTTCATATAAGCAAAGACAACAAAATTGAAAAATAAGGAATGTTGGAGAATATTAGATACAAGAATATTAGAAAGAAAGAATATTAATGCACTGTTGATGGAGGTATGAACTGGTCCAGTAATTCTTCAAAACAATTTGGAACTATATTACAAAATTTAGTATCTGCACAAGTGATCCCATTCCATTTTGTCTCTTCCACTAGATTGCTTCCTTTGTTATCCCCACTCTATTACTTACCTTCAGCCTCTCCCTATCTGTTGATTTCTTTGCTACTGTTTACAAACATGTTCATGTCTCCTTCATCCTCAAAAAACCCTCATTGTATCCTTCCATCCTCGCTATCTTCCTAGATCCTTTCTGCCTATTATGGCTAAAGTCCTAGAGAAGGCCATCTTCAAAAAGTTGCTTTCATTTCCTCTCTTCTCATTCTTTCCTTAACTCCTACTTTCTCCAAAGTTACTAGTGATTTTTTAATGGCCAAATCCAGTAGTCTTTTCTCAATACTTGTTCTTCCTTACATTTCACCATACTTTGATACTGTCGATCTCCCTCAGCTATATTCCTTTCTTTCTAGGGTTTTGAGACACCATCCTCTCTTGGTTCTCCTACATTTCTGACAGTTCCTTTTCATTCTCCTTTGCTGGATCCTCATCCAGGTCATGCTTACTAATTAGAGTCCCACAAAGCTCTGCCCTGGTCCTTTTTCTCCCTCTCTACTACTTCATCAATTCCCAAGGATTCAATGACCATATCTATGCTGATGATTCTCAAATCTACTTATGCTACACCCCCTTTCTGTTGACCTACATTCTGGCATATCCAACTGCTTTTTGGATGTCTTGAGCTAGATGTCTAGTACACCTCAGAAATTCAACATGTCTGAAACTTTATTTCTTCATTATTTTTCTCCCCTAAATGCTCCTCACTTCTAAACTTTTTATTTCTGTCAAGGGAACCATCATCTTCTCAGTCTCCAAATCTCAGTATCATCCTCAACATCTCACTCTCATCCCCCACGTTCAATTTATTTCCAAGGCTGATCAATTTCATCTTGGTAATGACTTCTAGTCCTATACTCCAAAGAGATTAAAGAAAGAAAAAAAGAACCTTTATGTACAAAAATATTTATAGCAGCTTTTTATTTTGGAGTGACAAAAAAACTGGAAACTAAGTTAGGGATGTGACCGTCAACTGAGGAATAAATGGACAATTATCATATGCAAATTTATTTGAATAATATTGTGTTACACAAAAAAGGACTATTAAACAGCACAATAGATAAAGTGACAGGCCTAGAGTCAGAAAGATTCATCTTCCTGAGTTCAAATCTGGCCTTAGACACTTATTAGCTGTGTGACTCTGGGCAAGTCACTTAACCTTATTTGTATCAGTTTCCTGATTTACAAAATGAACTGGAGAAGGAAATGGCAAACCACTCCAAAATCTTTGCCATAAAAATCCCAAATGATATCATAAAGCACAATACACAACTGAAAAATACTGAAAAACAACAATATAAAAATGGCAAATTGGCTAGTATTGTTTTGTCAGACTTTAATAATTTCTCCCAGAGAGGCTGAGGCTGGTAGATCTTTTGAGCTGTAGAATTTTGAGCTCAAGTTGGGCTAAAACTGCAGCACCAACATGTGAGGTACAGGGCTGGGGATGTATTAGTCTACCTGAGGAAGAATGAATTGGCCAAGGTCAGAAATATATCAGATCAAAGTTTTAGTGGTCATCAACAGTAGGGTAACCTGTGAGTGCCTCCTGTACTTCCTGCCTGACTGAGAAATGGAGAGGCAGTGCAAAAATGATTAAAGGTATGGTTTCAGAGAAGTCTATTGCAATGTACATACAACGTACATATGTATATATAGAATGGTGTATGTATGTATAAAAATATATATGAGTGTGTACCTATGTGTGTACATGTATACATAGACAGAAGACACAGAATGAGTTGAATATGAAGGGATGATATCTACAAAAAAATTGAGAGATGAGAGAGGAATATATTGGGAGAAGGAGAAAAGGAGTGATAGATTAGGGTAAATTATCTCATAAAAGAATCAAGAGAACACTGTTACAATGGAGGGGAAGAGCAGGAAGGTGAAAGGGAATGGGTCAACTTTACTCTCAGTGAATTTGGCTTAAGGAGGGAATAACATACACATTCAATTGGATATCTTACCCTACAGGAA
>CM053593.1:72772712-72788492 GCA_028646575.1 Pseudocheirus occidentalis | reverse complement strand
TCCCACTTCTGTGATCTCTTTGGCATACAACCCCAAAAGTGGTATTACTGGGTCAAAGGGTATGCTATTATTTATAGCCCTTTGGGCATAGTTCCAGATTGTCCTCCAGAATGGTTGTATCAGTTCACAGCTCCACCAATAATGCATTAGAGTTCCAATTTTTCCACATCCTCTCCAGCACTTGTCATTTTCCTGTTTTGTCATCTTAGCCAATCTGACTGGTGAGATGTGGTACCTCAACGTTGTTTTGATTTGCATTTCATGAATCAATAGTGATTTGGAGCATTTTTCCATGTACGTAAATATATCTTTAAGTTCTACCTCTGTAAATTGCCTGTTCACATCCTTTGACCACTTATCAATTGGGGAAATGACTGGCATTCTTGTAAATTTTATTTAATTCCCTGCGTATTTTAGAAATGAGGCCTTTATCAGAGACACTACTTGTAAATATTCTTTCCCAATTTCCCACTTCCCTCTTAATCTTGGTTATATTGGCTTTGTTTGTACAGAAACTTTTCAATTTGATGTAATCAGGATTATCTATTTTGCATTTTATAATGCTTTCCAAATATTCTTTGGTCGTTGTTTGCTTTCTTAATGAGTGGGAGATGGGCTGGAAGAAGGGAGAGAATTTGGAACTCAAAATTTAAAAGCATGTTAAAAATGAATATATAATCAAATGTACTTTTTGAAATGTTGACCAAAACCAAAGTAATGCAATAAATCACCAGAGCCAATTAAAAGAAAAACAGAAAAAAAATACCTATGGAATTAAAACAGCAGCAGCAGAGAGACTTTTTATTTATTTATTTATTTATTTTTTGCTTTTTGGAGGGCAGTTGGGGCTTAAGTGACTTGCCCAAGGTCACATGGCTAGTTTTTGTGTTAAGTGTCTGAGGCCGGATTTGAACTCAGGTCCTCCTGACTCCAGGGCCGGTGCTCTATTCACTGCACCACCTAGCCACCCCCAGAGAGACTTTTTAAGAGATTTTCCCCCAGAAAGTATACAGAGACAAATAGACAAATATGAAAGTGGAAGTTAAATAAACAGGAGAAATGGTGATGAATCCACCATGGACTGAACTCTGTGAATCTCCCTACAGGTGAATCAATGTATTTTGTGTGATGAAATTGCTAAACAGAAGACAACATAAAAGGAGAAAAAGGAGAGTATGTCATATGTATCTTAGTCAAATCCATGATAAGTAACAAAGGAAAGTTATTCCTGTAGTCTCTCAGTAAGAATAGAGACTAAAAGAAAATGGATGAGGTGGCAAAGGGAGGGACTAAAACATAAGGAAATAATGCTAGACATAACTCAATGGTGGGAAGGAAGAACCAAGCAACACTCCTAAGGGAGGAGAAATATATTCTATAATGGGAGAAGAGAACCTTATAATGAAGATAATCTACAGGAATTTGTTGCACAAGGAGACAGCTTCCTGAGAGTGCTGTGCTTCCATTTACAAGATCCCTTCACAGGAGAAATAAAATCAGAACTCTGAGTGAGTAACAGCATTTAGAAACATGGAAGGGCATGGACCCAGAAAAGATATGCCCTGGAAAATGAAAAGTAATTTGAAGATAAAGAGGGTAGGGGATAGAATTGGGCCAAATGTTTTAGGACACAGAGAAATTATAACCATGGGGCTATATTTCTATCCTCATTGCTTTCCTCAGGAAATGATGCTTTTAAAAGTAAGACATAACAGACCACATCCAAAAGCAATAATATAAACATTTTACAGAAGAGGGATTACAAATTTGATCTGTTAGAAGCTTTAATTCTATGAGGGACATAAAGATACTAAGGAAGGATTTTTTAAATATAAATAACAAAGAATAAACTAGGACTAGGAATAAAGGGAAGAGAAAAGGGGACAGAATAAAATAACTATGAAAAAGAAGAAATCAACAAGTTAAGGAAAACTGCAAACTAAAAACAGGGACGAATGAAAATAGTGGATGAAAGCTTGAAGGTGAGAGGAATAAAACTATGGCAATAGAGTTAGCTTGAAGAAAATTAAAAATAACTGGATAGATGTAATACGTTTATAGGAGAAGAATTTTTTTTAAATTTAATTTGTAAAATAGATATTAAGAGTGAATGGAGGAAAAAATAAACCTCATTTTCATAACTTAAACTGGGAATGGATTAAACAATCCAATAAAGTGACAATGACAGAATGAATGAGAAAACAAATTCTTACAGTCTGTTTCTTATAAGAAATATATGTAAAAAGCAAAAAATATATACAGAATACAAATGAAAAGTTTGGATAAAATGTGTTATTCAGTAGGAGATTTTTTTAAAAAATAAAGTTGCATTCATGCTATCAAGAAAAGTAAAAACAAACGCCACATAAATAAAGAAAAACAAGGAAAGTACACTGTACTGACAGGGAGCAATGAAGAAACCAATATGAATATTAAATCTATAATCCTCAAATACCTTAGCATCTAAATTCATAAAAGAAAAATTAACTGAATTCCACAAAGGCATAAACAACAATACTTTTAGATTTCTCTCTCAGTTTTGGATGTCACAAATCTCACAAAAATAAGCCAAAAGGAAAATATGTAATTGAATAAATTGTTGGAAAGGAATAGAATCATATTTAAAAAGAAAAATCCTCATGACATCTTGTAAATGGGATTGCTAAAGAATATATGTATTTTTCAGCATCACACAGAACTACTACTAAAGTAACATTGCATTAGGCTGTATGGACATATTTCAAATACACACCAAAAAAGCAGAAATAGTAACATATACTTTTCAGACCATAACAATAAAAGTAGTCAGTTCAGGGAACACAAGCAAAATATGCAGTCCCAAATGTATACTTAATAATAAATTCATAAATACTGATTGAGTCAAAGAACAAATCATAGAAACAAATAATAGTTATGTAAAACTAAAGTATAGTGATGAAATAACCAGGCAAAAGCTTTGAGGTTGAGTTAAACATTATGTCCCTAAAGTCATACATTATCAAAATAAAAAACAGCAGATTTATAAAATGAATATACATTAAGAGAGCCAAAAAAACTAAGCAAAAAAGAAATATTGAAATTTAGAGGAGAGAGATTAGCTGAAGACTACAAACAAAATCTGTAGAAATGTTAATGCTATGATTTATTTCTTTGAAAACCCAACAAAATTTTAAAATCTTTACCTAATCTATTTACAAAAAGGACAGAAAATCAAATCAATCAAATAGTAACTGCTTGAGGTAAAGTAAGAATGAAAACAGAAGGAACAATAACTATCAAAACCTAATATGTGAATTTATATGATTAAAAATGAGAACACAAAAGAAATTGAGCAATAATTTCAAGATTATAAAATAACAGATCAAATAGAAATCTTTAATATTCTAATCTCTCTAAATGAACTATCAAAAAGAAATAAAATCCTCCTATGCTGAATGGATTTGTAGGAGAATTCTATCAAATGTTAAATACCATTCTTTTATAAATTATTCTCAAAAACTGAGACAATATAGTTGTGATACCTAAACAAGGAAAGGATAAAATAAAGGAAAACTGTAAGCCAATTTCATTAATGAATATTGATTCAAAAGTTTTAAATTAAATCCAATCAAACTAAAACAAGTCACCCAAGACATTCTTTTTTATTGACCAACTTGGATTGAAGCCAGCAATGCAAGGATGATTCAGTGTTAGGAAAGTAATATTCTTAATCACTTGGAAAAGCATACTGAAATATGAGTATCTCAACAGATGCACAAAGAGCCTTTGAAAAAAAAATACAGTATACATTTATGTAAACAAACAAACAAGCAACCCTGCACAGGAGAGTCATACAGGGACCTTTTTAAATAGCATCCAGCATATTTGTCTAAAACCAAATGCAAGCATCACATATAATGGGGATGTGCTAGAATCTTTCCAAACAGATGTGATAGTTAAACAAGGATTCCCACTCTTCCCATTATTATTTGAATGCTAGCCCTAGAAATAAGACAAGAGAAAGACATTATAGTCATAAATATGGTGAAGGACGAGAAAACCTATTTGTATTCACTGGTGGCATGATTATTTATTTAGAATTTCCCAGGGAATCTTTAAACATATCAATTGAAACAATAGCTTCAGCAAAATTTCAGACTACATAAAACTGCACAAAATCAGCAACATTTCTATAATAGGTTAGTAGGTTGTCACTCTTTAGCTAGTAGTAAAAATATTTTTTTAAATCAATGATTCTGGAGAAATAAATAGGAGAGGTACACACATGGTTGGAAAAAGATGAGATGTCTGGTCCTTGCTCCTCTGTAACAATCAAGAACAAGATTTACAGAATGCAAGGAACTGTCTGGTTACAAGTGGGTGAGGCATATATTTACTATTTACCATTAGCCAAATAAGCTCTGTTGCAGGTCTCTCTCCAATTTTGACTAGATTATCAGTGACTTAAGTGACAAAAGATAAAAAAAATGACTTCTCAAATAATATTCTATCTTAGGTGTAAAATAAAATATCTACATAATTATACAGTAATGCAAAATAAACCATAGTCTTTATAAAAATTATAATAATAACAAATACTTACAGAGTACTTTAAGTTCTTCAAAGGGCCTTACATGTGCCATTTTACTTGATCCTCATAACACCCTTGTAATGTAGGTGCTATTATTATCCTTATTTTGCAGATGATCAAATTAAGGCTGAGAGAGGTTAAATGACTTATTCGAGGTCAAAAAATTATTGAATTTCTAAGATAGGATTCAAACCCAGTTTTTCCATACTTTAAGTCTAATATTCTATCCACTGAAACACATAGTTTGCAGTTACATTAGAAGTAAAAAGTTCTGGGGAAAATTCAAGGAAATGGAAGACTTTCATTTTTTTTCTCATCTGAAGAAATCAGAAGACCCTTAGAGTTCATGCAATCTCATTTATGCCCATAATTTCTTTATTGAGAATTTAACACCTATCACACCATTCTTCAAAGAAGGGATAATATTTGATACATTTTATATTTTTCAGGCTGACCAGAATGTATTGCTAATGTAATTTGCATATAGGTGATATTTACTATTTGTTTTTTGAATGAATGGAGGTACTCATTAAGTCCTTTATACTTTTATTATTTTAAAATCCTGAAATTAAATCAGTCTAGCATTTTTAAGGAAATTTTTACAAGGTAGCTTTTCTAAGTTGTCACTAATTATTTTTCATTTCATCCCTAAACTATCACTAGCTAACACATTAGCAACATTTATTAAAAGTATACGTCACTCTGTGACACTTTTTTGGCTACTTCAGTACAATTATTGTAATACTTAGCCTCATTATCATCTCTAACCCATAAACACATTCATTACATTGAAAAGTAACAACTGTATCTTTAAGAAAGGGAAAAATAACATAAAAAATCTTGATGCTTTTTGAACTGTAGTATTCTGTTTGAAAGCTGAGAGACAAATACTTCTCTATGGAAAGACATGTACTTTAAATTGTTACAAATATTTCTATCAGGGTTCTGTGGTTATTTTTTCAAGAGGAGGCAAAATACTTTTATCCTTTTAGTGACTACTTAATATTTTCACAGATGGTTGTAATACTTGTCATAGGTAATGTATTACCAGGTTCTTGTAGGATGTAAAATTTATGAGAAAGATGTGTTTGTCAAACACCATGCATGCACTCTGTGTTTCTTAAACAGGATTACCTTTGTGGAAGTCCAGCAGACATAGGACAATTAATAAACTCCTTGCTACTAGTCAAAATGATATCCTACTGATACCATCTGGATGTCTGCTGAAATCCGGTTGAGCCCTACTGATGGGAGTTAGAGTTGAGTTAGTTATTAGCTTCTAACATAGCAATGCTTAGATGAAAGTTGAATAATCACTAGGGTAGGTGTCTAGTGATTTTATGTTACAGTGCTTTGTTAGGGTAGGGACCAGGATAATAAAGCCTGCAGACAAGAATAATAAATAATTTTTTAAAAACTCATTGACATTAAGATAAACCGTTTAAACTCTTCTATTTTGCCTAATGAACAGCCATTCCAACATTTGCCTTCTTCATTCTCCATACACGGCAGTCCTATATAATTTCATCAATTTAAATCCACAGGTATAGGGTCATTTGTACAATCATTTGGTCTTTTGTTTCCTAGGTAACAGACTAGTCAAGAGATGAAATATGACCACCCACTTCCTTAGCCTCTATTATTTGTTTGTGGGTTAATTCTTATAATTTGTAAGTTTCTCTCCTTGGTGATCAGACTCCACTGTGGATTTATAGTCTTTGCTAAACAGAATATGCATTTACTCTTTCATGCATACCTAAAATAGAATGTTAATAGTGATTGAAAGTAAAAGAAACTCCTGGAAAATAAGCATCATGATATATTTTTATAAGTTTTATTAACTATTATCTTTCTTTGAATTTCTGATTTTTTCTTTTAGCATCTTGCATGGTATGCATTTATTTATACAGTAGAAATGTGAAACAACAATAAAAAAATTTTGAAAACCACCATTCAGGGGTATTGTAGGTATGCCTTGCTTCAAAGGGGTCAGGGTCCTTAGGTATGGACTGAACAATTACGAATGCTCTTTAATAATGTAATGGTAATGAAATTAGAAGATTCTTTCCTAAGCTAAGATGTACTTAGCACATAGTTTCAAATAAAGCCTCTGTTAAAGAAACAGAAGGTATGAACCCCTGTTTTTGATGTAACAGAAAGAGGCTGAACAGGAAAGAGCAATACTATATATAAGGAAAAGCCCCACCTGGGAAAGTCAGAACTTCTTGGGATGAGCACCTGAAGGCTGGGCTGCTGCTGCTGGACTGGAACTTCTGTGGAGAAAGTGATTTTGATTTTGAGAATGGGAGAAAGTGATTTTGATTTCAAGAATGAAGCTGCTGAAGACTTCTGAGGGCCAGCTGGAGCTGCTGAGTATTTCTGAGGGCCAGCAGGAGCTGAGGGCCAGCCAGAGCTGATGAGCCTGCTGAGGATTTCCAAGGGCCAGAAGACTGAGGAAGCATGACTGTGATGCTGGTATTTTGCATGAACCTATTTGTGGCTTTGTTAAGCCTTGACTTCCCAGGAACAGAGACTTTGAAGGATTTAAACTGGACTGGACACTGTGAGTTTCAGCATGGAACAGGAGCTGCATGGAGAGATGGACAAGGAACTGGGAGCTGTGTGCCTTTGAACCTAGGTGACAGTTTGGTGAATCCAGGTAGGAGCTGGGACCATGGACAGTGATCCAGGGAAGTTGATTGCCTTCCCTGAGTCAAGATGAAAAGACCTCTTCATGGGTACTGAATAGTGATGAAATTGTAATTTACTTGTGACCAAGGGGGGGAAGGCCTGTGTATTTCCCACTACCCCTTAAGAGGGTACTAATAGTGACTGATTACTGAGTAGTGACCGAGGATTGAATAGTGACTGAGGATTGAATAGTGACTGATTTGTAACTTAGTGTGCCCCATGGGTGGAGGACTTTGACCTTTTGTACTTTATGATTGAATGATTGAGTTACTAAGTGGTTGATTTACTAAATGATTGAACTTTGTTCAAAACTGTGTGACCACTATGGTGAAAATTATGTGGCCATTTTAGTGATAAGTTGTTGAGTTGTAACATTGTGAATGCTGTACCTTGATTTTCTGTAAATGTTTTGCTTTGATTTGTTATTGAATAAATAGAGTTTGCTGTATTATGTAATCAGAATCCTGAAAGCTGTTCAGAGCAGTAATCCTCTGGAAAGTTGCTCATGCCTGGCTTTACAAATAACTCTGATTAAAAACATAATAAAGCAAGTTAGCTATGAAAATAAGTCCCAACATGCTGTTTGAGTGTGGACTGACAGAAGCATGGAGAGAAGTTAGGTGAAATAATAGTGTGCTTGCAAGCTCACCTTATCTGTTGGCATGTGGAAATAAAGATGTTGATATGAAACAAGTTGCAGGATGACATTTCTAACTTCTTGGTTTCCACAGTGATGGTTCACTGACACCTCCAGTTCAAAAAGTATGACACTAAACTCACTGAAACTTTCATTTCCTGCCAAGATATCTTTGTTTGGTATTAAATGAACATCTTCTTAGTTACCTAAATGCAAAACTTACAGGACTATACTCTCAGTATAAGACAACTTTGTAATGTAGGACCCATATTGTTTCTAGTTCTTTGGTTTCTTAGTGTCTCCTGTCTTGTATTTTGAAAAACAGAAACACCTAGCTCTGCTATTGTCATCATTAATGCATTAAAATACCCATTTCTAATAACTTATATTTTCATCTATAGTAACATGTTTAAATTTGCTTGATATTTTATTCTTGTTTTGAAACTTTTTTCATTTACCTTTTGCTATATTATATTCTAAGATTTCCTTTGGTTTAGAGTAGTTGCAAAATAACTTTGTTGTTTTTAGATACTGGAACTATTATTTCTGCTACTTGAAATATTTATTTTCTGAAAGGGAACCTATGGATTTTGGTAAAGTCATTTTGAATGTTTTAAATTTGGAGTTAATTTTTGGAGGCAACTGATAGTTTCTTTCTGTACTTCTGCTTATAATTGTTATGGAGGATTTTATTTTAGTATTTTGTGAAATATTGTATAATTGTTTCTTGATTAATTTGGACAGTTTCTTAAGAACTTTTGGTGTCTTTTAAATTACCTTCTTGACCCAACTTCCATCTTGTTTTTTGTAGTAGAGACCACATTTTTTTTCTTATTTTTTCAGTCTTTTTACAATTGCTCTATTATTTTGTACTATATTGAAACATTTAGTTCTGTTTCCTCTGTTCTTATTTTTCAGATAGGCCTACTATCTGAGCTATTTGTATATTTCATGGAACTTTCCTCTTCTGGGTTTATTTCTTGTGGTTCTTTTAACCCATACCATTTCCATATTGTAATAGGAGTTTTTAAAACTATATTTACTCATGTTTTCAGTTTCACATATTGGCTTAGTACTTTATGCCAGGGTTTGGCTCTATTAGTCAATTAATATTTATTTAGAGCCTACTATGATCCAGCAGACACTGAGAAAAATAATAAAGAATATCTACTCTCAAGGAGGTCAGAGCTTAATGGAGAGGTCAACATGCAAACAACTATGTAGAAATAAGATATACAGGATGTATCATAGGTAGTCTCAGAGGGAAGACACCATAACTGAGGGGAATTTCAAAAGGCTTTTTACAAAGGTGAGACTTTAGTAGTTGAAGATTGAAGGAACACAGAGATGCTAGAAGGTAGAGATAGAAAAGAAGATAATTCTGGGATTGGGAGTTATCCAGTAAAAAATGCATGGAATTAGGGATGGAGTATCACATAAAAGGAACATCAAAGATACCAATATCACTGATTCATAGGGAACATAGGGAACATTAGGTTCAAGAAGACTGAAAAACTGGAAAGGGCAGGTTAGGTTATGAAAGGTTTAAAAACCTAAGTAGAGTATTTTGTTTTATTTTGGAAGTAATAAGTAGCCACTGAAGTTTATTAAATGGGCGTGGGGGTGGTATAGTAGTAAGACCAGAATTTTAAGAAGATCAGTTTTATAGCTAGGTGGAGGATGGTTTGGAGCAGAGAAATAATTTGAGTAGGAAGATCCACTAGCAGGCTCTTGCAACAGTTTAGGCATGAGATGATGAAGGTCTGCAATGAGGTGGTTGTAGTTTCAGAGAAAGTGACCTGTCTGAGAGATATCACAGAGAATTTGACCCCTGATTTGATATATCATGTGAGAGTGAGAAGTTAAGAATAACACCTAGTTTTGAATCTGCATGTAGAGAAGAATGATGGGACCCTTGATAGCAATTGGAAAGTGGAGAGAGGTTTTTTTTTGGTGGGAAGGGGATGAAATGTTTTGATATTTTGAATTTAAGGTGTCTATAGGACATTGGATTTCAGATTTCTGATTGGCAGTTGGAGATGAGATTCTGAAGATTAGGGGAGAAGTTGGGGCTGGACAAAATAGATCTGAAAATCACTTGCATGGAGTCTGTAGTTGGAACTTTGGAATCTGATGATATCACCAAGTAAAATAGTACAGAGAGAAAATATGAAGGGACCAAGGAAAGATAATTAGGAAACCCTCATAGGGGATGTGAGATGGATGAAGATCTAGAAAAAAGAAACAGAGAAAGAGTGGAAAGAAAGGTAGAATGAGATCCAGGAGAAAGCAGTAGCACTAAAACCTAAAGATGATTTTAAGAAGATTATAATTGACACTGTTAAAAGCTTCAGAGAAGTCAAGAAAGAAGAAAATTGGAAAATAGCCATAAAATTTGGTAATTAAGATATTATTAGTAACTTTTGGAAGAGTAGTTTCACTTGAGTCATGAGTTTGGAAAGATGTCTTTAATTTCTTAATGTGTTAAGAAGAGAGTGAGAGAAAAGGGAATGTAGGCTCTAATTGCAGAAGACCTACCAGAAAAGTTTGGCTTCAAAGGGGAGGGAAGATATAAAAATATAGCAAGTAGAGATGGAAGTATCAAGTGATAGGTTTTTTGGAGGATATTGACAACATGAACATATTTGTAGAAAGTAAGGAAGAAACCAGTAAGCAGGGAGATATCATTAGTAAGAGTAGTCATGAGAGGAGGGATAATCTGGTGAAGAAAATGGAAGGGAATTGAATTATTGGGACTTTAAAGAGGCTTTTATCATCAAAGAGAATGGTCACTTCTTCATCAGAGCATGGAACAAAGGAGAAATAGTGAGAGAAGGTATTTGTGATGTGACATGAGGAAGAGAGTAGAACAAAACTGGGTAAAATATAGGTCAAGGTTTTCAGCTGAGATTATACAGGGAGAGGGAAATATAGGATGTTTTAGGAGGGATGAAAAGATTTAGAAGAGCCATACTGGGGAATGAGATAGAGAATTCATTAGGAATATGTAAAATGATTGATTTGCCTTAGTGAGAGCCTCATTGAATTTATGTAACATTAACTTGTAGTAAACTCAGCCAACACAGCCTTATCATTTTCTTCTGCTCTGTTCAGCAACATCAGGTAAGGTAACCGATGGAAAGATAACACAAGTCTGTCCCTCTCCATCACCTATAGGGGTAACTAAGCCTTGATCCTGTATACTTGGCATTCTGGATGCCACTGATGCTGTGTGGTCAAAATCCTAGTTGGAGTGACCAATTGTCCCCTCCCTGCTTTTTCTAATTACCCTGCATAGCAAGCTAATATGTTTTCATATGGACATTCAGGAGTCATAGCTCATAACTGAGAGACTTTAAGACATGAAAAGTTGGCAGATACAGTTATGTGGCTTGGGGAAATTGAAGGACTATAGATTTAATACTGTAAGAGACCTTATAAGTCAAGGAATCCAATATACCCCCCACCTTCATTTCTATAGTTAAGGAAGGAAGTTACAGCAGTAGATGTAGATCCCTTGATCATGACCAATGTATTCTCCCTAGAGACTATATCCAGTGGGATACAAGGAATGATAAACATTGACATCTAATAAACTGAAGATTACAATAGTGGTTAGTGTAATGGTAATGGAATTTGGAGATGCCCCTGAATTGACTTGGCTTTTGGGTTGAGTGTTAAGACCCAGAGCTTGTGAATCCCACTTGTAGGATGGACTTGTTAACATGAAGAGAGAGGGCTGAACTGGGAGGAGCCATGAATTGAGAAAGGCTCAAGCCCAGAGTAGGCCAGAAGAAGAAGGACTTTTGTGAAGAGCAGTATCCAGTATCATGGAGCCTGAGTTGCTGAGAGAGATTGCTGAAAGCCCATTGCAGCTGCCCAGGACTTTTGAGTACTACCACCTGGAGCTGCTGAGAACTGAGGAGGCATGGCTGTGATGCCGGTATTTTGTCTGCCTGTTTTGATGTTGTTTTTCCAAATTCACCTGATGGTGGACAGTGCTGCTGTTGTAGAGGTCCTGGAACCTGACTGTTGGTGCAGAAGCCCTGAAGAAGGATTTTCTTGTTGTATGTTCACAGAAATCTTGTAAGGGGGGCCTTGCTGATACTTACAGGGGTTCTGGGACTGTTCTATAAGCAGTGTGACTTGATGAGGACATTGGCTATGACTTTGTCAAGCCTTGTCTCCCCAAGAACTGAGATTGCTGAGGGCTTACCTCAAGTGAAGATGAAAGAAGGGCCTTTCCTTGGGTATTCAATGCTGAGATGTTATCTTGACCTTGTTATGGCTTAAGGGTGGATGGCCTTTTGTACTCTCCTGCTCCCTTTTGAGAAAATGCTTGATGTTAATGGATGGTATTGTAATTACTTTGAGTCCAGTGGTGGGAAACCTTGGGCCTTTTTGTGATGATTTGAAACTGATCTCCATTTGAGAACAGACTTTGACTGACTAAAAGAATATACTGTCTAGAAATGGAGTAGTCTGATCCCCATTTGAGAAGAGACTTTGACTGACCTGGATTAAATTGAGAACTTAATTGTGAAATGTATGAGTTATACTGCATTTTGACTTTCCATGTTCTGTGAATGTTTGCTGAATAAATGGGGTTTGCTATGCTGGTAATGCAAACCTTGGAAATTTCCTTTGTTTGGCATTACAGTGAGTGATATGATACTGAAAGGATCCTGATTTGAGGGGAAAACATAAATTATTCTTGACAGCAATATAGAGAATATTAAATGACCTAAGAGATACTGGATTGGTTCACAAGCCTAACATTATATTCACAATGGAGGAAAGTATCAGTTTTTTATGTAGTTGCTATGTCTAAGGCAGGTGACCCCCCCATAAACATAAAACTCTTAGCACCTCTGGATCCTTTAATAAATTACTTAACAAACATTTATTGAGTACCTACTATGTGTCAGGTACTGAGAGAAAGAGATCCATAAACAAAAATAAAAAGTTCCCTACCCTGATTCTATGAACATGTTCGTATTTTTGATGGGCATATGTGAAAAGAAACTATGAAAACCAGATGTGTTACTCTTTGGAGTGTGTTCAATATGAATTTAAGTTCCTAAATTCCTTTAGGTCTTTGAAAGCTGGGAAAAAGATTGATCTCAGGCCTGTCTCCTCTTGAATTATAATAAACTATACCCTTATGCCGTTGATGGAAAGCTATCACTAATTGGTGGTAATACATTTCTGTTGTCTGATTAGTCAAGGCAATATCAATAGGAAAGAGGGAAGTAACCATTATTTGATAATTACTAAATCTTTTCAATTTGAGAAGAGTTACTCTAGTCACCAAGTAAGCCAAAATTATCCCTTTGATAAAGTAATAGATAAAAACAATCATAGCATTTACATAGTGCTTTATGGTTTATATAATGTTTAAAAGATGTTATCCTATTTTATCCTGACAACAACCCTGGTGAATAGATGCTATTGTTATTCCCCTTTTAGAGATGAGGAAATTGAATCAGAGAGAGGTCATGTAATTTGCCAAGATGGCTAATAAGTGTCTGAGGCAGGATCTGATCTGAGGACCTACTGATTCCGGATCCAGTATTCTGTCTACTGCACTGTCTAAATATCCTTCTATGGGTCTTTAAAGTCACATTTATGTAGCCTAACAACCACAGAAGCCAAAGCAAAATGACAATATAAGCCCTACACTGAAACATGAACTCATCCAGAGGTGAGGACGGGTGAAATGCTAGTTTGTATAATGATGTCTAGGTTATCCAACTCAACTGTAGTACTTGAAATGGTACCATGAATATCACTGTCTCATCAGTTACAAGTGATAAAGAGGTAACGTAACATTTGGAAACTCAAGGGTAATAATTTCATTACTTTGGATCATACTGTACTTTACCATGCACATTAGCATGTATAATAAGCATTTGCTTCTGTTATTCTCTAATTATTTTGAATCTAGAAGTTGAATAGCTCAAGGGAACCTTAATGATCTTCTAGTCTTAGCACCTTATTTTATTGGTGAAGACTCTGTGGCCCAGAAAAAGATTAAGAAACTTGTCTGAGAAAAAAAAAGGTCAGTAAGTACTAGAACAAATATTCAAACACAGATACTCTGATTCCCAGGCCAGAGATATTCCCATTGTATCATTTTCAAGCAACATTTCAAGTTCCTTAACGGTAAGAATAAAGATATACCACTTTTTTGTCCCTAATATAGCTAACATAGTACTAGGCATATAGTAAGCAATTAAAATATACTTGTTGATTGATTTGATATACATCTACATAATATAACACATGCAAAATACGTGAAAGTATCCTTTAGCAGGGGTAATCAACACTTCCCTTATGTGAATGCAATATATGTAAATGAAATTATTTCATTTAAAGCAACTTATTACCAAATTAAAGGGGAAATGATTTTTTAAAAGCTGCTTTAAACTTATTTTCATACTTTAAATTACTACTTGGTGTTTGATTAAATACTTTGAAGACAGCACAAGGCCTTTAAATATTTTTTGGTTTCAGTAAAACCAGGCAAGGGGAAAGACTCCAGTATTTTCTTGCCTTGGATGTTCCACTTTAGTAATGGCCAATCTGTTTTCCAAACTCCTTTCAACCAAAGACACTCAAGTAGTGCGTGACTGTGCTTAAAGGTGCTCTTTATGGAGTATCATAACATCAACTGTCCTGTGCATCCTCAATCCATTGCTAGTAAAAGTCCAAATGATTCATGGACAGAGCACTTAGTGTTGAATGCCTTGAGCAACTATCTCCACCCCCCACAAACGAAGTAGAGCTTCTATGAAATAGTTTCAAAATAAAAATTGAAAATGATTATGATTGTTTTTTCCTTGATAAACATAATGAAGCTCATGCAACGAAGCAGTTTGCCTAATGATTCTTGAAAGTGCCACCTATTAAGAGCTGTAGGTAATTAACATTCTGGCACTATCTTTTTTCATGTTCTTAGAGCAGAAATTATTCCTTTACTTACTGTTTTAATTGTCAGTAATCTGAGAATTTCACCTCCAAAGAATGTTAAAATGTTGTGGCAGCTGTGACATTGACATAGATTATTTTTGTCATATAGTGAGAGGAAAAATGTTATACTAACAATTGGATGCATAAAATTCTCCATCCCTGTCCTCAGGAGAAGACTGATAGACAGATGTTTTGCAATGTCCCTGTATCGTTTCTCTGTCTATATAACAATTACATAATGTTTATCTGCCTGTGAGACCCTATGGTGCCTCTGCAAATTTAAAGCATTTCAATTTACTAATTGTCTTTCCCACAAATGGAGCCTAGTTTGGCTTCAGGACAACCATGTTTTGTTACCAAAAGATTTTTCCTACAAGTTTGATAGGTTGTATTTCAGGAAGATAAGGAAGTAGAAAACATAGTAAGTATAAAACATACTATGAAAGTAAATGAATAGTTTGGCAATATATTGGGAAAGAGAAATAAGGCAAAAGGCAATCTCTGGAGATATATTACTTCTAGTCTTCCTTTGTGCCTTTCCTCCTTTTTTTTCCTCTCCTCTTTCTTTTCATTTCTTTCTTTCTTTCTTTCTTTCTTTCTTTCTTTCTTTCTTTCTTTCTTTCTTTCTTTCTTTCTTTCTTTCTTTCTTTCTTTCTTTCTTTCTTTCTTTCTTTCTTCCTCCTTGCTTCCTTGCTTCCTTCCTTCCCTCCTTTCCTCCTTCCTTCCTTTCTCCCTACCCTCCTTCCCTCATTCCTTTCTTCCCTCCTTCCTTCCCTCCTTCCCTCCTTCCTTTCTTCCCTCCCTCCTTTCCTCCTTACTTCCTTCCCTCCTTCCTTCCTTCCTTCCCTCCTTCCTTCCTTCCTTCCTTTCTTTCCCTCTCTCCTTCTCTCTTTCTTTCTTTCTTTCCTTT
>CM053593.1:72741438-72772212 GCA_028646575.1 Pseudocheirus occidentalis | reverse complement strand
ATGTGAAGGAGTTTGCAGATCCTATACATGATTGTATGCCACCATGGTGGGGTTGGGGGTGGGGAGGAAGGGGAGAAAAATCTGAAACTCAAGTGATTCTGGAACTGAATCTTGTAACATAAAAGTAAACAAACAAGTCAATAAAATTTTAAAAAAAGGAAAGCAAACAACATGATATCAATTATACATGTGAAATCATGCAAAGCAGTTTCATATTGGCCAGTTCATAAATAAAAAGCAAGAAAAATAAAATGAAAAACAATATGCTTCAATTTGTTCTCAGAATTTATCAGTTCTTTCTTTGTATGTGGATAGAATTTTTTATCATAAGTCTTTTGGAATGATCTTGGATCATTTTGTTGATCACAGTAGCTAAATCTTTCATAGTTGCTCATTCTTAGAATTTTTCTATTAACAGTATACAGTATTCTTTTGACTCTATTCATTTCATTCCACATCAATTCACATAAGTCTTCCCAGGTTTTCTTAAACCACTTCACTTGCCATTTCTAATAACATAATAGTATTTCATCACGTCATATACCACAACTTCAACCATTCCCCAACTGATCAGAATATCTGAATTTCCAATTCTTCCAAAACCACAAAAAGAGCTGCTATAAATAATTTTGTACATATAAGTCCTTTTCCTTTTCCTTTGAATTCTTTAGGGTATATATCAAATAGTGTTTCTGATGGGTTAAAAGGTTTGCACAGCTTTATAGACCTTTTGGAGTAGTTCCAACTTGTTCTTCCCAATGATTGGACTAGTTCACAATGCTACCAATAGTGCATTAGTGTCCCTATTTTTCTACATGTCCTCCATCATTTGTCATTCTCCTTTTCTATCATATCAGTCAATCTGACAAGCGTGAGGTATAGCTCAGAGTTGTTTTCATTTGCATGTTTCTAATCCACAATCTTTGAGTATTTATTTTAACATCACTGAGAAACCTTTGATATCTTCTGACAACTACCTGTTCATCTTCTTTGACCACTTCTCAATTGGGGAATAACTCTTATTTTTATCATTTCAATTCAGTTCTCTGAGAAATGAGAAATTTCTATATTTTTATATTACCTCACTGTCTAGAGTACCTTTTTCTGTGAAATATAGTTTTCCTGATTATCTCTTTTAGTTAGTTCTATTTATGTTTTCCTATTGCCTGAGATCATGTTTCCTTGATATTTTTAACCTGTTTTGTCAAGGGAGTTTGAAAAACAAATAACATGTTCACGTCTCATTTTTTTTTGTAGACATATTTCAAAAGTCATTTATTGAGCAGTCATCTGTTTTCATTGATTAGAGTTAATTTTGCCAAATATTACTTTTTGGGTTACATTTTGAATTCCTTTACCTTCAAGAATATATTATTCCATTTCTCTCTATTTTTTTTCCTGGCAGGTATAGAATCATCTATACCTGTGAACTTGGGTGGCATAATGGATAGAGTGCTGGGCCTAAAGTCAAAAAGACTCATTTTCCTGAGTTAAAATCAGGCATTGGACACTTAATAGCTGTGTGACCCTAGACAAGTCATTTAACTTTATTTGTCTCAGTTTTCTCATCTGTAAAATGAGCTCAAGAAGGAAATGAAAACCCACCCTAGTATCTTTGCATCTCATGAAGAGTCAGGCACAACTCAAAAATGACTGAACAACTGAAGTACGGTCATTTCATATTCCAATGCTATTTCCTTTGTATTTGAAAGGATTTCCTGATATTTTGGTTGGCTGAGTCAGTGCCTCCACTTTTTTGTGGGCTTGGATGAATTTGGAGTGTATGTTCTGGGCAGTTTCTGCCATGTTGGAGTTCATTAATTAGAAGACATGTCCAAATAGTGCAAAGTCACCCTCCTACTTCACTTTCCTATGCCTATATCTGGGCGAAATTGAAGTCTACTGCTCTTTGCAACAGGAAAAGCAGGGACAGAGGGTACTGACAGAGACTACAGAAAAAGGGAAATTCCAGAGTGCATGCCAAAGCACAAGCCTATGTTTCAGTTTGTGTGCCCTGTTACAGTAGGGAGGCTGAGTAGTTAGGGTTCTGAATGTGCATGAACTTTTTCCACTGTCTATTTATAAGGCTGTTACTTTTTCTGAGGTCTTCATTTCTTTTGCCATATAGAGACTTGCAACTGTTCTATGACAGGCACATAATTCCTGTTTGGAGGATTTTTTGCAAATTAGTGGGGACTAGAGAAAATGCTTAGTCCTCTAACTGATCATCTGACCCAGTCAACCAGTGCATTTTAATCAGGAGATGGATTAATTGGCTTAAAGTCTTTCCAGTTTACAATTCAAGTCCCTATGATATTTCTTAAAATCTTTCATTTCTGTCAGTATTCCTGGAATCATATAGCTAAAACATAGATATACAAAGTTTGCTATTTCAAGGGTGAATTCAAATCTTTAACTTATATGGTATATGAATGCAGAATGTTAGTGCTACAAGAGTCATTAGAAAAAAAAACCCAACGATGGAAAAAATGAATCAGAGTTGGAAAGGATCTTGAACATCTTCAAAATACCAAATTACTTCAGTAAATGAGATTACACATCAAAGTTATGTTTTGAGATATTTCTTAGTAGAGAAAACAATCTTGTGTTTTCACTGTTGAAGGCAAAACCTGGTGAGAAATTTCCTTTTAACCAAGAGAATTAATATGACTTCTTCAATTATAACTCCGGGAGAGTTGCTTTGATCACTGGAAGACAATATGAGTCATCTACAGTCATATAGTCATACCCCTTGTCAGGGGCAAGATTTGAACTAGACCTTTTTCCCTCCTAGGTTGGCCCTTTGTTCACTCACCATACTGCTTTAAATAAATACCGTATATGTAATAAGTATCGTACTATTCCACAGTCAGCTAACAAGTTTTTCATAACTCTTAGTATATGCCAGACACTGTAATGACATACTGGGGACACAAAGAAAGACAATAACACTGTTAATTCATTATGAAGGAGCTCATACTCTAATGGTAAAACCACATGCGCTAAAAACAATGTGTATAATATAAATAGATAGCAATCTCTGAGGGAAAGCACTAGCATTAAAGGGTGAGGAAGGACTTCTTACAGAAGACTGAAATGAGCTGAATATTGAATCCAGGAAAGGTGTGTATGAGGAGGAAGATGATTTCAGGAATGGAGATGGGTGCAATGCAAATGGGTGGAGTCAAAAATGGAGTGCTCTGTGGGAGGAATATTCAATAGTTCAATGTTGCTTTATTATAGAGTACACGGAAGGATTAAGCTATAAAAAGCCCAGAAAGATTGAAGAGGAACAGGTTGTGAAGGACTTTAAATGCCAAAGAAAGTAATTTATTCTAAAGGTAATATGAAGTCATTGTGTTTTGTTAAATTGGGGAGGAGGATGGCATGGTTAGATTTGCTCTTCAGTAAAATCACTTTGTCCATCAAGTGGAGGATAGGTTGCAATGGGAAGAAATGAAGTAGGGAGACCAAATCAATAAGGCATTGCAGAAGTAGACATGAGATCATGAGAGCTATCACTACGAGGGTACCTGTGAGAGTGGAGGAAAGGGATACATACTCAAGATAGGAAGGTAAAAATGAAGATTGAATATTTTGGATATGTATGCATATAAGGAGTCAAGGATGTCACTGAGACTATGAGCATGGGTGACTAAGAGAATGGTTTTACATTTAATAGGAATGAGAAAGTTGAGAAGAGAAAAGGGTTGAGGGTAAGAGAAGGTAATAAGATCTGCTTTATATATCTTGAGTTGAAGCACTGGACCTTTAAAATCCAAGAGCGATGTCCCTGGGAAAATTAATCCATTGTTTTTGTTATCAGTGCTCCAAAAACCAGCTATTGTGATTGGTGACTAAAGGCAAATTCACCTAATCCTGGTTTCAGACTCCTACTTGTGCTGCATCTTCACATTCTATCTAGCTGGCCATGGAGACTAACTTGTCATTGGCTGCTGTACACACAGCCTCTCTGCTCTCATGCTCTGTCTTCTATCTCTTGCTCTGGGGACAGTAATCAGATCAATAATAACATTGCTTCTGGAGTTTCAGGTTAACTGCCTGCCCTATTGATCAATAACCACTCAGACCAGAACATTCTTCCCTGGTCACCACTCCTTTTATATACATTATCATCCTGTGTTAGAATGCAAACTCTTTGAAGGCAGTGATTAGGCAATTATTTTTGCATTTATATGCCCAAAACTTTGCTTAAGTAAAGGCTTATGTTTTTTATTTACAAATAATTTTATTCACTAAAATTGTAATGGTATTAAAACACTAGAGATATACCTAAACAAAGAATGACTAACTGCCCAAGGAGAAAGGGAGGAACTGTAAAAATAACATAATGGTATATTATTCACAATTCTCTTGAAAATTCTATAGATAAAATTATTTGGAACTTAAGTCCCAGCTAAACATGAGAAATGTGACACAAGGGTTATAAAGAATAACAATGTGTTTTCATGTTTGGAGCCCTTGTGAATGGAATGACATCATTTTCAAGGGTTGCTTTTCTTTACTGCCTCTAAGTAAATTTGATGGAATCTGCCAGTTTGGAACAAAACTTTGAAATAACCTTATTGCTGGCAGTTGTGGATTTTTCTTTAGTTTAGGTGAGTTTGTTGCTTGCTTGTTTGGTCATTTACTTACCCTGCCATTCAATTATTTATTTTCTAATTTTATCTCCTTATCTTAAGTCATGAATGCCTTTACTGAATTTTCATTTCATTCACATTCAGGTCAGAGAGCTTTTTATTCATGAATGGAGAGATGCAAAAAACTTTGCTCTGAGTATGAGCCTTGTGTGAAAATGAGGGTTGGAGTGTGTGTTCTGGACAGTTTCTGCAATGTTGGGGTTCATTAACTAGAAGACATGCCCAAATAGCGCAAGGTCTCCCTCCTTTTTTTAAAAAAATTGATTTTGAAATCAGCAAAATTTTTCTTATAGCTTAATCCTTCCATGTACTTTTTAATAAAGCAACATTGAACTATTGAATATTCCTCCCACAGAACACTCCATTTTATGACTCCACAAATTTTCTTCTTTTAACCTATGGGCCAACTCTTGTTTTAGTAAAAACAAGCAGCTATGATATTATTTAACAAATAGAATTATTTTCTGTGTTTAGTGGAAATCAATCAACAATCATTCTATTATGCAACTACCAGAAACTGTGCTAGGTTTTGTAGCTAGAAACATGAAAGTAAATCAGTCCCCTCTCTTAAGGAACTTAAATTCTACTTAGGGTAAGAAGTGATATGAAAGGTGTTCACAGAAAAATAAACAGAAGGTATACACATACATATAGATAGACAGAAAGATAGATAGATAGATAAATAGATGTATGTATTCACACATATACACACACACCGCTCTGTCTCTCTGTGTCTCTGTCTCTATTTCTCTATTTCTGTATGTGTCTGTTTGTCTCTCTCCCTCTCTTTCAATATTTATCTATCTATCTATCTATCTATCCATCCATATATCTATCTATCATCTATCTATCTATCTGTAAACAGAATATGGTGAGAGAAAAGGTGGAGGAACAAACAACTGAGAGACTCAGGAAAAGATTGTTGAAGAAAATAGAGGTTGAACCTAGACCCCTAGACCTGAAGGGAGTTAGAGCTTCCTCAAAACAAAGGGTAAGAGTGAGTGTTCCAGGCATGGGAGGCACATTGAACAAAAACATAGGTATGGGTCATTCAATTTCCTATGTAAGCATTAGCAAGTAAGCTAGCCTGATTAGAGTATTGTATGAAGATAAGTAATATGTGCATAACTTGAAAAAGCAGTATGGTGCCGGATTGTGAAAGATTTTAAATTACAGAGAACTTTGTATTTTGTCCTAAGGGCAGCAGGAAACCATGGTCATCTGTGTGCATCTGGAATATCAGCGGGTTTTTGTATAAAAGATAGATTAGAAAGTAGAGGGTCTGAGTTTATAGACATCAATTTGGAAGTTATTGAGATAATCCAAACAAAAGGTGATAAGCATCTGGCCTAGGCTCATTGCCATGTTAGCAGAGAGAAGGGCATGGACAGTAGAGAGGTTGAGGAACCAAAATCAACAAAATTTGAAAATGGATAGATATATGGGTTGTGAGAGGGAAGAATCAAAGATGACAGTCATGTGGCAGACCAAGGTAACTGCTCATATGGTTTTACCTCATGTAAAAATCGCTTTTGTAGCATCCTTGACAGGTGGCCATGTAGCATCTACTTAAATACCTCGTGACAATGAGCTTATTACCTCATAAGAGAGCTTACTGTATTGTTGAACAACACAAATGTATAATAGTTCTTTACAGTGATCTTATATCTGTTGTATGACTTCTAAAATATGGAGACAACATGGTGCAGTGGGAAGACCTGTTACATGGGAAAACCCCAATTTGAAGCCTACTTCTGGCATATACTATGTGAACATGAACAAGTTATTGAATCTCTCTGAGCCTTTGTTTCTTTTTCTGAGTAATTGTAAGAAAAACAACACTTAACTCCTTGTTTCAGCTCTTCAAATGCCTTTGAGTCAGATCTGTGATTATATCAAATCTTTGTTAGAAATAGAACCTGTGAAGCCCAGGATGGGAAGAACTTGCCAAAGACCAGAACAGGAAGGACATACGAGGAAGGAGAGAACAAGAAGGAGCTGAGGAAATAAAAGTTCAAGCACAAACTGGGACTGAGTAGAATTAGGAGGAAGGTTGTCTGTGGCATCGGCACTCTATCTGTCTGTTCTGTCTGTGTTGATGGCTCTCTGTCTGTCTTTTCTGTCTGTGTTGATGTTATTTTGTCAGACCTGTCTACTGACAGAGGATGTTGATTTTACAGAAACTGCGGGTTCAGAAACCTTAAAGAGGACTTTACTGCTGTCTGCTTACAGGAGTCCTGAAGGAAGGTTTTACTGATGTTTTCATAGGTCTTGGGACTTTGCTAATAATTCATGTTTGATTTGTCAGACAGAAGCCCTGTCTCTTGGTCTGTGTTGATTTCACAGGGAGAAAGCAAACTGATGATACTGCTAGCAATGTGTGTGAATATTGTTATAACTCTGCTGAGCTTGATGTGCACAGATATTGTTGTGGCTCTTGTTAAGCTTTGTCTTCCTAGAAACAGAAACTGCAAAAGTTTTGAGGTAGACTGGTCACCATGAGCTTCAGGCTGGAGCAAGAGCTGATGTGGGACTTGAAACAGGAGCTGGAATAGAAGTTGGAATAGGAGCTGGGAGCTGACTAACTGGGAATCCAGGTGACAGTTGAGTAAGTTCAGGCAAGAGCTGGGAGCATGGAAGAAGAACAATGGAGTTTGGAAGTCAGTCTGGAGTCAAAATGAAAGGATCTTTATTAGGGTACTTAGTGCTGATGAGACTAAAACAATGTGACCTAGGGGTGGGAGACCTTTGTACTTGTACTTTGTACCTCTTAAGGATGATTGAGTTAAGGATGATTGGAAGTCAGTTTCCAATCAAGATGAAAGAAGATTTTAGATGAGTACTTTTATATTGATTGATTCAGATTGTGACTTACTGAATGATATCTTTTGTTTAAGACTATGTGGCCACTTTAGGAATAAGTTTCTATGTCACATTTTTGTGAATGCTGTGCTTTGGTTTCTGTGAATGTTTTGCTTTCATTTATTGCTGAATAAATAGAGAGTTCACCATACTATGTGATCAGAACCTTAAGGTTATTCACAGCAGCAGTCCTCAGCAGAGCTGCTTGTGCTTGGCTTAATACTACACTATACCTTAAGGAAGTTGCTAGTGCTTTGTTCACCTAATTCAAGATCTAAAAGGTCTATGAGTAAATTAAATGCTTGATCTTTTGGTGATTTATATACCAGAGAAATCATTTTAAATAATGGTTTAATATATTACAATGAATAAAATCTATCTCTGCTTATTTATAAAAACAGAGCTAGAATAATTGAATTCTTTAAAAAAGAGAGTTTATGAATCTGTCACTGAAATATTTTTTTTTATACTTAGTCCTAAACTATGAGCAGTTAGGTGGCATAATGAACAGAAAGATGGCCCTAGAATCAGGAATAGGAGAGCCATGCTAGAGAAGCAAAGAGTAGGAGTTAGGCACAAGTAAGGGCAAGATATAGAATTACTACACTAGGACTTCTCAATACTGAGACAGGCTTCAGCAGAAGCAGGAAACTTATATATTTTTGCTGGGGAGGAACAAATACTACATGACATTTTTACTGTGGCACCTTTCCATAGCTGAAGAAAAATGCTAGTAGGGAGTTAACAAAGGTGGCTACCACAGGTAATGTATCCTGACACAGCCAATGTAGGCCAAAAAATTAATAGAACTGATTTTTGGGGGGCGGCAAGATTTTAAAATATCAAAGCTCTATCTCCTGTTTCAACTTGCCTTTCTTCTTAGTTTTCATAAAATGTTATATAGATAGGGGACTTATCTGCTGTTAGCAAATTTGTCAGTCTCTACCCTACTAATAAAAGGAGTGCTATACAAAAAAAATTAAGAGAGCTAGAAGGGAATGAAAAGAAGTTTGGCAAAGAACAATGGACATTTGGTATAGCAAACACTGGAAACAAACTTAAAATTTCCAGACCAAATTCAGAAATAATATAGAATAGGTACTTTTCACATGGTAATATCACCTGCACTTTGGGTGGAACAGGCATTTCAATAGTACTTATAATATCTGGAAATGGAGATAGAAAGGTAACAAATTGACAGGTAATTTGCAATTTAATACTGAATCATAATTAGATGAAAGCAGAGTGTCATGTTTAATTAATACTTGTACTGTATTCAACGTAGAAATAATTTATTTTTATTCATCCCCATCCATCTTGAAAACTTGAATTCTTTCAGTTCACAGTGGGATATCAATTGAAATCTTCTAGACATAGCAGTTGGGCAACATCATTCTATGATGACTTAAGTGATTTTCTAATGACAGGCTACTAACACTTGATATTGCTCCCAATGTAGTAAAATTATTGACTCCCTACTTTCTTTATAAAGTAATTCAGGCTCATTTTGTTTATCCTTAAAGATCCTTTACTAAGCAAAAAAAAATCACTTGTACATATAGTGAGTTAAAAGATCAATGGATGGCTACTTCTTAAAGATTTGTCTGGACTATTTTTTGGGGAAAATTAAAGACAAACAGTCATGTTTTAAGTTAAGGGAATAATAAAAAAGAAAAAAGACAGGAAAGGGAAATATTTTCCTTTCCCATGTAAAGATACTGCTTTCAAAAAGTCACAAAGGACGCTTTCATAATAATAATAGTATGGTTCTTCAAGGTTTTCAGATGTGTTTTATACCTGTCTCATTCAATCTTCATAACAGAACTGAAGTAGTTGCAATCATTATCTCCATCTCAAACATGAGGAAACTGAAGGCCAGAGTATTTAACTGATTTACCTAGGTGATACATCTAGGAAGTACCTAAGACAGGTTTTGAATTCAGAGGAACATCAGCTTGTCTGTTTGATTAACTGTTTACATGGCATAAGATAATAATAATAAAAAAATTTAAACAGCAAAGAAAAGAGAGAGGCTAGGGACAATTTTGTCATTTTTTTCTCATTTGGCCATGGTCCATAGCTCACAGTGATTTTATTGAGCATTCAACCTGGGTAGTTATGAATTAATTTGACTCATAAAAATATAAAACCTTTTTGTTTTAGGTGGAAATATTGAGAAAAATTTACATAGGAAAAAATTAAGATAATTAATAACCCCCTCAACACAATTCAATTTTAAAATTTGTGAAGGTATCTATCCTTTAGAGAAGGAGGGACCTATTAATGAAATTACTACCAATACTAAAAAATAAGAACAGAACTATATTAGTTAACTTACTGACTATTTCTTCAAGAAAGGTATGACTGAAAAAAAAGCATGAATGTGCCAGCGTAGTATTCTGCCCATACAGGATGTCCCAAATAGTCTTACTGCAACTTTAAGCTTAAATTGCTAAAAACTGCCCTAAGACTTTTGGATTACCTCTTATTTATTCCTTTGGAGAAAATATGATAACAGCAGATAATACTAAACAAAACATAAAACTAATGAGATTATTGTTTTGCAATAGTTTTGATAGTTGAAGAAACGTTTGTGCGCTTTTAGACATTCCTGCTTCCTGTAGAGCTTTTAAAAATATTATGATGAGCTATATAAAACATGTCAATTTCGCTTTTTGAATTCTGTAGTTCTATTGTACTTGTTTCCCTGATGCTATTTCTTACGCCCGTATTTTTTTTGGGGGGGGAGGCAGAGTTAATAAATCATCTACTATGTCAAAACTGTCTTATTTGTAGCAACACAGAGATTGACAAAGATCTAATCTGTCCATGGCTATTAGAGCCATATTTCTTTTTTCCATGTGTCCTCAGTTCCAAGCTTATCCTGAGCCTATCTACTAGGTACTGCTAGTGAACCAGCACAGCAGTGAAACTTGCTATACAAATAATGACAGCCATACTCTGAACTCTGTTCAAATTGTTCTTAGTCTACGGATTCAGTCAGTGAACTGGAACCCTTTGAGAGCTGGAAGTCTTGTTTCTGCTGACAAGCTTTTCAGCTTGATGTCCCAGATACACAGTATTTACCAGTTTACCATTTTATAGATGACTGCCCTAAAGGGGGGAGAAGCATTCAACTCTTCAGACATAAATTTGAAAGCCTCTTAAAAAAATAAATTGCACATCTGTTAGTGATATGTGCAGTAAAGAAAGCATTAAATCCTCAAAATTTTGTCATAAAGGATATTTTCTACCCCCCCAAAATTAAACTATTTTAAAAATTATGTTCCATGACAAATTTAAAATATCCAAAATAAAGTACTTCCAAGTGAAAATACTTCCGAGTGAATGAAATCTGACCCACAGATTCTATCTGTAAATTTGATATAGTCTTTATTATTATTTCATGTGTGTATATCTTTAATCCCCAACTAGATCACATGTTCTCTTGATCATTTTTGAAATATATGACAGCAGCATGAACTAAGTGAGTTGATCAAGATCAAATTAGTGATAAAAGTTGAATCACAGAAAGAGTATTTTTGTAGGGAAAAAATACAGCTTAGAGAGTCAAGGAGGACAATATGATTTCACATGCAAGTGGGAAGGGAAAGAATGAAAAAAATAAGCTTGCATTAAGTATCAGTCATTTCCCAGGAACTGTGATAAACACCATGGTATAGTATCTCATTGGAAAAATACAAGGTATACCAAGGAGACATTTTGTCTTTATCCCAGGAAATCTGGCTCATGTTCTCATTGAGTGGGACCTAGGCACTAGGAGAATGGTATAATGACAAAACAAAGTGACCCTGCAGCTGATGGCCTCTGTGATTCTATCAACACAAAATTCCATGACAGCATTAAGACACCAAGGAAAAGCACAGAATGAATACGAATAAACTCTAGTTTATGTGAAAGGACCATTCCATAGAGTTCTCCCTGTTTTGTGCATGCTCAAATAGGTTTAAGGTTATCCTCTCTGTCCTAGAATAGAAAAGAGCTGCTTAAGCTTGAACAGGAAAGTAAATAATTAAATAAAACAATGGAAGTCTGAAAGGTCAGCTACGAGGAGTCAATGAACATTTCAAATATAATGATGCATCTATCTAATTGCACTAGTTACTATACATTTTTTCAGATCATAAAAAATTTTCATTGAGCTAAATAAAACTTTAGAACATATGTGGTACAGATCTCTTATTTAATAGATAATGAAAGAATCCAAGATGGGTTAAACAAAATGACAAAGGTACCACAGCTAATATTTAGAAGTGTCAGGACTAGAACTCAGATCTTTTGATTCTATGCTTAATGTTCCTTTAATTGTAATACCACTCTTGCCTTATGAATTTGATTAACTATACTGAGATCAAATTTTATGGCACAGCACAACATAGTTGTAGAAATGACACGTGTTAGCACTTTTGATTATAGTCACAATAGTAGAGGGCAGTTAGGGGTATGGTGGATAGAGTGCTGGACCTCGAGTCAGGAAGACCAGAGTTCAAATCTGGTCTCAGAGAGTTGCTAGCTGTGTGACCCTAGACAAGTCACTTAAGCCTGTTTGTCTCAGTTTCCTCAGGTAAAATGATCTGGGGAAGGAAATGGCAAACCACTCTGGTATCTTTGCCAAGAAAACCCCAAATTGGATCATGAAGAGTCAGACATGACTAAACAACAAACACCATATAATAGGCAGGCTGTGATCCAAAATCTCTCAGAACACCACATCCTATAGCAGAAGAAAAAGACTATGAAAGTTCATTAGACTTATGGATCAGTAAAGGAAAAAAAAAGATAACCCATACTTCTGAAACATGTTAATATTTGTATTAAACTTTACTTAGTTTCCATATGAGATGACAGTTTCAGATGTGTGGAATGGCTGGGACGTCATCATTTCATTGGGAAAATCCAGGAAGTTTGCTTTGGAGAGAACGTGATGATATGTCATGGAAATGCCTTGGAGAGACTGTTGAACATTGGAAGATAAACTGTAATTGATTCTGGTCAGCTAACCACATTTTGAAGAGGAGGGAGGATCATTGATTAACTGTAGAGGTATTCAAAAAGCCCTGTCAGTTTCAGCTACCTCCACTTTTGCCTCATTCTCTTTTGGCTTCATTTACTGACTTAGTCTACAGCATCTGCTAACAGAGTATGCCGACCTTGTTAGTTTCAAAGGTTAGGGAGCAATCTTCAGGAACTCAGTTAGAATCCAATCTTGCAACTAGTGAAGAATCAATGGCCAAAAATCAAAGAGTAACCTTTGAGAATGTACCTATAACCTATGTAACATTTGGGAGCAGGTATTTTAGTTTTGCGTTGCAATATGTATTAAAGTTGATTCTGAGAGGAACAAATGCAGATGTTAACCCTCTAACTTCTGCTCAAAAAATCATCATCCCACCCCCATTTTTATGAACTGGAGAAGAACTTGAGTTGTGATCAGTCAGAACAACTTAGCCCTACCTATTCATCCTTCTATTAATAATTCATAAGTCAAGGACACCCTGTAATGTGCCTACCCAAATAAATTGTAAATAAATATAGCATTATTGTTGCTTGTTTCCCAAAGAAAGCTTTAGATTATTGTTGCCCAGTCGGTATCGGGTTTTAAGAAGATCTCTCTACTAGCTGTAATGAACACCACCGGGGGAAGAAGTTTGGTTTCATTGTAATTCCATTTTTCAGCCAATAACAACTGAAATAGTTTGCTTTTGGGCAATAGAGCATTGCAATGGACTGAATCTCAATTAAGTCTATTTGTATGTATGTATGAGACACAGCACAGTATAAAGTCAGCAAGACTTAGAATCAAGTCAATATCTGGGCGACCACGTAGAAATTATTTTGCTTGTAAATTTTCTAGATAATTTTCTAAGACAATAAGTTAGAGACAATCTGATGAGCTACATAAGTGGAAGCAGTTTCCACTCAGGGCATGTCACTTTAATATTAGCAGAGAATTTCATCTGGACACAGATAGGATTAAACAAGTGATGAGATGCTACATATTTTGGCCACATGAATCAAAAGAAGGGAAAGGATGATTCTTTTGTCTTTTCCCTGGCATTCTTCCTCAGACTATTAAAAACAATAGGCCAGATTACAAGAATAGTACTTTCCCCTCTTTGTGGTACAAAGAATACTGCTGGGATTATAGGTTGGAAAGCAGTTTGAATTACAGCTCTAGGGCTTTGTATCTGGGTCATTTAATGGTCAATCAATTTAAACTATTGGCACTTCAGTTTTCACATCTTAAAATCAGAATAATACTGCTTACACTACTCCTTTCACAGGGATATTGTGGTGGAAGGGCTACATGAGTATGGTGTACTTTTCAAGTTTTCTTCCAGGTTCTAGAAGGGGAAAAATAACTTTTTTTTTTCCATTACAAGTTCTAAACCATATGTTCATCAACTTCATTTGTAGGATATCAACCTTTTTATAAAGAAAAAGCCAGTGTTGGGATAAGATGGTTCTATCTTGTAAGAAACTGAAATTAACACCAATGCAGTGATCTGCCCCATTGTTGCTTCCCTTTCTAAAACTGAGTCATCTGGTAGGATAGAGTGGAGTGAGGGATGGAGAAAGGGAGTATTCCTTTGCTGCTATTCTAAAGATGTGAGATAAAATATATCGATTAATCATTATATTTTGATGAAATCTAAAATGATTAGCCATAAATTGGGAAATCTCAGGACAGAGAATGTAGGTACCAGACACATCTACATAAGTCCTGCTATAAAGATTTTTCTACAGTATTGATTCCATTGTATTAAGAAGTAGCATTTTCTAACACATTTAATATGTATTATATTATCATTATGTATCATTTAACAAATATATAATAGTGACTTCTCTGTCTCTGACTACCCAAAGGGCAGAAATGTTACATTTTACCTTCTTGCCAGATTTCTTTAATACCCTTAAGAGATGTCTAACCTTTCCCACTGGCTTAAACCCTAACCAATTGTATTCCCTCAACAACACCACCACCACCCTGCCCCAACAAGCTCGCATTCTAGAATTCTGGCACTTTTGGCTTCTCTCCTAAACTGAAAGCAACTTACATCCTAGAATCCTAGACTACAAGATTTCCATAGTTTGTTCTCTGCTCTGGCGAAAACATTACCTATGTCTAAAACTCAATTGACAAAGGAAAGAGACCAGAATTTCAATTCTGTTTTGGGGACCAAAAGCTGGGGAGTTAGGGTCAGACATACAGAGAGAGACAGAGAGAGACAGAGAGAGAGAGAGAGAGAGAGAGAGAGAGAGAGAGACAGAGACAGAGACAGAGACAGAGACAGAGACAGAGACAGAGAGAGAACAGTCAAGGAAAGGTTCTGAGGAAATATAAACTTAAGAGTTAATAGGTAAATACTTTAAGGGCAGGAGGAAGGAGATGATTCTAGAAAGAGGAAACATAAGAAGAAAATCAGAAGATTTTCAGAAGTGTCTTTGAAACTAAGAGAACAGAGTATCAAGAAGAAGGTGTTCAAACATTCTAAATGCTACAAAAATGCAAAGAGGACAAAAACTTTAAATTTAACAGAGATCTTAGAGAGAACAATTTCAGTGTTTTGTTTGGTTTTGGTTTTGGTTAAAGTCATATTAAAGAGGCTGAGGAGTGAGTTTGTGATGAAGAAGTGGAAGTAGTGGGTATTAACCAAGACTATCCAATTACCTGAGTTTTACAGTTTATCAAAGCTTTACTATACAACTTTATTTTAAAGTATAAAGACATTGATACATCTTTATTCAAGTGAAACATCTAGTTATTTGTCCATTTTACCTAGAAAAAGATAGCTTCTTTCAGGTTAATGCATTAAATTATGTTTTGAGTGATGGGATTTCATAAATAGCCCTAGATACTATAGTCATAAAAATGTGAAGTTTGACCATTTTGTGCTTGCTTGGTATTGCAATCACTAGATAATAGGTTATGAAATAAAATTCCACAATATTCATCAGATCCTACAGTGGCATTTTTGAACTCTATATCCATTCTTTTGGAGCTCATTTCAGTAAAAATGTCCTTGTCAACTGAATTTCAGATGACAAGGACCATGAAGGGCACCTTGCTATGATACCATACTGTCATGTAATAATCACATACCAAATAAAGGCCTGAGAGCTCAGGGCAAATGTCAGAAATTTAATTTCCCAAAATGCACTCACCATATTGTGATTTTCCTCCTTGTGATTGCTATCATTTACAATCTGAATGAAATAACCTTTCTGACATAAACATTAATGTGGGATACAACAGGGCATAAACATAGCTATTATTGAATTGCCCAAGCAAGGTATTCATTATATTAAATTTGTTAGCTGGTATGGGTGACAAGAGAATGAAAGACAAGAGATCATGGAGATCTTCAATCTCACAAACCCAAAGGGGCACAGGGGAACCAGTGTTAAAATGTACCATGGCTGCAGTTAATGTGATAGAAGAAAATAAACACACCACAAAGTTCCAAGAGATACTCTTTTTCTTTTTAATCTCCCTTCTTCCTTCCTTCCTTCCTTCCTTCCTTCCTTCCTTCCTTCCTTCCTTCCTTCCTTCCTTCCTTCCTTCCTTTGTTGTTTACTCCCCATGTTCCTTTATAAAAGGAAGGGGGTGAGGTTGGAATTGAATTCTGGATTTAAAAACTGCATTGGAAACAAATCCAAATTCTTTGGTTTTCATAGACATTATGTAGAGATTTAAACTTTAATCTGAGTCAACTAGTTTCAATCACAGACTTCAATCTTAATATTCCAGTGAACATCTTGAGGTAATCACACTTTTGGAACATTTTAATGGAAAAATAATACCAAGGTCATTCAGGAGATTTTAAAATGAACATTTCACATAAACAAAAATCATTCGCTACTACTTTATGCTAGTCAGTACTTTTAAATAATGAATAGTTCTTATATCTGAAGTGATCTTTTTGTTGGTCTTATTAAATATGAGGGAATAAGGGACTAAATATATTTCAATATTTTGGAAGCAGATAAACATACCAAGAATTAGAAAGTTCTGAACACATGGAATAAGTTTTTTTATAACCTTTTACACAGCTCTTTGAAAAAAAATTAAGGTAAAATTAAGGATGGTTTTTTACAATAGTTTATCTAAATAAATTAATTTTCATTAAGAAGTCTATAGGGATATATGGCTCCTTCTAAAAAACAGTAACTGACAAAGAATAGAAGTTTACAAATTAGTAGCAACTTAAAAGTTAATTTTATTTTCCTCATGAGAACTGAACCTCTAAGAAGGAATTTTTAAAATATCATTAAACTTATAGAGAGCAGAAAAGTGAATACATATTAAATAAGAGAGTTGAATGTTTTTACTCTTTGAACAGTTTAGTAACATCAGTATGAAATTTGAATTTCCTTCATTGTTTTCTCTGAAAATAAGTAAACAATAATTTTATATACATAAATGCTTCTAGCTAACATGATTGGGAAAGTACATTTGTATATGTGTTTGTTATATTTGTGTTTATTTTATTTTATTCTCTAAAATGCAAGAGATTTCATGTTAATATCTGTTTCTTTCTTTCACAATTTAGTTTCTTTTAAATTATCTTCCTTCAGATACTGGACAGTTCATCAGAGCTAGATACTAAAGGGCCAAAAGTTATTGGTATCCTAATTGTGCTTCCATGGCACACCATTATTAGGTTACTTATGGTGAAAACAACTTATATGTGTTCACTGTTTTCAATTAATATTACCCCCTAAAAATATACTATTTTTGGTAGAATGAACTCGTTTGATCCATTCACACAATTTATAAAAAAACATTAAAGCACACAGAATAGTTCTGGGGGAGATGCAAAGATTAAGTATAATTCTAGGTTAACAATAAATAGATTAGGGGCGGCTAGGTGGTGCAGTGAATAGAGCACCGGCCCTGGAGTCAGGAGTACCTGAGTTCAAATCTGGCCTCAGACACTTAACACAAAAAACTAGCCGTGTGACCTTGGGCAAGTTACTTAACCCCAATTGCCCTCCAAAAAGCAAAAAAAACAAAACAAAACAATAGATAGATTATTAAAGGATATGAAAAGACACATTTTTGAAGTTCCATCCATTCCACATTCTAGGGGACTTGCAGGTACCAGTTAAACTCTTTATTATGTTTTGTCATCAATTGTTCCTACTATTTGACCAACTCACACACTTTCAAAATGGTGTATTTCCTTCATGGTTTTGTTACTCCTTCTACATGTCACAGATTGAGAGAATTTTATACTCAAAAGGGGTTTCAGTGGCAATCTAAAACAAATGATACCTCAAAAGAAATATTCACCACGGTATGCAAAATAACTCATCATGCTACATCTCCTTTAAGATTTCCAGTAAGGAGAAACCAATTGTTTTCCAAGGCAGTCCATTTTTCTGTTGGATAGTTCTTGTTGCCAGTAATTTTTTTTTCTTGAAATAAATACTAAATTTGTTTCATTGCAGCTTATATCCATTGTTCCTGCATCTGTCCTCTAGAGACAAATAGAACAATTCATCAGGCCTGGATTCAGGAAGAACTGAACTCAAATTTGGCTTCAGATATGAACTCTTTGATCCTGGGCAAGTCACTCAAACCTGTGTGCCTCTGTTTCCTCATCTTTTAAATGAGCTATAGAGGGAAATGAGAAACCATTCCAGTATCTTTTTTAAAATTCAGCATTTACTTTTTATAAGATTTTGAGTTACAAATTTTTTCTCCCTCCCTCCCACCTGCCTTCAAACAACGGCGTGCAATCTGATATAGGTGATGCAGGTAAAATCATATTAAACATATTGGTACATTAGTCATTTTGTGAAAGAAAAATCAGAACAAAAGGACAAAACCATGAGAAAGAAAAAAAGAGAGAGAGATAGAAAATACTGTGCCTGGATCTGCATTCAGATACCATAGATCTTTCTCTGGATGTGGATAGGATTTTCCATCATGAGTCTTTTGACTTGTGTTCTCATTTGACTAACTTCTCTCTATATTTTAGAAATGACTCTTTTATCAGAGACACTAGATATACATTTTCTGCTTCCCTTCCAATCTTGGTTGCATTGATTTTGTTTGTGCAAAGCCTTTTTAATTTAATGTAATCAAATTATTCATTTTGCAAATCATAATGTTCTTTATCTCTTGGTTGATCATAAAGTCTTCTCTTCTTTATCGATTTGACAGGTAAGTAATTCTTTGCACCCTTAATTTGCTTATGGTATCACCCTTTATGTCTAAATCATGTACCAATTTGACTTTATAATGGTACATTGTGTAAGATGTTGGGTTATGTCTAGTTTTTGCCATACTATTTTATAGGTTTTCCCAGAAGTTTTTGTCAAATAGTGAGTTCTTATCCCAGAAGTTGGAGACTTTGGGTGAATCAAACAGTAAGTTACTCTAGTCACTGACTGCTGTGTCTTGCATACCTATTTCACAAACCCATCATTGTATTTCTTGGCCAATACCAAGTAGTTTTGATGACTGCTGCTTTATAATACAGTTTTAGATCTTGCATAGTTAGGCCACATTTCCTTGCACTTCTTTCATTAATTCACCCAATATTCTGGACATTTTGTTCTTCCATATGAATTTTGTTATTATTTTTTTCTAGCTCTGTAAAATAATTTTTGATCATTTGATTGGTATGGCAGTGAATAAGCAAATAAGGCAGAATTGTTGTTTTTAATATATTAACTCAGCCTACCCACAAGAAATTGATATTTGTCCAGTTATGTATATCTGACTTGATTTGTGTGAAAAGGTTTTTGTAATTGTGTTCATACAGTTCCTGGTTTTGTCTTGGCAAGGAGGCTCCTAAATATTTTATATTGTCTACAGTTATTTTAAATGGAATTTCTCAACTTTTTGTTGCTCGATGTCATTAGTAATATGTAGAAATGCTGATGATTTATATGTTATTTTATATCCAGTAACTTTGCTAAAGTTGTTAATTACTTCAAGTAGTTGTTTAGTTGATTCTTTGTTTCTTTAATTGCCTGTCCTAATTCCTTCAATTTCTTTTTTTACTCTTATTGCTAAAACTAACATTTCCAGTACAATATCGAATAGCAGTGGTGATAATGGACATCACTATTTCACCCCAATCTTACTGGGAATGCTTCTAGTTTATTCCCATTAATGAAATGTATGTGATGGTTTTATACAGGTGCTAATGATCATTTTAAGGAAAACTGCATTTATACATATGCTTTCTAGTGTTTTTAATAGGCAGAGATGCTGTATTTTATCAAAAGCTCTTTCTGCTTCTGTTGAGATAATCATATGACTTCTCTTGATTTTTTTATTGATACAGACAATTTGCTGATAATTTTCCTAATACTGAACCATCTTTGGCAGAATTCCCATTGGTCATAACATATTATCTTCATGAGAAGTTGCTCTAATATCTTTGCTATGATTTTATTTAATTTTTTGCATCTATATTCATTAGGTAAATTGGTCTACAATTTTCTTTCTCTGTTTTGACTTTTCTTGATTTAGATATTAGTACTATATTTTTCTCATAAAAAGAATTTGGTAGGACTCCTTCTTTGCCCATTTTCTGAATATTTTATATAGTATTGGGATTAATTATTCTGTAAACGTTTGGTAGAATTCATTTGTAAATCCATCTGGGCCTGGAGATTTTTTCTTAGGGAGTTCACTGATGGTTTGTGCATATTTTTCTTTCTGAAATGGGGTTAAGTATTTTCTTTCTTCTTCTGTTAATCTTGGTAATTTATATTTTTGTAAATATTTGTCCATTTCACTTAAATTGACAGATTTATTGACATACAGGTGGGCAAAACACCTCCAAATTATTGTTTTAATTTCCTCTTCACTGATGATTTCCTTTTCCTTTTTGATAATGGTAATTAGGTTTTCTTCATTTTTTAAATAAAATTAACCAAAGGTTTATCTATTTTATTAATTTTATCATAATATTAGCTCTTAGTTGTATTTATTAGTCCCATAGTTGTCTTAATTTAAATTTTATTAATGTCTTCATTCATTTTTAGAATTTCTAATTTGGTATTTAATTAGAGATTTTTAATATATTCTTTTTCTAGCTTTTTTTAGTTTCATGCCCAATTTATTGATCTCCCCTTTCTCTATTTTATTCATGTAACTGTTCAGAGATATAAAATTTCCCCTAAAATTGGCTTTGGCTGCATCCCTTAAGTTTTGGTATGTTATTTCATTGTCATTCTCTTGGATGTAATTATTTATTGTTTCTATGATTTGCTATTTATCCACTCATGTTTTAATATTAGATTATGTACTTCCCAATTAATTTATAATAACAATCTTTCCAGGTCCTGTATTACTTAATTTAATTTTTATTGCATCATCATCTGAAAAGGATTCATTTAATGTTTCTGCTTTTTTGTGTTGGATTGTGAGGTTTTTAAGCCCTAGTATATGGTTAGATTTTGTGTAAGTGTCATGTATTACTTAGAAAAAGGTATATTCCTTTCTATTCCATTCAGTTTTCTCCACAAGTCTCCTATACCTAAATTTTCCAAAATTCTATTAGCCTTCTTCACTTTTTTCTTGTTTCTTTTGTGGTTAGATTTATCTAGTTCTGAGAGGGCAAGTCTGAGGTCCCTTACTACCACAGTTTTGCTGTCTATTTCTTTCTGGAACTCATTCAGGTTCTTCTCTAGTAATCTGAATGCTATACCACTTGGAACATATATATTTAGTATTGAAATTACTTCATTGCCTATGGTACCTTGTAGCAAGATCTAATTTCCTTCCTTTCTCTTTGAATTAGATCTATTTTTTATTTTGCTTTGTCTGAGATCAAGACTGTTGACCCTCCTTTTGTTTTTATTTCAGCTGAAGCATAATATAGTCTACTCCTGGCTGTCACTCTTGTTCTGTTTATATCTCTCTGCTTCAAATATGTTTACCACAAATGCCACATTGTAAGATTTGAGTTTTTAATCCTCTCTCTTATGTGCTTCTGTTATATGGGAGAATTCATCTGTAAAGCCAAGCACAAGCAGCTCTCCAGAGGACTGATACTGTGGTCAGCTCTAAGATTCTGATCACATAGTATAGTGAACTCTCTATCTATTTGGCAGTAAATTAATGCAAAACATTCACAGAAACCAAAGTGTAGCACTCACAATGATATAACAACTTATCCCTAAAGTGGCCACAGTTTTCACCCAAGTGGCCACATACTTTTAAACAAAAGATATCATTCAGTAAGTCCTTAACTCGATCAACCTTAAGGAGCAAGCCTCCTTAAGGGACAAAAATTACAAAGGTCAAAGTTCTCCACCCCTGAGTCACAGTAAACCATGATATTCTCAGTCAGCAATAAGGACCCAAGAAGAGGTCTTTCCATCTTGACTCAAGCCTAGCTCTCAGATTCCATGGTTCCTCTTCTATGGTCCCAGCTCCTGCCTGAATCTACTCAAATGTCACATGGATTCAAAGGTAGGAATATCTCAGCTCCTTGTCTCACTCCTCTTCCAGTTCTTCATCCAGTTCCCATTCCATACTGAAGCTTACAGTGTCCAGTCCTCCTCAAGTCCTTCACAGTTTCTGTTTCTGGGAAGACAAAGCTTAATGGAGACAAAACAACATTCATACACACTGCTGGCACTATCAATTCATTATCTGCCTGTGAAATCAACACAAACTCATGTACAATGTCTGAGAACTCAACACAAATTGTCAGTATAGCTCTAGGACCTCTGAAACCATCCTTCAGGACTTCTGTAAACAGACAACAAGACAATCCTCTTTCAGGGCTTCCAGTAAGGTCGTAGGGCTTCTGTACAAAGTATCACAAACAAAAATCAAAGCAAATAGAATGGACAAACAGAGTGCCTGGCCACCACAAAGTTCCCCTTCTCAGTTCTACTTTCTCCCAGCTTAGGCTCTACCCTGTTCTATCCCTTTCCGTTGCATCAACAAGTTTCTCCCACTGTGGGTTTCACAAATTCTGTTTCTTAACAAAGACATGATATAATCATGGGCAAGGCTCAAAAGAAACTTGAACTGAAACAAGGTGATAAATAATTAAATAGCTGAAACAAGGTGCCAAGTACTTCTTTGCTTGCAATTACCTCATCCCATTCACATTCACAGTTATGATTACTGTCTGTGTCTTTATTTCCATCATATTTCCCCCCTAATTTATGCTTTATGCTTTTATTTCTCCCTTCTCCCTTTCCCTCCTCAAATAAATTTTGCTTTTGACCATAACATCCATCAGTCTTCCTGTCCTTCTATTAGGCACCCTCCCTTTTATTTCCCCTTTCCCCTCCTATTTCTGCTATCCATTCTACCATCTTTTCTATTCACCCATCCCCTTTCTTTCTTCTTTCTCCTCCTGTTTCCCTACTGAGTAAGAGATGTTTCTATAACTAACTGAATGTTTATGGTATTTTTATGTCTTTGAGATAAATTTGATGAGTAAGGTTCATTCAATGATGCCCTCTCCCTTCTTTCTCTCTACTGTAATAGGTCTTTGCACCTTTTCATATGATATAACTTATCCTATTCTGCCTCTCTCTTTCCTTTTCTCCAAGTACAGTAATATCAAAGTAAATTTATATCCACACCCTCTGTCTATGTATAGCCCTGCTAAATGCTGTAATAAAGATACAGTTCTCAAGAGCTGCAAGTATCCTCTTTTCTTATAGGAATGTAAACATGTTAACATTACTGAATAACATTTTTCCCTTTCCTTTTTACCTTTTTTATGCTTCTTTTAGCTTTGTAGTTGAAGATAAAATATTCTGTTCAGCTGTTCTTTTTTTAAAATCAGGAATGTATATCTCCTTCTTCACTTAATGTCCATCTCTTGCTCTGAAAGATTATGCTCAATTTAGTTTTAATCCAAGCTTCTTCACCTTTCAGAATATCACATTCCAAGTCCTCTGATCATGACTGTGCTTCCACGATATTTAAGTTGTTTATTTCTGGGTGCTTGGAGTATTTTCTCTCTGGCTTGCTAATTCTGCATTTTGGTTATAATATTCCTTAGAGTTTTCATTTCACAATCTCTTTCAGGAAGTGATTGGTGTATTCTTTCTTTTTTAAAAAAAATTTATTCATGTTTTTTGGTCTCACTCCAGCTTGCAGCCATGAAGGTCGAGCTGTGCAGCTTCAGCAGGTACAAGATCTACCCAGTTCATGGGAGGCACTACGTCTGCACTAATGGGAAGGTTTTCCAATTCTTCAGTGCAAAATGCAAGTTTGCATTCCTTTCAAAGAGGAAACCCTGACAGATCAGTTGGACTGTCCTGTATGGAAGAAAGCACAAGAAGGGCCAATCTGAAGAGATTCAAAAGAAAAGAACTCTCTGGGCTGTTAAATTCCAAAGTGCCATAACTGGGGTTTCTCTTGCTGATATAATGGCCAAGAGGAACCAGAAACCTGAAGTTAGAAAGGCCCAATGAGAACAAGCCATCAGGGCTGCCAAGGAAGCAAAAAAGGCTAAACAAGTAACAAAGAAGAGAGCTGCATCTGCTGCTAAGGCTCCTACAAAGGCAGCACCTAAACAAAAAATTGTGAAGCCTGTGAAAGTTTCTGCACCCCGAGTTGGTGGAAAATGTTATTTGTCCACTAAATTGGATTAAATAAAATGAAATTTAAAGAAACCAAAAAATATTCATGCTTATTTTTAGTTTACAGCATTCATTTCCACAAAGTTTTGAGTTACAAACTTTCTCCCTGTCTTTCCCCTACCCCCACCCCAAAACAGTGATCCCACTGAATACCTCCTCATCCTCCAATCTGCTCTCTCCCATATTCTCCCGCATCCCCCCTCTGACTTTCTGGTGGGACAAGATGGATCTCCATACCACAGTGCCTGTGTATCTTATTTGCCAGTTGCATGCAAAAATAATAATAATAAGCCTTTTAAACATTTGATTTAAAAACTTTGAATTCAAGATTCTTTCCCTTCTTCCCTAGTCATCCACCCTTACTGGGAAGATAAGGAATTCAATATAAGTTGCATGTGTGTAGTTATGCAAAACATTTCCATAGAGGATTTATTGTGAAAGACTGACTATATTTCCCTCCTCCCTATCCCTCCTCCACTTGTTCTGTTTTCTACTTTGACCCTGTCCCTTTTCAAAAATGTGTGCTTCTAATTACCCTCCCCATCTCAATCTTCCCTCCCTTCTGCCATCCTCCCTCTTATTCCCTTCCCCCCTACTTTCCTGTAGGGTAAGATCCACATATTTTCTTTAACTCTAATGTTTTTAATAGAATCATTTAAAATATATAAAGTATCTATTTTAAATGATGCATATTAAATTTGATAACTTATCCAGTTTTAGTTTTTTCCTTGCACTGAAATTCTGATATTGTAATATTGTGTCATGTATCAATATGGTATCATATTGTAAACAAATCATTACACAACCATATTTCTGATGATGCATGCTGGATATCCCAACAATACACAACAAGCTTGCCTCCCAACACTTCCTTTTAAAGACCTCTCAACAAACTTCATCACTGACTGGTTGTAACGTGAATTTTTTGTGTTTATTTGGAAAATAATGCAATCATTACAACTTTAACTCTGTTACACAACAGATGAATCATATACTAATCGTTTTTCAAAATTTTCTTGTCCTCTCTCCTTTACTTATGCTTCCATCATCCCCTTATTTTTATTCAACACCCTCCCCCTAATTGCACCCCGAGGCTACCACTGCTCTGAATCATTCCAATGCTCCCAAGGGGGCACTATCACCCACTTAAGCAACCTGTGTAGGATATTAGGACAATTTTCCTTGATAATTTCTTAAAAGATGATGCCAAGGTTCATATTTTGACAGTGATTTTCAGGTACACCAATAATTCTTAAGTTATCTTTCCTGGATCTATTTTCTAGGTCAGTTTTCTCAATAAAGTATTTTACATTTTCCCCACTTTTTTCATTCTTTTGATTTTCGTTGACTGATACTTGATGTCTCATTGAATCATCAGATTCCACTTGTCCAATAGTAATTGTTAAGAAATTATTTTCTTCAGTTAGCTTTTGTACTTCCTTCTCCATTTGGCCAGTTCTACTTTTTAAGTATTTGTTTTCTTCAGGCATTTTCCCCTCCATTTTCCCAAGTTCTTGACTCTTTCCTGCATACCTCACATTTCTTTTCCCAATCCTTCTTCTATTTCATTTATTTGACTTTTAATATCTTTCATAAATTCTTCCAAGAAAGTTTTTGGGATTTGAGATCAATTCATATTCCCCTTTGAGGTTTCAAATGTAGGTATATTGACAATGTTGTCCGCTTCTGAGTTTGTGTTTTAATCTTCCCTGTCACCAAAGTAACTGTTTATGGTTAATTGCTTCTTCCTCTTCTTTTTTGCCTATTTACCGGCTTTTAAATTTGAGCCCTCCGGCTGGAGTACAGGGAGCACTGTCCCTGGCTTCTTGTGCTGAGGCCCAGGGGCCTCGTCACTGTGTTTGTGTGTTCGGACCTCAGGTGCTAGTACCTGGAGGCTGTAAGGTTCTGGCAGCTTACCTGGTACTTAGTCAGGATCCTAGTGGAGGTGTCTGGTGTATGCTGAGGCCACGTGGGACTTTTTCTGCATTTCCCTGGGACTGCACTGAGGTACATGGAGGTATGGTCTCTGGAGGATGCCTGTTTGCCCTGGGATGCACTGAAGTATCTGGAGGTCTGGCAGTTGGAATATGCCTGACTGCTCTGGGCTGTGCTATAGCACAGGGAAGCCCATCCACTTGAGGACATCTGCCTCCCCAGGGCTGACCTGAAGCACAGGGGGAGTTGGACTGCTGGAGGATGTCTGCCTACCTAAGGCTGAACTGAGCACATGGTGCTCCTCTGTCCTGGTGACAGTTAGTTCCCCTTGCTATGCTAAGACATGTTGGTGATTACGGTGTTGGTGCTTATTTGCTTCATTACACTGGTGCTCAGGATATCCCACTGCTTTTCTGAGGTGGGGCTTGCTGCTGGCTTGCTAGGATGCTTCCTCTCCTGGAATGCACTCTCCTTTTACCTGAGTGAGATGGATCTCTCTTGCTGATCCTCCAAGTTTCCTGAGCTAAAAGACTGCTCTACCCTATTGTTCCACTGGCTCTGTTGCTCCACTATTTGTTCTGGGGCAAACTATTTTATGGTTTTTCAGAGGTGAATGTGAAATAGTGAGAGTGATTTACTGTTTACTCCACAATCTTGGCTTTAGGAAGTGCCACTCCAGTATCTTTGCTAAGAAACCCCCAAATGGGGGTCATGAAGAGTTGGACATGACTGAACAAAAACAATTATTATTTTATCCAGACTAAAGATTATCAATTACTTCAAATAATTCTAAGACATACAAATAAAATCAGTTACCATCCTTATTTCTCTTCTATAAAAGCTTTCTCAATTCTCAGTGTTGTTCTTAAGCCATCATATTGAAATACGAACATAACACTGAAGTTTAATTCTGACCAGAGTAGACAGAAATTATCACATTTGTATTGATGGGAACTATGCCTCTCTTAATGAAGCCAAAACTGGCATTGGCTTTTTTCACCTGCCATATCACATTGCTGACTCATATTTTTATTGACTTGTTTATTTACTTTTAGTTTACAAGATTCAGTTCCACAATCCCTTGAGTTTCCAATTTTCTCCTGTCCCTTCCTCCCTGCCCCATGGTGGCATGCCTTACTGACTCATATTAAGATTGTAGTCTACTAAGCCAGGTTTTGTTTTGTTTTTCAGGAAAAAAGCAAAAAAATTACCCCTGCTACCTAACCTTGCCTTCCCCTCTTGTATTTGTGAAGTCAATTTTCTTGAAGTCAAGTGTAGGACTTCACATTTATTCCTGTTGAATGTCATCTTGTTAGACTCAGTGCAATGCCCTAACCTGTCAAGCTCTTGTTAGGTTCCTGACTCGGTCATCCAGGGTCTTAGCCATGCCTCTCAATTCTGTGTCATCCGAAACTTTGATAAACATGCCATGTATTGCTTTATCTAAGCCACTGATAAAAATGTTAAACTGAAAAGGCCAAAGCAGAGATCTGTAGGGGCTTCTCCTGGAGATGACATCCAACGTTAGCACTGAACCTTTACTTCGTGACTGAAAAATTCTGAATCCTTTTAGCAGTATTGTCATATAATCTATATCTTTCCCTGTTCTTATTAATATTTCTTTTTGTTACTTTCTTACCAGAATGATATGAGATATTGATCTTTTTTTGTTTTACTAAAACATAAGTAAATTATATGTATAATAGGTTCCTGGTCAACTAGTTGAGTAGTTCTGTCAATAAAACAAAATAAGATGATTCTAGCCTAGCTTTTTGAAATGATTGCTTCCTTTTGTAAGTGTTCATTAATCATAACTTAAATGATCTATAAATTTTCCAGTAATTTAGGTCAAACCACATTATTATACTATGTTGCCTTTTTTTCTCTTTCTTTTTTGCCCCCAAATGAAGATACTTGCATCTCTCCAGTCCTCTAGTACATTATTTATGATTATTCTAGTATCACTGATGTTGTCTCTGCAATCAGATTTGCTAATTCTTTCATTATTCAAGGGTGTAGTTCATGTGGGTCAGATGATTTTAATTCATTAATGATCAATGGGTAAAATATTTCAATCTCCATATTTATCAATGTTACCAACTACGTGTAAGGCTTTGTATTCTCCCTTCCATGCAAAACCATTATCTTTAACAAAGAAACTGAAAACAAATTAAAATTTCAGTAGTTCTGCTTTCTTCCTATTGCCAGTCATCTTTATCTCAATGCAAACAATTGTGCCATACCATCTTTAATTATTTCAACCTGTGGGATTCTATCTAGCCTTCCTGTGAACCCTTTAAAGATTTGCTTTCCTACAAACTACAGTCTATATACTATATATACGTTTCTTTCCTTCTACTTCATAAGTCTAGGAAAGAGCTGACACTTTCCCAAAAGGTTCTCATTATTTCCATTCTAACAAGTTCACCTCTTGTATTAGTTAAAATTAGTGATGATGGTACATTTGGCATGAGCGGTATCAACTTCCCCGACTGGACAAAAGCCAAGTTCAGAGGCTGCCGGGTAGTCTTGGTATCGAATTCAATTCCATCCTACAGCAAGGCACAAAAACTCAAATAATAGGATTCCAAGAACAAATAAAAGACACTACATAGAAAGTATCAAGGGGATGAAAGAAAGAGAACAAATAAGGAAGAAAGTGCTTCCATTAGATATCTGAGAATATACTAGAGAAAGAAAGAAGTTTGGTGGTGAGCTTAAAGTATTAAAATGGGCAACGAAGATGAAACCAAATGAGAAAATGAGAATAACTGATTTTTATAAAGCTATTCATGTGCCAGAACACACATAAAGTAAGGAAACAACAATAGCTACTTATTTAAAATTAACTTTTGGTTATTATTAGTTTACACCATTCATTTTCACAAGATTTTGAGTCGCGAATTTTCACTCCGTCTTTCCCCTACCCATCGCCCCAAAACAGCAATCTTTCTGTATAATCCCTCCCCCAATCTGCTCTCTCCTATATCCTCCCCCATCACCCCTTTGACTTTCTGGCAGAGCAAGATGGATCTCCCTACCCCAGTGCCTGTGTATTTTACTTCACAGTTGCATATAAATAATAATAATAATGATATATATGTATCTATATATACATATATATGTATGTGTGTATATGTGTGTGTATAATTTTTTAAACATATGATTTTAAGACTTTAAATTCTAGATGCTCTCCCTTCCTCCCTTGTCACCCACCCCCACTGGAGAGACAAGCAATTCAATACAGGCCATATATGTGTAGTTACGCAAAACATCTCCACAATGGAAATATTGTGAAAGACTGACTATATTTCCCTCCATCCTATCCTGCCCCCCATTTGTTTTATTCTCTACTTTGTCCCTGTTCCTTTACAAAAGTGTGTACTTCTAACAACCCTCCCCCTAACCTGCCCTCTTCTCCATCATCCCCCCTCTCACCTACCCTCCTGTAGGGCAAAATGCCCAATTTAGAGTATATGTCATTCCCTCCCTAAGACAAATTCAATGAGAGTAAGGTTGACCCATTCCATTTTGCCTTCCTGTTCTTCCCTTCCAACATAACAATTATCCCCTGTCTTATCTATATGAGAGGATTAACCCCATTCTGTCTCTCCTTGTCTCTTCTCATTCTGTTCCTCTCCCACCTCTCAATTTAACCTTTGAAAATATCATCCTTTCCTATTCAATTGATCTTGTGCCCTCTATTTATGTACACATATATACACACACTCACATATGTATTCGTATGCATATATACCCTCCCATATAGACATATGGGTATGTATACACACACACACACAAATATGCAATTATATTGCCTTCACTTATCCTCATACTGAGAAAAGTTTCATAAGTTACAATTCTCATTTTTCCATGTTGGCATGTAAATAGTTCAACTTTGATAAGTTCCTTATTATTTCTTTTCTGTCTTTCGGTTCTCATGATTTTTGTATTTGAATGTCAAATTTTTTATTCAGTCCTGGTTTTTTCAGCAAGAATGCTTGAAAGTCCTCTACCTCACTGAATGGCCATATTTCCCCCCGAAACATTATACTCAGTTTTGCTGGGTAGATGATTCTTGGTTTTAACCCTAGCTCCCTTGATCTCCAGAATATCATATTTAAGCCCTTTGCTCCCTTAATGCAGAAGCGGCTGGATCCTGTGTTATCCTGAGTGTGTTTCCACAGTATTCAAATTGTTTCTTCTTGGCAACTTGTAAAATTTGCTCCTTGATCTGGGAACTCCAGAACCTGGCTATAAGGTTCCCAGGAGTTTTCTTTTGGGGATCTTTTTCAAGAGGTGATTGGTGAATTCTTTCAAGTTCTATTTTGCCCCCTGGTTCTAAAATATCAGGGCAATTTTCCTTGAGAATTTCTTGAAGGATGATTTCTAGGGGTTTTGTTTATCATGGATTTCAGGTAGTCTAATGATTTTTAAATTGTCTCTCCTGAATCTATTTTCCAGGTCAGTGGTTTTTTCAAGGAGATATTTCACATTGCCTTCCATTTTTTCATTTGTTTGGATCTGTTTAATAGTATCTTGATTTCTCATAAAGTCATTTGTTTCCATTTGCTCCACTCTAATTCTGAAGGAATTATTCTCTTCAGAAAGCTTTTGAGATTCTTTTTCCATCTGGAAAATTTGGCTTTTTAAGGCATTCTTCTCCTCATTGGCTTTTTGGGCCTCTGTTGCCATTTGAGTTAATATATTT
>CM053593.1:72659060-72740938 GCA_028646575.1 Pseudocheirus occidentalis | reverse complement strand
ATCTGGAAAATTTGGCTTTTTAAGGCATTCTTCTCCTCATTGGCTTTTTGGGCCTCTGTTGCCATTTGAGTTAATATATTTTTAAGGTGTTATTTTCTTCAGTCAGTTTGTTGACTCTCTTTTCATGATTTTCTTGCATCATTTTTATTTCTCTAACCAATTTTTCCTCCACTTCTCTTATTTGGTTTTCAAAATCCTTCTTAAGCTACTCTATGGATTGTAGGCAGTCTACATGTTTCTTGGAAGCTTTTGGTGTGGGAGTTCTGACTGGGTTGTCTTCCTCCCATTCCATGCTTTGATCCTTCCTTTGCCTGCCCATGTTGTCAGTGAATTACTTGACTTTTTAGCTCTGAGGAACTCTGCTTCCAGAGGGGAAAGCTCTGTCCCAAATTGCTGGGAGTTTTGCAGCTGCTGGAGCAATTGGGAGGCTACTACAGCCCCCACCATCTTTGACTCACTGAAAACACACCCCAGGATCACCACTCAAGACTGCCACCTGGAACCAGACCACTCAGCACAAGAGCACTTAGCCTCTGAATGATAGCTTGGCCCCCCTGCAATCTGCAGGCCAGGAGCTTCTGAAGCATCCACATTGAAACAGCTGCAGGGGTGCTGCTTCTGCTGCTTTCTTGCCCTGGAGGCAATTCAGCTGGACAGCTTTTCTCCCCCAAATTTAGCTGAGCTCCACTGAAGTTTCACTTTGTCCTTGTTTATTATGGATTGATAGTTCTGGAAACTGCCACAGCTGCCACTCATCCACTCTCCTGAAAGCTCCAACTGAGGCTTGTCCTGGCTGCCTCAGTTCCAATCCCTGTTTCAGGCTGAGCTGGTTTCGTCTCTCAATGTGCTGAGATAAGCCCTTGCTGACAAGCTGCCTTCAGCGGGAGATGGTGTTTTTTTCTGTAATTTTGTGAATTCTGGAGCTCTAAAATTTGTTTAGGGTTATATTTTATGGGAATTTGAAGTGGCTACATGGTTGCTACGGAGCTTTCCTGCTTCAATGCTGCCATCTTGGATCTGTCCCCCAACACATTTTATTAATCACCTGGAGATCATACCATAGAAGATGACCAAGATAGTAGAATGCACTCAAATCATACCAATGAGTATTGGTTGAACAAGAGGAAATGGTTTACTCCCAGTAGAGCAGACCTGGGGTGAAGAAGAAGAACTTAATGGCTGTGTTCAAACAAGTAGGAGGTGTTGGACTTCATCTTGTCCTGCTTGAATTTGAGTTCATACATAGAAGCAATAGATGAAGAACTTAGACTTAAAGAAATAAAAAAAATAATTTCTAGCAATAAGAACTTAGAATATGCTGACTTAGGAGGTTGCAGTTTCTGCCTCTTTAAAGTCCCTTATGCAAAAGACAGCTATGCCCACTAGTTTTCTGATTCTGTTGGTTCCAGTACATCTTTCTAGATATTTAGATAAATACTTCTTTTGTCTCAACAGGGTGGTACATTGACTCTCTGAGTCCAGCCCTGGAATCAGGAGTGCCTGAGTTCAAATTGTGCCTCAGACACTTATTAGCTAAGTGATCTTAGGCAGGTCACTTAATTCTTATTGCCTCCAAAAGGAATTATTTCTGAATTGGTGAATTTCAAATACTTATACTTTGTTAAATACATTTTTTTTAACTCCTAAGGGTATAAAATGAGACCATAGATGTGAAAGTCCTTGGAAAAATTTAAAAGCACTGTATAAATATAAAGCATTACATTTAAAACATCACACAGGGAACAAGTAACAGAGAGTGGATTTGAATCCATGTTCTCAAATTTAAAAAATAGGGTTTTTTTGCAAGTAGAATTTTTCTTCTTCTAAGAGCTAAGTGCTATAGAAAGAGAAAAACACTAACCCAGTAAGCAAGGAGTTTACATTCTAATAATGGCTATAACATGCACATAATTGCATATTCATGATAAATACAGTGAAAATGAAAAGTAGTCTTAGGGGAACATAATTATTTGGAGCTGGAGAATGGGTAGAGGAAGCAAGAAAAGCTTCTAGCAGTGGTTGTGATTTGAGTTGATTCTTAAAGGAATCCAGAGAAGCTAGGCATTGAAGATGAGAAGATAGGACATCGAGGAATGTGAAAAAGTACATGAAAAGGAGCCTTGAGAGGAATAAAAATAGGCCAATGTGGCTGGATCACTGTGTTTATGGAGGACAGCTGTTTAAGAAGCCAGTGAACATAAGAAGGGACCATATTGTGGTAAAAGGACATTTTATATTTGATGCTGGAGGTAAAATGGACCCACTGGAATTTATTTGGAGTTAGTCAGTGACATGTTCATGCTTCTGTTTTTGGAAACTTTTATTTTGGCAGCTAAGTGGAAGATGGACTGGAGTAGGGAGAGATTTGAGGTAGGAAATACCAATTCAAAGGCTCCTTAAAAATTAAAAGAGGTGATGAAAGGGTACACACAAGATACACAGTATATTTTGTACTATTGCACATTGCCTCTCCTGATTCAAGCGAAATATAACTCTTCTCTATTCCAAGAGATTAATTCCATTATAATTGTCTCTAAAGAAGCATGGGTTAGACAAAAGCATGAACTATTTAACAGTCTAAAAATAATCACATTCAATTTTGTAGCGAGAAACAGGCAAACAACATGGAAATGATCCTGAAGATTATGCCAATCATGCTATACAAGGAATGGTAGAAAACACTAAGGATGTTACTCTTTAGAAGAAAAGAATTCCTTTTCCTTTCTTTGTATTCCAGCACTTATCACAGGGCCTGGCATACAGTAGGTATTTAACAAAAGCTTATGTACTTACTGACATGAGAGGAAAATGAAGAAAGAAAATAAGGATTTCCTGAGCAGTTATTCTGTGCCAGGCACTATGTGAAACACTTTAAAATATAACCTCATCTGATCCTCACACAAACCCTGTGAGAGAAGTGCTAAGACTATCATCAGTTTGCAATTGATGAAAGTGAAGCAGACAGATCAAACGACCTATCCAGTGTTACAGAGCTAATAAATGTCTGAGACTAGAGCTGAAAGCAGGTCTTCCTGACTCTAGTCTCAGCGCTCCATCCTTTGCACTGCTTTGTTATTGTTCAGTCATTTCTAGTCATGTCTGACTCTTCATGACCCCACTGAGTTTTTCTTGGCAAGGGTACTTAAGAGTTTGGCCATTCCCTTTTCCAGCTCATTCTACAGATGAGGAAAGTGTGGCGAATGGGGTTGTGACTTGCTTCAGGTCACATAGCTTGTACATATCTGAAGGCAGATATGAACTTAGGAAGATGAGTCTTCTTGACTCTAGACCTGGCACTCTCTCCACTGTGGCACTTAGCTGCCCATTGCAACACCTAGCTGCACTAAAAAATTATCTCATTTGTTTCTCACGATAGCCCAATCCAATAGTTCCTGGACAGAACTAGATGACCATAAGGAATCTTCCAATTCTAAGACTTTTTTTTGAAAGACATTTTTTTTGTTTCCATCTTAACATAAATACATAGAACCCCAAGTAAACTGCCAAATTAAAACATCAATGTGTACAAAACAGTTATCCTCTTATAGTGAGTAATTCTTAATTTCTAATATTTTTACTATAAATTTGAAGAATCAAAATATTTGGTTTATACTGCTAAGTTTTTTTTGAATCTTTACCAGGAATGAACTTAGAATCCAAGATGATTTGTCTCAGTTTATAAGACCAATTATAGCAATGTATAGCCTTCTCAATCTCCTCAGTTTCTTATTGGTGGCATTGAGACAGGGATTATAATGTTCAGAGAAAGATGCATGCTCAATAAAAATACAACCCCAAATCTAAGAAATCATTACTCAGATTTTTCTTTTTCAGTTCAAGTTCAAATAGACAGTTTCCACAGACAGAAATGAAAAAAAAACTCCAAGGTAAATATCAAGTTGTTATGAATATATTGTGCTTCCACATAATTTAGTTATTTGGATTGATAATTTTAGTCATGCAAAACTGGTCAAAGCTTTTGTATGAATTCAGGAATCCTATATATGATATTTCATGCATAATATTGAGACATCTATTTCTTAATCATATATTTATTTTGTGGATTTTATCCTCATATCTCTCAAAAATACAGGTTTCAATTTATGACCCACAGATTTGAATTTTTCAAAAAGTGCCTCTGATAAACTTCAAAATCAGCTCTTTTCAAGACTTTCATCGACATTCCCCTCTGTCCCCAGTCACCAAATTTGGAACATGTCACTATCATCAAATGCATATTTCTTAATGCTTGCCATGAAAATGAGCTAAAGAAAGATTCATTTTTCCCCTTTAGAGGTTCTAAATAATGTCTTGCCATGAGAAACTAACAGGTTGTCATTAAACATTCTATACGAAGGGGAAAAAGCCACATCAACTGATTTCCTTGACATGCTGTTTTTATTTGAAGATCATTATTATAAGAAGTATACTTTGTTATAGCCAGAATTCTATTCTGCAAAGGACTATAAAAGGTGACATTCAATAAAAAAAACCGTAATAAATGTGACAACTCTGGCAGTCTCCATCAGAACTTATATACATTAAATGAGCTGGAATATATCAGGTCAAGCAATAAGCTCTGCATGAAGTTGTTGTTTTGATTTCAATTTTAGCAGCTCTTTTACAAACTCTTAATTTCCCTTTCTCATTTTCTATAATAACCACCTTATCTTGGTCTCTCAATTCCTTTTAATTATTTCAAACAAAGAGCCTACACAGCCTAGATTCCCAGCAGTCCCAGGTAATTTGTGCTTAATAAAGGTTATTATTGTACAAGAAGGAATGGAAGAAGGCTATTTCAGCCCATTCTTTTGATTCCATAATATCCCTCAAAGGAACAAATTAAGAATTTGAAAGATCATAGTGAGTCCTATTTGAACAATATCACTGAACATTTTTCTGTAAACACTTTCTACCATCCCATGTTGAAGCTGATTTTTTTTTGTTGATGAGTTTAACTTTTCTGCTAGGATAATTTCAATACTGAAACCATTACTCAAATTTGAAAGAGATATACATTAAAGCTGGATGTTTTTACATTACATTCATCCAAAATTTCTAATCCGGTAGCTTGGAGGCTAAAATTGTCTTTTGCTTAACTTAAAATTTGGAGCTAATCCATCCTTTTAAAGGAACATTTAGATTTTGAGGATAAGATACTGTTGAAATTCTTCTTCATCACTACATAATAGGACTGATTTTCTCCCTTGGCAGAACAGATTTAACTAGTACTACTTTTTAAAGCTTGTTCACACTTTGTGGCTCTAGTACCCCTATTGAATTCTTCTTGGTCAAAACTGACTTCTACTTATGACTTTTTTTTTTTACAGGTTTCAGTTTATCCTGATTCACACATTTAGCAGGAGAACCAACATTACCAACTAAAAATTTTCTTCAGAAATACAGAAAAACTATATAGTAAATATGTCTTATATGTGTGCATGTGTCTGTGTATTTGCATTCATAAATATATACTTGCTTGCATGTGCATGTATGTATATGTGTATTTGTATGTATATATGGATATTTGTATAAATATGTGTATTTGGGTGTATATGGGTATATATTTGCACGTATATGTGTATCTGTGTATATTTGTATGTATATGTGTATTTGTATGTGCATGTGTGCATATGTGTATTTGCAAGTATGTGTATATTTGCATGTATATGTGTGTATTTGTACATGTGTGTATGTGTATGTGTGTATATTTATATGTATATGCATGTAGTATGTGTATATATGTATGTGTGTATTTGTACATATATGTGTGTGTGCATATTCAATATGTGTGAATTGTATATATTTGCATCAAATTTGAATGTAAATGGATGCAGGGGTGGGGGAAAATGACTTACAAAACCTAGGATTAACCTTATCTGCGTTGTATTTTTCAAATTATTATTGATTTCGTTAAACATTTCATAATTACATTTTGATCTGGTTGAAGTCATGCTTAGGAGTTTTGTAGGCTACACATCTTTGCAGGCCATTTGACACTTCTATGTATAGTTCCTATGGCTCCAAAAATAGGCTTGGAGTTTTGATTTTGTTTTCTTTGTCTTTTTCAGTTCTAAGTGCAGAGAGTGGAGTCTGGGACCCAGGGTCTGAGCCATGGTGACTCTGGAGCCCAAGATTCTACAACAGATGTTACAGTGAGGTAACAGATGTTACAATTAGCCCAGTGAGGAAGCTCTCAGAAGGTACATGCAGGAACATAAGCCCAGGGGGAACTTTGGACTTTAAATTTGTGAAACTAGTATTAGAAATTAAACTAAGCTGTAAACTGAATCCTCCTCTTGATGTAAAATGTTTGTATGACTGATCTTCTTACACCTTTGAATTAAATAATTCTCTGAAAAAGCTAAGTAATTAAGTAGATTGCAACTGACTAAACCCTTAAAATCAAGGGATCATAATTGGCAGGGCCTAAGGAAATGTCAGAGAAAAGAGACCTATCTCCCAACCCCCTAAGGATACTAGGGAACTGGAAGAGTGGGTGAAATATGATAATCCAGGATAGATGTAGATATAGAAATATAATATATATTTGTTTTATATCTCTGTATAGAGAGCTATAGATATAAGTGTATATATGTGTATAATTGTACAAAATAATGATATTTTCTTTTGAACTGTGGTTTACATATTGGCTTTTAATTCTCAAACTAACTTTGCATTTGAGAAAAAAAACTTTCCCTATACAACAGCATCAGCTCACTTTTAGATAGTGCTTTAATGCTTACAACATGATTTTCACAAAACTCAATCTTTATAGAGTTGATTTCCCCTACTAAAGTTGAAATTCTCCTCTTCCAATTTATACACTTTTATTCCTTTTCTAAAGGCCCATTTTTTTTGCTTTTTGGAGGGGGAAGTTAGGGCAATTTGGGTTAAGTGACTTGCCCAAGATCACACAGCCAGTTTTATGTTAAGTGTCTGAGGCCAGATTTGAATTCAGGTCCTCCTAACTCCAGGGCTGGTGCTCTATTCTCTGTGCCACCTAGCCACCTCAACACATTTTATTTTGAAAGTACATCTAAACACAAAAGAACAATTGAAATGTAGATTAAAAAAATCTTCACCTGTCCCTAGTGATATCATCCCCCCTGTCCATCGGAAATATCTCTGAAGTAGCATCTCACTTATGTTAGCCAATAATATTCTTATTTTTTCTATGTCCTTTATTTTTCTTATTTGGCATCTGACGTGAAGTCAACAATAAACCTTTAACATGCTTCTAAAATTTTCAAAATACTATTCTGGGGATACAAAATCAAAGATGAAAAACAGCCCCTGCCCTCTACATGCTTCCTCTAACTGCATCTAACTACTTCTACATTTACACAGATAATGATGGAAAAGTACTTTGAAGCATGAGAGAGGAGAAACAAGGAGGAAGGACAGAAATAGCTACCATAGATGATAATACCTATTTCAACCCTTAAAATAAGCTAAGGATTTTAAGAAGTGGAAGTGTGGAAAGGAAGTGTATTTCAGACACGTGAGAATATAAAGTTTGCAAGGTGGGAGATGTGATGTCAATTTGGGAAACAATGGTGTTGGAAAGTTGGAAAGAAAACCAAGTGTGTAAATGGCAATAATGTAGAATATTCTGGAAAAACAGAATTAAGGTCTTTAAACACTAAACTGGAGAGTTTATATTTTATCCTAGAGGTAATAGCCAGACAGTAAAATTGGTTTTTGTTTCTGTTTGTTTTGATCTGGGAAATTTAGAGTAAAGCCTGTGGTTTAGAAAGATTGTTTAGGCAGATATAGAATGGATGAATATCAGAAGAGAAAGTCTGAAATGAGGAATACCAATGGGGAAGTCATTATAATAGTCCAGGTGAGAGATTATGAAGGTCTAAACTAGTGTTATGGTTATGACTGGATATAAAGGGACAGCTGAAAAAATACTATGGAAGTAGAATAGACAAGACTTGGCAACTGATTGTCTATCAAGGGTGATGGAAAAGAAAGGATTCAGATCACTCTGATATTGCAGACTGACTCATGGGGAAAAGCATGGTACATTCCACGGAAATGTTGAAAGCAGGAGTTAGGGCAACTTTTGGGTTTTTTTGGAGGGAAAACCTAATAATTTCTGCTCAGCATATATTTAATTTGAGCTACCTAACAGTAAACAGTCCAAATCTTTCTTAAGAATGGCAGACATCTCCAATTCATTCTACTTTTCATCCTTTACATGAAGATTAAAAAAATGAGGAGAACAGAATGCTGAGAGGTGGCCTACTCATTAGTGTGGTCAATTTCCAACCCTGCTGAATACTGTTGCACACAGATAATTATAACACATGCAACAATAAGAATATCTATAACAAATACAACAGAGGCAACACACACACACACACACACACACGTGTCATTAAATCCCAGGGTAGAAAGGTTGTTGCTAGCTATGAGAGATCAAGAAAGACTTCACGGAGGAGGTTACATCTGAGGTGGGTGGGCTTTATAAAAATTAAATGGCTAGACATGAAAGGGAATTCTAGACATAGGAAACAACATGAGCAAAGGGGAGGAAAAGAGAGAACAAGCATTTACTAAGCATCTAATATGTTCCAAGCACCATGCTAAACACTTTAAGAATATTTTCAGAGAGTCAGGAAAATAGAAGACATATTTAAATAGCAGAGAATAATCCATCTTATTGGAGATTTAGAATGCCTGAAACAAGATAAGATGAGATAAGGAATAAAAGGCAGAGTAATACAAGGTTATACAAGACTTTGAATGGCAGACAATATAATTTGATTTTCATTCAAAAAGCAATAGGGAGCCACTGAAGAATTTTGAGCACAATTATAACATGAGTACATCTATGAACAAGGAAGATCATGCAAAATGTAAAAAAGAAAAAAAGATTGGATATGGGAAGTCCTGTTAAAAGGCTCCTTGTAGTATGGTCTACTGAGAGCCCATGGCAGTGTGTGACAAAGAGAATGGAGAAGAGACCTATTCATGACATAATGTGGAAACTAAGAAAAATTAAAGATATTTGCCAATAAAATGTATATGAGAGGTGAGGAAAGGGGAAAATTCAAACACTAAATTTTTGATTATAGAAAATCATATGGTTTTTATCAGTGACAAATCAGAAAGTAAAAAAAGGAGAACAGGTATAGGCAGAAAAATAATATTTTGTTTTGATCACATACAATGTAAAATTCCCATGGTATATTCTATTTTTAAAAATTGGATATGTGAATCTGAAATTTGTGAAAGAGATGAAGGATATAAAAATAGATTTGGAAGTCATCTGTGTAGAGCTAAGAGATGAAGTCATGGGAATGAATATGATAACTAAAATATAGAAAAATAAGAGGAGGCCAAAGAGAGAAATATTTACATTAAGGTAAGAAAACCTATTAAAGGATAATGAAGAGCAAACAAATAGGTAGAGGTTGGTGAAACTAGGCCTGTGCAATATTTTCAAATTGATGGATGAGGGAGTATCCAGCAAGAGAAGTCATAAATAAATAATGCTCTAGAGACATAAAAAAGAAAGAGATTTGAAAACAGGTCATTGGGCTTCCTCATTAGATTACTACTGCAACCAAGAAAGCAGTTTTAATAGCATAATGAGGACAGAAACCAGATTACAAGGGAATAAGAAAAGGCTGTAATTAATTGACTAGGAAATTGAGGCATTGAGTATATAGAATTTGTCCATGAAGTTTGTCACTAAAAGAAAGGGGAGAGATTGGGTGGTCACTGTGTGGAGTAGGCAGCTCCAGGGAGATCTTACTAGAAGTATGGTAATCTGAGTATGTTTGTAGGCATACAGGAAGAAATCAATAAAGATCAAGAGATAAAAGGTGCATGGGAAAGGGAATGACTGCTGGACCAGGATCTAGGAGGAAGGATGAGGGGGCAGGATCAAGCAACAAGTAGAAAGATTAATCATAGGGAAGATTTGTGACTGTAAGGGGGACTGAGTCTCTGCCAGTACTGAGAACTGTAAAACACGGCTCTCTTTAGATGATGTTAACCTTTTCAAGTATTCACATGGTCAACATCACATGGTGTAAATTGGTAAAGAAAGTTATTGGCTTCTTAATAAAAAAGAAAAATATTTGTAATGGTCACTTAAAGGAAAGAGAAAAGAGATGTCGACTACTATATATACTGACAGATTCACTTTATGGTTTGCATAATTTTATACAAATATTTTCCCTCGTAATAAGGCACTGTTAAATTGTTGGCGAGGATGGGTGAATAGTTAAGGGGGAAAGATTCTGGTATGATAGAATGAAAGCAACAATATTTTTTTAAAGTATAAAAGAAAAATTGTCAAGCAGCAATGAGTTTAAATGGAGCTGTGCACTAAACATTTGTAGTATGTTCAATAAGCTCAATTTTGTGACTTTCTTTAGCTAAATAGCTCAGGAACAAGAGCAGAGAATTTGGATGACATGGATTATTTAATAATTAGAATTATTATATTGAAGATTGATTAAAATAGAAAGACAATATGCTGAAAGGGATCATGGATTTTCTGATGTGGGGAGGTAGGGTAAGGACTGAAGATCATGAAAGTCTGAGACAGTAAAATTAAGATAGGCTATGAAGAGAAATGAAGCCAGAGAGATGAGAAGGACTGGAGGTATAGGGTGAATCTGTTAAGGGACAAGAGCTGAGCGATACGGTGTCTTATTCATAGAAAAGCCAGGAGACCAGTTTCACTTCATTAAAAAGTGGATGACAGAGTAAAGTACAAGAAAACTGGAAAGATTGAAGGGGGCCAGTTTATGAAGAGCTTTGGTATGCCAGAGAGAGCACTTGGTATTTGCTCCTCAAGACAATAGGAAGTCATTGGAGTTTAATGATTGGGGTGGGGGATGGGTAACACGATGGACCTATATTTTAGGAAAGTAACTTTAGTGTTGGAATGGAGAATAGAGATACTGGCAGACCCACAAAGATGCTATTAAGACAATTGAGGCATAAAGTAATGAGGGCATGCACTAGAGTCACGGTAGCATCAGAGCAGAATAAAGGCTGTATTTGAGAGATGTTGCAAAAATGAAATTAATAGGTCTTGGCAACACCTTGAATATGAGGAAGAAGGCAAGAGCTAGTGAAGAAGTCAGAACGACTCCTAGGTTGCTAGAAGGATGGTATTGTCCTTGATAGCAATGGGAAAAGTAGCAGTGACTGGAGTGGGAATGGGGGGAAAAGGTAATGAGTACCATTCTGAACACAGGGAGTTTAAGATTTCTATTCCATATTCAGCTGGAGATGTCTGAAAGGAAGTTAATGATGTGAAATTTGAGGTCAGTAGATTTTGGCAAGATAGGTAGATTTGAGAAGCATCAGCTTAGAAATGGTAATAGAATAGAAGTGGTAAAATCCATGGGAGCTAATGAGATCTCCAAGTATAGAGGGAGGAGAAAAGAGTTTCTGTTATTCCCATTAAGTTGTCAGTCAGCCTCTCTTTTAACTCTTCCTATTAATTTTCCCACTAGACAGCTCAATCCATTTGTGAATAGTTCCAGGTCTTAGGAATTTATTACTGATTGATATATAAATTGATCTCTCTCACTTTCTCTCTCTCTCTCTCTCTGTCTCTCTCTCTGTCTCTGACTCTCTCTCTCTCTCTGGCTCTCTCTGTCTCTCTCTCTCTCTCTCTCTCTCTCTCTCTCTCTCTCTCTCTCTCTCCCTCTCTCTCTCTCTCCTTTCTCCTTCCATCCCTCTCATCACAAAGCATAGTCACAATTCTTAATTATATGCTCTATTAGTCATAATATGTACTCTTGTTCCATATGACAGCCCTTCAAATATTTGAAGACTCCTAAATCACACTCCGATGCCCATGTCTTGACTTCTCCTAGTTAAATTTCTTCATTTCCTAGTATAACACTCATTCTTGCCCAACTTTCTCAACATTTTGTATTCTCTCCCTCGGATATCCTCCACTTTGTGTTTAGCTCAGTTTCTTCATTTATAAGATAAGATGGAGAAGGAAATGGCCAAACCCTCCGTATCTTTGTCATGAAAATCCCATATGGGGTCGTGAAAAGTTGGACATAGCTGATAAAATCTGAGTTCCAGAATGGAACAAATTGTCCCAGATGTTCTATGATCAGCACGGGGCAGAAGAGAAATATAATCTTTCTTTTTCTGGTCAGTATTCTAAAGGACATTCAGTGGTATAATTTCTATTATTATTGTTACTCAATAGTAGATTTTTTAAAATGAGAAAACAATACTGGTTTTATCAAATGGTGATTTCTCCAAATACTTGGGCTGTAAATTATATAAAATAAGTTTGAATTCAATTGTCCTTGTGGACCACAGCATACACTATAAATATTTTAATCTTAGCTTGAAGAAACTTGTCAAGGTCATATAAGAACTATTACAAGAACTTCTTACTGTTCTTGAGGTTATGAAATGTTTTCTGAACTTATTATTTTTGTTTGCTCCTTTGACAATTGGTGTTTTCTGCTTTAAATCAAATCATAGAGCATAAATAATAAAACTGCTAGAAAGGGTGATTCTTGCCTTTGGCCCAAATGTAGCAATCAAAGAGGAAAAAAACCATCCTGATATTTTCCTCTTAATGTCAGAAAACTAAACCTAAGATTGCCTACCATGATCCTCTATAACAGAAATGGGCAAACTATAGTCAGCAAGTCAAATCCCCTACATCAAAAATCTTATATGCCACCTGTTTTTGCATATCTCGGAGCTAAGCACTTTAAAAAATATTTTAAAATAAATTGTTCTATATTTTAAAATGCAAGAAACAAAACAAAAAAACAAAAACCTGGGGATATACAAAAAATAGGAGTTGGCCCAAATTTGGCCCTGGGTCCATAGTTTGCTGACCTCTACTCAAGAATTGGCACAGCTAGGTGATGCATTGGATAGAGTGCCAGGCCTGGAGCAAGAAAGAGCTGTATTCAAATCTGGTCTCAGACATTTACTAACTGTGTGACCCTGGACAAGTCACTTAACCCTGTTTAGCTCAGTTTCCTCATCTGTAAAATAAACTGGAGAAGGAAATGGCCAAACCCTCCATATCTTTGTCAAGAAAACCCCATATGAGGTCATGAAAAGTTGGACATAGCTGAAAAAGACTAACAACAGAAACAATCCTAGAATTAAAATTCATGAGCAGTATAACCCCTTTCTTGGGTTATTACTGTAGTCATTCAGACTATGTCTGAAAATGAGATATCCATTATAAGTAGAGTATGAGCCTTCTTCTCGTCTTTCTCTATGGCATTTTTTTTGGTCAACACTACTTACATCAAGCCTTATCACATCGACCCTAGACTACAGTAAGATTCCCCAAATAGTCTCCCTGCTTTAACTATTTGCCTCTACAAAACAGGCTTTGGTGAACCCCTCATTTTACATGCATTCAATCATCCTCTTTGTGCAAATGACTCCTAAGTCTATATATGTTGTTATTGATGTTCAGTTGTTTCACTTGTATCTGACTTTTCATTTTATCCATCCACCCCTGCCACTTAGCTGCCTTGAGAGGTCAGGAGACAGGATAAGGGTTTTCAGTAATACAACACTATACTGCCCCCTTGAGTTTAATCCTTGGAAGATAACTTCCCATCTGTCCTCCCTTTCCTTTCCTTCTATGAGATCAAGAAGAGAGACTCTCCCAAGACTGAAAGCCCTCAGTGGATAGGAGGCTGTATTGTTAACATATTTTTGCTTAATGGGAAGATCTTTCCTATCCATTAATAGGCCCATGTGACTTGCTTAAGTCACATCACATCCTGAGTCCCATGAGTCTGAGGTTTCTGAACAGGTAGAGCAGGAAGGGTGGAACAGGAAGAGGTGGAATTGGAACAAAGCTAGGAGGAAGTTGGTCAGAGCAATCTGAGCAGAGGGAGAGAGAGGACATAGACAAGCAGACAGCTAGGATTGTGAGTGTTTGCTTGTGGGATGACCTGAGCAGGGGGAAGGCTTTGGGATGATGGTGTTGCTTCCTGCAGTGATAAGGTGCATTAATGTCTTTGTTGCTATGATGGATTCAGTTTTCTGGTGTTAGTATTTGGCTTTCTGGTGTCTGAATAAAAATGTTTTGCTTCTGTCTTCTGTATGGAAAGTCTGTTATAATTTTCAATACAGAACTATGCCAGCATATTCAAAGTTGCCATCAGTGCTCTGAATATTGCCTTGAAGATACAGAGGTTCATAACTTCTTGCTGCTTATAGTTATAGTGCAGTGGTTCTCAACCTTCCTAATGCTGCAACCATTTAATACAGTTCCTCATGTTGTGGTGACCCCCAACCATAAAATTATTTTTGTTGCTACTTCATAGCTGTTTGCTAGTTATGAATCATAATGTAAATATCTGATATGCATGATTTATTTTCATTGTTACAAATTGAACATAACCCACAGGTTGAGAACCGCTGTTATAGTGTCTCCCCTTGAGCTACTGATTGGCAAATAAGCAATATGGTGGATATGGTAGAAAACCAAAATAGAGATGGGGCCAAGACACTGGGAATGAAAGACTAAGACATGACTAGAGGCAAAGACAAAATATAGTGTTATTGGTAAGCACTATAAAACATCAGACTCTACTAACTTCAATCCAGGAAGCCAATTTTAAACTCCAACAGTTTGCTCTTCCTTTCATCCAGTTATTTGCATAACTACTCTGAGTGAATTCTCATGAAGAAACTCCTTTTTCATGACCTCAGAGTGATGATGACATTTAGAAGAATCTGTTGCAAAGATGAGCAGATGAAACAATTTCTTTACAATTTTGCTATGAGAGTTTTTATTGTTATTCAAATTATTATATTATACAAATTCACATGACTACCTAAAAGTAATTTAATTTTTATAAATGAGATTCAAAGTTTAAGAATCAGTTTTTCAAATTGTGAGGTATGGGTGAACCAAAGAAATATTTCCGTAATTTTAATATGTCAAAACAATATTCCATTTTTTATCCCCATAGGCTGAATTTTGAATCCAGCCAGCACCATTACATGAATCCTAAGGGTTTGGGGGAGGTCAAAAGGGGAGAAATCTAAGACCCTGAATGTGAGCACTCCCTGGTGAATAGTAGAGATAACTGTACCCCTTGGGAAATGGCACCTGCTCTGATTTAAAAAAAGAATGATTGGTGGCTTGAGCATACTGTTACCTGTGGCCAATTTATTTATTGCTTCCTGAAATGTGTTAATTGATTAACTTATTAACTCACAGATTGTGCTTCTATAGGTTAGAGAAAGTACAGAAAAAAATCTGACATTGACACAAATGATATGGCAGTAGCTTTTGAGGTTATACACAGCTATTAACATTGCCACAACAATGTTTTACTGCCCAAGTAAATCCATTTTTGCCTTACCTCCCTAGAGTCTACCACAGTCCCATACATATAAAAATATGCATAAATGCTTGCTGAATTGAATTGGACTTATAAGGAATGCTTGCATGGTTGCTCCCTTAATCTTATCACAAATCTACACATTTATGGACAATGTCTTCAGGTCAAGAACAAAATTATCATCCTTTAACATTGTTAATTTGTCTTGTCTAGTCCTGGGCATATCCTTTCTACTAAAATTCTTGGAACAAAAGAGGATTACAAGGAAAAACATGGATGGAGATGTGATCCAAAGACACATTTGGTGAAAGGTGCCAAGATTGAATCTGGTCAAGGCAAACCTACAACTTGTGTTCTAAGCCATAGATTACATTTTTGGAATCTCTGTCTCTGAAGATACCAGTTTTTGGAAAGTTTAAGCCATCCCTAATCATAACATAGTTCCCTATAAGGATCAGCAAGGCTATTTTTTTTCCCCTGGAGTGTAAGTCAACACATCCCATTAGTGACTTTTAAACCAAGGGAGGGATAAAAAAAAGCTTTATCTGTGACACTGTGAAATGATAGATAGATAGAGAGAGAGAGAGAGATGGAGAGATAGAGAGGTAAATGGATAGATAGACACAAATTTAAGTAGATGAATTAAAATGGAATTCCTTTTAGATACTTTATAATATGGTTAGATCAATTTTACCTCCTACTCAAGGTTAGGAGGTAAACATTTATTGAATGACAAAACAGTCTTCAGTGTTTCAAAAGTGTATGGTCTTTAATGGATAAATCCTTATGGATTAAAGGGGCCTTTCCTGTCATGGTCAGAATGCTGTCACTCCAAGCCCATCCTTTAATTCTGTCCTTGACTGCTCTTTGTAGACACTTCATTAAACAGCAAGTGGTTCAAAAGGTAGCACATCATTATTTTTCATGTCACATGCTAAAGTAGGTTGGCTTCCAACAGTTTTACTTAAACAAATTATTTAAAATTTCATGAATATTAAAAAAGAAAAATCTGTTTAGTATTAAATGAAAAATAAAATAATTGTTTCAAGGACCAATTATTGTCAGGTGTTTACAACTTCATACTATTTCCTCTGAGGGTCGCTCCTAGGTACATTCTAGAATTTTTGGTTATCTCATTAAGATATAATTTTCATACAATTTGTATTTCTAATTTTTGTACTTCTAATTATCAATATTGCTACTGTCTCCATTTAAATCTATTTCTTTTATTTTTGCTCCTTTTATTTATTAATATTTTGGTTGTATTGAGGCTGGTAAGGAAGTTTAATATTAATATATTATTTTTATAATCAATATTAATATTTCTGAGTTTTTACGATATTTATACTTTTCTAGGCATATGGGTTTTTTTGTAATGGTAGTATATGGCACTACAAAATGGAGTCTTAGACCAAGTTTGTTTCAAGCCCAGTACTCTATCCATTATTGCTAAACGACTTTTTGTTTTTATAGTTAAAAACAAAAAGAAGTTTAATAACAAGAAGATAGAAGCAAAACATTAAAATGATCTTTTCCAAAGGTTAAATCAGAAAGACAGCACTTTCTTTCAACAGGGACCAAAAGAAAAGAAAGCAAAATCATCACTGGAAGATACAATGGTTCATTATGAGGCCCTTGAGAATGTGTGAAATGTGACCCCTATTTTCTAAATTCCATATTTACAGTTTTCCCCTACATTCCTCCCACCTACATCACTGCCTTGACTGAGCTATGTCATGCAGAGTTGTCCAAGTCAAACAGGTCATAGTGGAGCATTCTGAGAAAAGGTGATCCATTGGAGCAGGAAATGGCAAACCACTCCAGAATCTCTGTCAAGAAAACCACATGGACAGTACTAAAATGAGAAAAAAAAGATGACACTGAATGATGAACACCTTAGGTCACAAAGTATCCAATATACTACTGGAGAAGAGTAGAGGATAACTACACATCACTTGACTACCAATGAAATGTCTGAGTTGATGAATCTGGTGATGCAATTAAAGTCTGCTGCTGGATACTGGATCAGTATTGCACAGGAACCTGGAATGTAAGAACTAGGAACCAAGGTAAGCTGGATGTGGTCAAACAGGAGATAGAAAGATAAAATATTGGCATTTTGGGTGTCAATGTATTTAAATGGATGGGAACTGGTTAATTTAATTCACGTGATGGCTGCATATACTACTCTGGACAAGAATCCCTAAGAAGAAATGGAGTGGCCCTCAGTCAATGAAAAGGAACTAGAAACCAAACTGCCAACATTTGCTGGATTATGGAGAAAGCAAGGGATTTCCTGAAAAATAAGAAAAATAAAATAAAAGAATAATAAAAAAAATCTACTTACACTTCATTGACTACAACGAAGTCTTTGTATGAATCAAAAGAAAATGTGGCAAAAGAAATGGGAATATCAGATCATCTTGCTTGTCCTCTGAACAACCTATATGTGAGTGTAATGGTAAGGTAATTTGAAGATCTTCCTTGACCCTTAATAGACCTAGGAAATTTGAATATCTTCCCTATCCTTTAATGGGCCTCACTTGGAGCCCAATAAGAGAAGCTTGCTTAGGGGAGGCTTGTTTTTCAGGAAGGTACACTTTTTGTTACTTTGTAATTAGATTGGGTCAGGAAGCATCTTCTGATCCTGGAGAAGGTTATATGCATACCTTGATGTGAGGTCTTGCTTTGGGGGTCACTTATGAGAAGAGTTCTGGGATTTGGCCAGATGAGACTTTGGGCATCCATTGAGCCCCATGGCTTTGAAAACCCAGATGCTCGTGCTTCTCTCTCTGGTAACTATGTAGGTATGTGATGATCAGACATCTAGAAGCCCTGTCTGTTTGTTGAATTGTGTTATTTTCCCATCTGCATTTTTTGCTGCTAAAGTAGGCCAAGAAGCAACAGGTAGAACAGAACAACTGGCTGTCTTACAGGTGGAAAAGGAATATGACAAGGGAGTATAATGACACCTTATTTATTTAACTTATACACAGAGTAAATCATATGAAATGCCATACTGGATGAATCAAAAGTCAGAATTAGGGTTTCTGGGAAAAAAACCCAACAATCTCAAATATACTGATGATACCACTCTGATGGAAGAAAGCAGAAAGGAATTAAGAAGTTTCTTGATGAGAATGAAAGAAGAGAGTGCAAAAGCTCGCTTGAAGTTTAACATCAAAAAAACTTAAGCACTTGGCAACTGGTCCCATCACTTCCTGGCAAATAGAAGGAGAAGAAAGGGAAGTAGTGTCAGATTTTATATTCTTGGTCTCAAAGATCAATGCAGATGGCATCTGCAGCCATGAAATTAAAAGAAACTTGCTCCGTAGAAGGAAAGCTATGGAAAATCTGGACAGTATAACTAAAAAGCAAAGGTGCACCTGATCAAAGCTATGTTGTTGTTGTTTACCCCAGTATAAATAGAAGCTGTGAGAGTTGGACTATAAAAAAATAGATTGACATAGAATCAACATTTTCAAACTGTGGTGCTGGAGAAGACTTTTGAGAGTCCTTTCGACAGTAGGGAGATAATTATCAGTCAATATTTAAAGAAATTAATTCAGGATATTCACTCAAAGGTCATATACTGAAGATGAAGCTTAAATACTTTGGCTACAATGTGAAAAGATGGGACTTACTGGAAAAGACCCTGATGCTGGGAAAGATTTAAGGCAAATGGGGAAAAGAAGATGATAAGATGGATAAATATCATGGAAACAGTGAACATGAACTTGGATAGACTTTAAGAGATAATGGAGGATAGAAGTGACTTGGCATGACCTATTCCATGGGGTCATGAAGAGTCAGATAGGACTGAACAACAGCCTACATTCCTGTCATCATACAGATAGACATAATAAGGCACTCACTCTTCCACTTCTTTTAGGATGTCTAAAGGAAGCATCATTGTCTATAATTCTTAAAATACAGTCATGTGGATGCACAGGAGGAATAAACATAATACAAATTGATAAAATAGGATAATGATGAAATTTGTAGAGTTCTGAGGAGACAGATGCAATTTAAGATAAAATTTGTCATCCTGTTGTGAGATTTATCAAGATCTCCCACAAAGATTTGTATTACCGTAATCTATATAAAATAGAAACATAACCTGTATAATAAATATGCCAGAAACACACCTTGTCTGGTCAGTCATTAGTGTGTTTTTCCATTGTAAATTTGCAGTCTAGAGTTTAACTTGAAATAGTAAATTAGAAATCCGTGAGGTCTCTGACCTCTTTCTATAAACTGTTTATTTGGACATTTAATTTCACTCTGAAAAATGCCTCAATGCCTCATCAATGGAGCATAAAAATGATCTGTACCTTATAATGCTTATGAAAAGGCAAGGGATACCACTCAATTAAAAAGAAACTCATTTTGTTTGACTAATTAAGTCATTATTTTGGAGAATACAGTGGTTTTAAAGAATGATTTAGGCTTATCTATTAACTGCCTTACAAAATACAGTAAGCAATATCAATGTAAAGAAAAGTGTGGTCATCAGTGGGCACAATTTGTACATCAGTCATCAGACATTCAATGAAAGTGTTCTCTCAAAGTTAGCAATGATTTAACTGCCAACTCAAAAAGCCTTTTCTCAAGTCTCATTCTTTTTGATGTCTCTGAGGCTGTTGGCACTCCTGATCACCATCTCCTCTTGGACATTCACTTCTTTCTAGGTTTTCATGACACTATAAAACTTCCCTGATCTGTATTAGAACTTTACCCAAACCATGCCCAACAGGCATGACTATTCTGAAAGCTATTCTTATAAGTATTTTTCTTTTACAAATGATTTTTAAGCACCTCATTTTGTCCCAACATCAAATATGAACTAATAAGTACACCAGATCCATCCTTACCATCATTCTACCCTTTGAGACTACACAATGTAGAGCCAGTCCTCCTGGGCTTCAATGGAAGGAGTTTCATAAACAGAGTTTTCTATATGGATGAATTCAAAAGAGAGTGAAAGAGAAAAAAGAGAAACAGAGAAAGAGACAGAGACAGAGACAGAGACAGAGACAGAGAGAGAGAGAGAGAGAGAGAGAGAGAGAGAGAGAGAATATGATAAACCAGGAAGCAATGATCATTATAACTTGTATTAAATGAAAGCATACTTGGTTAAAAAGTTAAAGGTTCAAATTTTAATTATGCTTTTCCTCTAACCAGCTTTGTGATGTTAAGCAAGGTCTCTAGTTGTCCTAGGTCTGTGTGAGAGTATTAATGTATGCCAGTCATTACACTCTACCTGGGTTACAGCTACTCCCACTCCTTTCCTTCTGAGGTAGAGATCACTATTGTTGTTTAGTTGTATCAGTTGTGTCCAACTCTTTGTGACCCCATTTGGAGTTTTTTTGTCAAAGATACTGGAATGGTTGGCTATTTCCTTTCCCAGCTCATTCTACAAATGAGGAACTAAAGTAATAGAGTTAATTTTTCCAAGTTCACAATGCTAGTAAGTGTCTGAGGCTAGATCTGAATTCCTGCAGATGAGTATTTCTGACTCCAGACTGACACACTATCTACACTCTATCATGTAGCTGCCCTGAGACAGGGATTAGTTTTCCCTAAAAGGAGATAAAATGGCCCTGGGATCCAAATGATACTTGTTTCTCTAACACAGATTCTTTTGCCTTAATGCTAAAATGAGGTAATCCTAGGTTCCTCCTCCTTTCCTCTTGTAGCACAAATATTAGCTCCTTTATGTAAAAGGAGACAAAGCTGTCACAGGAGATAAGCTTGTCCCTAGACACATTGGACCTCAGCTTCCCTGGCAGCTTCCTTATCATTTAAAGGCATAAACATTGCAGCCACATATAGTCTGGGCCTCTCAGACTTGGTGTGTGCCTGAAAGTATTTATGTCACCATATCTTATAATCTACATTTCCAAATCTACTTCGGTAAGGGATGAGAAAAGCTGTGTTTGCCTAAACTGAAGGTAAGGGCCAGTGTATGCTTGTTGCTGTTACAGCCAAAAAAAACCCAAAACATCCATTTTGTTAACTTTAGTAACTTAACAAGTGTAAAGCCATGCACAAGCAGCTTTCCAGAGAACTACTGCTGTGAACAGTTTTCAAGGTTCTGACTACACAGTATAGCGAACTCTTCATTTATTCAATAACAAATCAGACCAAAACATTCACAGAAAATCAAGGTACAGCATTCACAATGTTACAACTCAACAACTTATCACTAAAATGGCCACATAGTTTTCACCAAAGTACAATCATTTAATAACTCAATCATTCAATTATCCTTAAGGAGGTTACCCAAAGTACACAAGTCAAAGTTTTCCACCCATGGCATGCAATTAAGTTACAACTTCAACAGTCATTACTCATTACCCTCTTAAGGAGAAGTGGAAAGTACAAAGGCCATCCATCCCTAGATCACAAGTAAATTACAATTTCATCAGTCACTACTCAGTATCCTATTTCATCAGTCACTACTCAGATAATTTCATCAGTCACTACTCAGTATTATGGAGAGGTCTTTTTGTCTTGACTTAAGGCAGGCTTTCAGCTTTCACCTTCTTCTATGGTCCCAACTCCCCCCAAATCTAATTAACTGCCACCTGAGTTCAAAGGTAGACAGCTCTTAGTTCCCTGTCCAGCTCTCCATGCAGCTTCTGCTCCATATTGAAGCTCACAGTGTCCAGTCCACCTCAAGTTCTTCACAGTTTCTGTTCCTAGAAAGAGCAAACATAATAGAGCCGCAGACAAAGCACCATCACCACAGTCATGCTTCCTCTGGCAGCTCCAGCTGGCCCTCGGATGTCTTTAGCAGCTCTGGCTGGCCTTCTCACACTCTTAAAATCAAAATCACTTTATCTAGCTCTGTTCTCAAAATCAAAACCACTTTCTCCATGAAAGTTCTGGTCTAGTAGCAGCAGCCTGGCCTTCAGAGAGGAATTCTCTCTCTCTTTCTTTCTTTCTTTCTTTCTTTCTTTCTTTCTTTCTTTCTTTCTTTCTGTTCTCTCTCTCTCACTCTCTCTCCTCTCTCTCTCTCTCTCTCTCTCTCTCTCTCTCTCTCTCTCTCTCTCTCTCTCTCTCTATCTCTGTTCTCTTTCTTGCAACTACTCTGCCTCCACAATGCTTATCCTACACCTGCTTGATTGGCAGAGTACAGTTGATGTGAATGGGAAAGAAGAGAAATCTGGTCTCTTTAGCGGCTGAACAACAGGGTGTATGTTCCTCTCTATAGCACTTTGTTCCCTGGGGTGAGGGGGTTTGTTTATATTGGGTAGCATTTAGCCTATGAAAGTAACTTCCAAATGCATCGCCACCAATGGAAGGATGAGTCTAAATCTCTGATAACATTGTACTGGGATGGACTAGTTGTTTTGAATTTTGTCTATGTCTGGCTTGTGCAAATCCTGGCATGGACTATAACTTCTGGTAGCTCATTCTTAACCTTTTGAAGATCACTAGGTTATTACTATCTGTAATATCTACTACATAAGGAAACGGAAAAAATAGAACAGGGACAAAAGCAAGAAGAGTTCCATATTGTTTTGGTTTGATGCCAGCTTCAGGTGATAGAAGAGAAGAAGAATGTATCCCTGGATTTCAAGTCAGGAAGAAGTGAATTCAAATATGTCATTAGGTATTTACTACCTGTGTGAGGATGGACAAGGTACTTAATATTTATTTCAATTCCTCCATCTGTAAAATGGGGATAATAATAATAATAATACCTACTTCCAAAGGTTGTTATGATGATAAAATAGAATAAAATTTGTAAAGTGTTTAGCACAGTGTCTAACACAGAACTGGTACTCTCTATTTATCTAGAGGTATATATAAATTTCCTTCATCGAGAAGCCTTCAAACCTTTTCACTTTCTCCAACACCAGTCACACTAGAAAAAAATCAAAATCAACGATTGTGCCCTGCCTTGCTTCTTCCTTTAGAATATGTCCTAGTTTTAGCTCCATGACCAATTAAAAAGCTCCTTCTCATGTAGTTAGCAGACTAGAACTATTTATAGAATGTCTCTGTAAGCTCCAAGGTCCATAAGAGAATTGTATCAGCTGAACATGCTGCGCATTTTCAGAAGGACTAGGGTCATTGGACAATCTTCCCCATTATACCTATGTAATTCAAATTATTCTTATGAAGATGATAGTTAAAATAACACGTAGCAAGTATAGTTTAAAAAATAAGATACAAATGATTATTGACTAATGGCTAAAGACATATAAAAATAAAAGATTTCATCAGCATCATGTTAGTGACAACTATTCAAAAGATGTGTTAAAGGTAACATGGAAAAATACGGATCAAAAGAGTAAGGCCTTTCATAACAAAAATGGTTAACTCAAATCTGAGGAAATATAATAGGAAAAGTTCAAGGGTGCTATGTGTCATTGAAAATATAAAAGTTCATGGTTACAGAACTTTAGGGAAAATGAAGACAAGCTAACCAATTTATATTGTCAGTAACTTTGGGCTAATTTGCTATATCCCATCAGAATGAATAGAGGTCAAGTGTTTATTGACTATACTCCTAGCATTAATACAACAAACATTTTCCATATGGAATCTTCAAAAAATAACCTAGCTGTGACACAGAATAATTCCCATATGAAACTGAATTGATTATCATAATGATTGGAATAAAAATTTAGAGATGGTTCTAAATTTGAAAGCTGGGTTCCAATATTTTTTAAGTCCTATTGATATAACATGATGAGTACTCCTTATATCTCTTTTCTTCTGTTCCTCAACTTTGTTTTTCTTGATGACTAGAGAATAAGTTAAACAAAGCAGAGTGGTATGAAATCATTGCAGATAGTCACCTGTATATGCTGCAATATAAAACAGAAAAGACTAAAAAAATCTTTTTTATACTATTTCCATACTTTCATGTAAAAAGTGTAAGTGCTAATTTAATTTATATGGAAGACTCGAATGTTTCATCATACTATATGAACTACACAATGGGTAAATAGAATTAGTTTTTGATACTCTGAGAAAAATCAGGATTGCTCTAAAAGATAGAATTGAAATCTAGTCAATAGGAGAATCTGTTGGAGAACCAGGATTGTTTTATCATCTACTACATGCTTCATTATTCCTGATCTATCATCTTTGCTAAATTTTTCCCTAGGTCAGGCCAGTTCTATGTAGATGTTCATTAAGGCAACATATTTGACCATCTTCTCTTCTCCCTCTATATAATTTTGCTTGGTGTAATCTTAATTCCATGGATAATTTAATCTCAATGATAATGATTCTCATATCTGTTTATCAATCTTTATGCTTTCATCTAACTTCTAGTCTTAAATTTGTCTATTAGTCATCTTCATCTGGATATCTATGTCCCATAGATATCTTAAACTCAACATTTCTCAAAAAGAACCCACAATTTTCCCTCAAAAACTTCCTTATCACTTACCGAGGGCACTGTCATCCTCCCAGTAACTGAACACTGAAATCACCTACATACCTTTCTGAACACCTCACACTCTCATACTATTTCACCCTTAATCCCATTACCAAGTGCTATCAGTTCTGTCTTCCAGGTGTCTCTCATGTGCTCCCCTGCTCTCTCCCTCAATGCTTCCAACATCGTGGTGAAGGCTCATATTACCTCAGACCTGGACTATTGTCATAGCCTGCTAGTTGCTCTGATTCGTCTTCCTCTACACCAATCCATCTTCCTCTTATCTGTCATGGCCATCTTACTAAAGCACAATTCTGACCATTCCCCTTCACTATTTAATCAACTCCAGTGGCCCCTATTGTCTCTAGGATTAAATATAAAATTATCTGTTTGACTTTAAAACCACTTTATAGACTACACTTCTCCTGTCTTCTTAGGCATTATTCCCCTTCATGTACTCAACAGTCCAGTGACACTGACCTCCTTGGCATTACTAACACAAGATATTCTATCTCTTAACTCCATTTTCATTGGCTTTCCCTCAAACCTGGAATGCAATACTTTCCATCCTTGATCCTACTTCCTGAATTCTCTGGCTCCCTTCAAATCTCAGATAAATTTCAACCATGTACAAAAAGCTTTTCCCTGTCTCCTTAATGCTAGTGGCTACTCACTGATATTGCTTCTGATTCACCCTGTACATATATCATATGTACATAGTTGTTAACTGTTGTCTCTTCCATTAGAATTTGAGTTTCTTGAGCCTCTTCCCCTTTTTGTGGAGATACAATACTATGCTGTATGTCAGACTTTGTTGATGTTTTGATTAGTTTTCCTAACTGCTTCTCTCCCTCTCTTTTTTTCCTCTCCCCTTTTTTAAAATAAGGAATAACCCTGATGGTGACTGGAAAGGTTATATTGGGAGGGGAAGGTGATATAAAATCAAAAGTTATCAATCTTTTAAAAATATATATGAAAAAACAAGAAAATCACCAAAGTTTATAATCTTGAGATATTTCATCATTGAGGTGGAGAGCAGAAAGTGGTACCAGTAAGGGCAGCCTCATATTTTCCTTACCTCCCCACCCCCTTTATCTTCCTCTTCTAATACCTTTCAAGGTTCTTCTCCTGATTGCTAAGCATGAATAGAGACATGAGTACCTTTAAATGAGCTGGAAATCACCAGCTGCAATCCTTCTGACAAAATGGAGCACCATATCTTAAAATCTCCCATGTCGCTTCATTCAAAAGTAGTCAGACCTTATAATTTGCTCTCATACTCTAACCTCCAGATCCTCAGGTAGTTCTATTTGGTTTGTAGATTCACCCGGAAGGTGCCTAGGCATTGCCAGTAATCCTGAAATTGAACCCTTAGACTTTTCAGACCTTTTGTTCTTCTTAAGAAGCTAATATTCTGTTGGGGAAAAGATAGCATGTACAGGGCAGAAAGGTTTATATGATGTCTTTGGGGAGGGAGAGCAATAATAACTTGAAGACCTTGATATTGGAAATGATACCTCTCATCCACACTCTATAGTTTTCCTTTAAATTTCTTACATTCTTTTAGTATCATAGTTATTTCTGTATGTATCTTACATAGTTTTCCACCCCATCCTCATGTGAATATAGCTTCCTTAAAATCAGGATATGTGTTTCATTAATCTTTATATCCCAAATTCCTTGCCCATACTAAGTGGTCAGTTAATGTATATTGAATAAAATGAATGAGTGTAGATCTAAAAGCAGGCAAGGCACAATAGAAAGAATTCTAGTTTTGGAGTGAGGAAAACTTAGGATCAAATCCCATCTCAAATACTCATGGACTTTATGGTCCTGGGAAAATTATTAAACCTCTAGGATTTATCTGATAACTCATACAGTAGAATTTTCCATTCAGTTTTGATGGAGGAAGTTCCTATAGTGGGATTTCTCCATGCTAATGAAATCATAGATCCTTCAATTATTCAAATTGCGCTCATTTCTGCATTTTAATACTACTTGTAAAATATTTTTACCAGAAAAGTGTTAACCTTGTGACTTTGAGAGATCAATAGTAATTATGACACTTGATAAATTTCAACAGCTGTCAAAAAAGAAAGACAAGAGAAAATATTTTTTCTAATCTGAAATGACTCCTCTTATTTGATTTTCAAGATCCTTATTGAGCTCTTCCATGGCCAGAGATCAATTCTTCTTTTTCTTGGAGGCTTTGGATGTAGGAGTTTTGACTTTGTTGTCTTCTTCTGGTTGTATGTTTGATCTCCTTTGTCACCAAAATAAGATTCTATACTCTGATATTTTTCATTCTGTTTGCTCATTTTCCCAGCCAATTTCTTGACTTTTTTATTCTTTGTTAAGGCAGGACTCTGCTTCCCATGTGGAGTGTTCCCTGTCTCAAGCTTTAGGCATTTTGTGCAGCTTTTCTCAGGGATACTTCTGGGGACCTGTAAATTTTCAGTTAGTGCTTCTAAGGCGGTATGATCAAAGGAGAGGTATTTACTCCTCTCTTGGCGTGTACTCTGATCTGTGAGTGACCACAAGCATTCTTTTTTGCCTTGGAAGTGTGAGGAAGATTCCTTCTCCACTGATGCCACAAGCTCTGCCACAAGAATACCACCCTGGATTGCAACCCAGAGCCAAGCATGCACAAAACAAGGTAATTCTACCTCAGTACCAGCAAAGAGATCCCTGAAATCCCCGTGTGATCAGCTGCTTGATTCCACCAGTATCTGTGGGGCAAGAGCTTCAAGAACACCTGCTGCTGCCACTGTCACCTTTTCTGCCCTGGGGGTGGGGCCAGACTATGCTCCTCTCTCACCCAAGTCCAACAGACCTTTCCTACCAGCCTTCTAAGTTGTGTTTGGGGTGTGTGGGTTAAGAAATCTGGAAACCACCACAGCAGTCAGTGATTCAGACCCCTGAAGCCTGTTTCAGGTTTACTGGTGCTCTGGTCTGTACCAGTGCAGCCAATACTGGACTAAGTTCTTCTTCCAGTCTGGTGCAACAGACCTTTCCTATTGATCTTCCAAGTTGTCTTGAGCTGGAAATTTGTTTCACTCTGTCAATCTGTGGGTTCTGCTGCTCTAGAATTTGTTTAGAGTTTTTACAGGTTTTGGAGGGGTTTTGGAGGGGAGCTCAAGCCAGTCCCTGCTTTTACTCTTCCATCTTGGCTCCACTCCCTAATTTGAAATTATTGCAGAGCCTAATGTAATTCTTCATTTAAAGTTATTTTCTGCAAAAATTAAAGTACCAAAGTAAACATTTAAGAAACCATATAACAGATTGAATCATTGCTAATCATAATTCTAAGTTACAAAATACAAGTGATCTGTAACATTTTTCATTGATTTCTTAGCATAATGGTAATAAACAAAATGAAATTTGACAAGTAGTTTCCAGCCCTTTAATGGTATTCAGAAAAGCTTAAGTAAAGTGCATGTTTGCTGTTTTGGCTAACCACTAGACTTGAACCAGAAAACAGACCAAAATCAAACATCACTCTTCACATTTATACTGTCTGTTCTTTCCCCTCCCCCACTTCCTTTCATTACCCACATATACACTAAGCAAAGAATGATAGAGTTTGAAGGAACTTTACAGGTCATCTGGCTCAATCCCATCATTTTGCAAATAAGAAAAGCAGTCCAGAGAAAACTTTTCCAAAGCTAGACTGCTTTCTTTAGGCCCCTAGATGTAAGTATAATTTGATGGTTAGAGAAAGGTATAACAAAAACCTGTTCCTTTCCAAGAAAAAAGACAGACAGACATGAACAGAGAGACAGAAAGACCGAGAAAGAAATACAGAGATTTAGACAGAGAAACAGAGACAGAAAGCCAGAGAGAGACAGAGACAGACAGAGAGACAGGTACAGAAAGACAGAGACAGCAACAGAGAACAGCAGATAGAGACAGAATCAGAAAGAGATAAGGAGAGCAACAGAGAAAGGCAGAGAGAGACAGACAGAAACTGAGACACAGAGACAGAAAAATTAGAATTTGTATTTTCTATTTCTTTGCTTTTGCAGCAATGCTTCACTATGGGCACAAAAACATTTCTGAATTGGGGGTGGGGGAGCCACATATAGAATTGGCTGCAGAGACAAGGTCAATGTAGGAATATAAAAAAGTTGCAATGTTGCACAGCGAGTGGGCTCTCATCATCAATCATTCCAGGATGAAGCAGTGAGGTAGGGAAAAAAGGTTTAGTGAGACCACCATCAGAGTATGTGCCAAGGTGTTCTTTCTGATGTGTTCTGGCAGTGGAATTGCATAGCCGTGGGTGGGTAATATACATGTATTTTTTATTTCCCTAAGCATGCTCAATGATCCAGCACTGACTCTCTGATGGGAGTAGAACACTTGAAAAGGGGCAGGTCCAATGATGCATCGATAACTGTAACAGTAACTATGTCAATGTGTGGGCAAGTACAAGGGAAAGGTCAGGCCACATATCATTTGGCTGGCAATGGACTGCTTATCATAATCCCATGAATTAATATGGCAAAGTGAACTGGAAGGTGGGAGATGTCAAGGTCCCTCACGGTATGTTTTGATGAGGAAGATTTCACATTTGGGAACTAGAGGGAGGCAGGAAGCTCCCTGAAAATCAATTAATTAGATGACATTTATTAAACACCTATTAATTGCCTGACACTGTGCCAGGAACTGGGGATATGAAAAGTCTTTATCTTCAAAGAACTTTCAATTTTATGGAGAGAATACAGCATCCTCACAGATAAAATACAAAATAAATATATACAAAGTGAATACCACATGGTTTCTGAGATAATGAGGAGAGCATGGGGATGCATTAAGGGGGGGGGGGAAGCCATGCTTAGGAAAGGCCTTGTGAAGGAAGTATCATTTGGATTGAGCTTCACAGGAAGCTGGACATTCTGGGTGAAAAACGTAAGAAGGGAAAGTATGGCTTTGACAATAGTCTGTATAAGGAAACTGAGGCAAGAATTGGATATGGAGAATAATAGCAAGCACATTATTTTGCCTAGAAAACACTCAACATAAACTTGATGTAAGAAGAGAAAATTTCTAAGAATTAGAGTTTGCTGAAAGTGGAATGGGATGCACCTAGAAATAGTGGGTTTCTCATCGTTTTTGTCCTTCAAAGAATGGCTTGCTGTCCTCTTATTGGGGATGTTGGAGCCCCCATTAGATTATAAGTCCCTTGAGGGCCAGGACTACCTTTTGACTCTTTTTGTATCCCCAGTGCTTAGTAGTATAGGACTTGGCCCATAGTAGGTACTTGATAAATACTTATTGGAATATTTATTGACAGAAATCATATTCAGGAAGATTGGTGGCATTCGAGGGTCCCTAAAGTCATTCCCTAAATGATTGGGAATTTCTGTGATTCTGGGATTGAACCCTACCTGTGATGTTTAAGAACTTGACCACAGGTAAGTCACAACATCTCTGAACCTTGGAGTCCTCTTAATACCTTATTCACAGGTTGTCATGAGGGTCAGATGAGATAGCACAGGTAAAGTGCTAAATAACTATTAACGATTGTTATCATCCCTCTGCATGTGCCTAATTAAAGGCAGATATAAAACAAGTTTTTAGTTTGGGGGTTGGAATAATCTTAGAACCCAGATTAATTTCTCAACTGGCTCCAGGGTATATGCAGTGTAATTAGGGAAAGGATTCCATAGGATTAACTGCATGGTAACCCAAATGAAACATAATTACTGCTGTAACGCATCGAGTAGTACCCTAGTGTCCTACACACCTCAGTTACTTTTAGAGAGCAACTTAGGCACCCAGGAGAAATGATTCATTATTTCTAGTGCTCTAAGGGTTCTGGGACAAATTTGATGCTATACATAATTCTGTACTCCTACAGAAGTAGTGCAGGTGTCAGAAGTGGGGACAAATACAAATGTCGTCACCATCATTTATCTTTCTCTTCATCCATGGACCTCCTGCACTCCTAGGAACATTGAGGGGAAGAGGAGAGTTGAAATTCAAGAATAGGGTCTCTCAAATATGAAGTAAAAGTAATGTTAATCATTTACAGAATCAGAGACTATTAGAAAGAGACCTCAAAGGCCATCTGAGCCTAAATTCTCATTTGACAGATGAGGTAAATGAAACTCAGACAGAGGAGATTGTGTCCCCAATATGATAGACAGATGCATTTAGTAGACAATTTAGGTGTAGAACCCAAAGTTTTTTTTTTAATATCTATCCATCCATTCTCTCTGCTTCTTAAAAAAAATTGATCTATTTTATTTTTCATTACCTTAGTTTCTTAATATAACTCTCCTGCTGCCACTATCCAAAATATTTCTTATAATAAAATGTCTTAAAAGAAAAAAAAATGAAGCAATGCAATAATGGAGTCTGACAGAATAGGCACTACCTTACATCACAGTCTCCTGCTATTATAAAAAACAAAAGTGTGCTACTTTTTAAAAGACTAACTTAAAAGCAATTAATGATAAAAGGAATTAAAATTGTAAAATTTTCCTTTTCAGAATGAAGGTTCTGCATAAGAAGCCATTAGAACAGGGTTTCTTCTACTTTATTATTTGTGTTTTGCATTTCTTTGGCAATCTGGCGGAAACTATGGGCTCAGGATGTCTTTATAGGACATAAAATAAACATGTTTCTAACAGCTTTTAACTCTCAGACAGACACTCAGATTACAAAAGTTGCTCCAGAGTTCTGTGTCCTTCCCAGAATGTGGCAATTGTAGGCACGTTAGTACGTGGCTTTCTGTGCCTCCTTAGAAATGACGGCTCTCATTTGTGATATCAATCACAGTTTTCTTGTGAAGTTCTTTTTAAAAAGTGAGTTATTTTCATGGAGTAATAAATACAGGAGCACCACTTGTACTCTGTATATGCCTTTACTTCCTAAAACAAAGAACCTCTATACTTAACAGAACATACATCCTTGTGTATAATTCATATGACTTCATAATCTTACAATCTGTAAGCAATAACAGTTACTTTAAATAACACATTTTGACTGTTAGACATATCTAAGTTGCCTGGTATATATCAGTATGCCTAGAGATTTCGAAAGGCCCCACCACCTTATGGAGAATCAAGAATTCTCACTCTAGTTAGCTAGTTAATTTTTTTAAAAACCGTGTAATAAACAAAGTCCTCCAGCTTCTACATATTTAGCAACAAGTATTCGTAGATGGGGAATATTGGAGAGCTGTCTAAGTCACCAATGTGAGAACATGAAACTATATTAGGTGGTGGAGTACCTATTAAGTGGAGAGTTGCTCAATAGATTGTTAGTTATGTCATGGATGTTTATCAGAAGTAAGAAGACAAGCACATACAATCTAGTAGTGTGCGTGCCTATAGTAATTTTGAATCAATAATGAGAGTAAGTAATATTTTGAAACATCTGTAATAACTGAAGTGACATGAAAACATCTGTGATTTCTCCTGATGACCAAGTTAGAGGTACTGATAACACTATTATTGATTGTTGCCGGCATTCATAATTGAAGGAAATGATATATTTCGCTTAGAGTTTAATAACAATAAAGATGATTTTTTTCCTATCTAATTTCATAGATGACCTAAAATTATCCATGGGCATCTTGCATGGGTACCAGGTTAGGGACTCCTGAATTAGACTGCCATTACTCACAAGCACATATATGTATGGCACTTGGCCTCATACACCTTTGATCTCACTGACATCTCATTTCACTTCCATGAACAAGAATTCTAAAATTTTTCTCTCTGAACCTATTCTCTCATCATTCCATCTCTTCCTGTACCTCACTCCACTGAAATCTATTCTTCATTCTCACTGACCTTTAATTTCTATTCTTTAGTGCCCTCCCATGCTATCAACCCTGCTATGGCTTGACTTGCCTTCCCAATCTCTATTCTATGATTAAGTGGTTCAAACTTATACTATCCTCTATTCTTGAAGCCTCTTGACTTATTGCACTATCACAATGATCATGCCTTATCAAACCTGTCTATATATGCCCTATTCTCATAGCAACACTACCAAGACTCCTTATCCAATCATCATAAGGGTTAGACTAGGTTTTTCTTCAAAGACAACAAAACTGTTTTGATTTACTGAGAGAGCTAGGGCCCAAACTGAGCTTCCCATAACAGAGCTTCGTGTTAAACTCTGGCCATACTGACATGGCATCCTGGTCACCTAACCAAGTAAGAATAGACTGGATTTGAACTCAGGTCCTCCTGTATCCAGGGCTGGTGCTCTCTTTACTGTGCCACCTAGCCACCCCTACAGTAATCTTTATTCCATCCCCCTTGTAGACTTAGAGCCTTTCATACTTGTTGTATATCACAAGAGCCCCTCGAGTCATCACCAGCTGACCTGTTCCACATGGAGGGAAGAGAACACTACCTAAGATAGAGATTTAGTATCCTTATGAAATATCAGTCCTCAGCTGTAGCTAGTAAACCTTGTTTTGTTAACTGTTGAATGAATGATGAATGTCTTATTTTCTTCTAACCTTAAACCTATAGTACCAGAGCATGAGCCTAAGTCAGACCCACTTGCTACACTCACATCTACCATATCTTCATACTCACAGTGCCAAATTGTAATAGAAGAAATCACGCAACTATGGTGACTATCTTAAAAATGCATGTTAGTGAGATCTCACTGCTGCACAAGAGATCAGTTTTTCACTCTTCCTTAATTGACTCTCTCTGGTATTCTCCACAATAGCTGTTTTACACCTCTCTTCTAATTTTCCTCAACATCTCTTCCCCTCCCACTCCATGCAGGCCCTTATTTCATATTTGGTTGAGAAAATTGAGGACATTCTCTTACTCCCTCTTCTTCCCTACAAAGGGTTGAATAACTCTTCAGTATCATCTACTTCTCCTACTTTCTCCTCCCTTCTCTGTTAGAGGGACAGCCATTTGCACTGCTAAGACAAATAGTTTTATGAGTATCCTTATGCTTTACACCTCTTCCAGTGGCTTCCATGACCATCCTCACTGTTCCAATCTTTAGTTTCTCTCTGTCTACTGGCTCCTTCATTCAATCTACTAAAATTCACTAAGATTCTGTCATTCTTTTAAAAAAGAGAAAAACAAAGAGAGAACAAAAGAAAGAAAGAAAGCAAACCTACTGAGTTGATCATTTCCTCAAGCTATACCATATTATAGCTATGGGTATTGCTGTGAACTGTGCAGTCAGTCATTTTTATAATAATAGAGTCAAATTTTAAAAAAAATGATTTTATGATCTATTCCTGAAAAACCTACTCTTTATCCACATTTCCCTTCCTGAAACTGCAATTATCCCAGTTACCCACACAGGTAATACTGGAATTATCTTTGACTTTTGTTCCCTCTACAGTAAATAAATACATGATGTAACAGGCTTTACCAGAAACTTCTGTTTTCTCAAGTGAGGGAATATGTGCACTTAAAAGTAGATACCAACCATGTACAAAACTATGAAGTAACTTAAAGGGGTGCTGGCATTTGAAGATATTGGAAAACGGCTAATGTGTGAGGTAATTCTCGAGCAGAACTTCAAAGGAAGTTAGTCATTCTAAGAGTCAGAGATAAGAGAGGAGTGGAGGAGCTATATAACTGGCCTAACTAATAGCAAGAAGTTATTGTTTAGCTGAACTATGGAATGTGCTTAGGAAAGCAATGTATAATAAGCCGAGAAAGTTAGTTTTGAGTCGTATTGTTAAGGATTTTTACATGCTAAACACACAAATAGTGAGGGAAAGATGCTAGAGTCTTTTATTCATTTCATCTCCAATATTCTATTGTTCCTTTGTTGGTTTGACCTCTCCACTCTTCTCTACTCTTATAACCACTTCATGGATTTAGGCCTGGATCAGATATGTCAAACACCAGACCTACAGGCCACTGCAGACAACATTCCAGACTGCAGCCTGAGTCAGATTAAAATGGAATTGGAAAATATTTTAACAAAGAAATAAAATACATGGTGAACCATGGTGTCATCCTGTGGTTTGCTAAGTCAGTATATATGCCCTTCAAGGAATGGTTCAATGGCCCAAATTTCTATTTGAGTTTATGCCACAGACATGGATTATTGCAATACTCTCCCAAAAAAAGGCCACCATTCTATTCTGCTATCTTAAATACCACTGATGATTACTCTTCCCATTGATTTGTTTTGATTATTTTATTTCTCTATTCATAAATTCCCAACACTCCTTACTCCTTCTATAATCTGGTTCTAAAACATCTAGCTACTTTGCATATAATCTCACCAAACTGAATCATTCATATTCTGTGTATATATTTTATGTTTTCTTGGTCCTATACTATTCCTTGAAATACATCTTCATTCATCTTTCAGGACTTTATATCAAATGTCATTTCTTCAATAAAATCTCTAGTATCCAAAGCTGCTATTGACCATTCCCTCTTTTTAAAATTAGTTTTGTATTATTTACTTGTGATATATTTGCATTTTTTAAGTTAAGGATTACTGTAGGGGTGGCTAGGTGGCACACTAAAGAGAGCACCAGCCCTGTATACAGGAGGACCTGAGTTCAAATACAGCCTCAGATACCTGACACACTTACTAGCCGTGTGACCTTGGGCAAGTCACTTAACCCCAATTGCCCTACCCTCTCCCCTCCAAAAAGCAAAAAAAAACCAAAAAAGATTACTGTATAGACTATTTTATTATACTCTTTATTTCAGTTACTTCATTGCAAATGGTAATGTTTCATTTACCTTAGGTAAAACAAAATAGTCATAATAGTAACTGTTATTTGTATAACCCCTTCCACATATATTATTTAAGCCCCATAACCATTCTGGGAGGTAACTAACAATTTAAACAGCTCTCTAAAGTTGGTACAAGATTATTAATCTCATTTTACAGATTTGGACACTACAACAGAGAGATATGAATTTATTTATTCAGAGTCACATAGACAATAAGCTGGATTTAAACTCAGATCATGTAAAATATAGGACCATAGTTCTATTCTCTATGCCATGCTGCCTCCAATCATACTATCATACTTATTTTTTTCTAATTCCCATTTCAAAGATGGGAAAACTGATGCTCAGAGAAATTAAATTACTTTCTTATCATTATCCAACTCCTCAGTCACATGTTAAGATTTGTATCCAGGTTGCCATGACTTTAAATCTATTATTCTTTTCTCCTACCTTTTCTTTTCTTCTACCTTGTCTAATAAATGAGCAGATTAAAAACAAATTAACATTTTCACTAAAAACTCATTCTTCTAATTTTAAATGATTTTTGGAGATTTGTTCATTTGCTGATTTTTTAAAAAGTTGAATACTATATTTTAACAGTATGGACATAAGCAAGCATCTATATATGGGTATTATGGTAAACTGCTAGCTTCTTAGCTAAAGTCTAAAACAAATGAAGAGTAACTGAAATTCTATGGCAGGTGGATATCCTAAGGATATGTTTGTTTTTGATTTTTTTCTTTTCTTTACAACATGCATAATATTCATTCAGGCATTAGTTCTCTAGAGTTATAAGTCTACAAATCTAAAGCCATATAAAAATCCCCAAAATGTAAATATATGTATAAAGATTAGATAATTGGAAAGTTATAACCATGAAATATGACCTTTTAATTAACATGGAAGATTATGGCCTTAGAGTTGCTGATTTTTTAAAATGATGTATCCTACAGAAATGTATCATACAGAGTTGGACTTGTATTAGGAAGGTGAGTCAAGAGAGAGAAAAGTTGGAGATTTGTAATTTTGGAGAAAAAAGGCACAAGATATATAAAAGGGCTTGAAGATTAATCTTTCTAGAGATGTGATTATTACTTTGGGAAGGTCTAAATCAGGGGTATTAGCCAAGTCAATAATGGATGACATATAAGAGAGACTAAGGTCTTGTCAAGCTGATAAGCTAAGAGACTTTCTGACTTATTTTTCAATTTTATTGCTTTTATCTTGTGTGGTGTACAGCACCTGTAGCCACTCAGTAATTAACCTTAGAGTGCAGGCAGTCTCATTCTAGAAAGTAAAAGCTATCCTCTGCTACCTGAAGCATTCAAACACTGTTTCCAGATACAGGAAGACTTTATCTTACTTCAACTTCATACATTCTAAAAAAAAACATAGATAGATAGATAGATAGATAGATAGATAGATAGATAGATAGATAGATAGACAGATAGATATAGATATAGATATATAGATATATACGTAAACATGGGGAAGTATTTAGGTTCTTGCAAAAAGTGCATATATGTAAGTATATCCATATATACATACAAACACATACATGTGTACATATATACATATGTACGTGCACATACATATACATACGTGTGTGTATGATCAGTAAAGAAGACACATTTTAAACTCTAATAGGGTTTCTATTTTTATCTGCTTTATATATATATACATAAAAGCTTTGTGGAATTAGTACAATGAAAATACAAGCACTACTGGTTCAATAGAAATGCCAAATGAACATTATTTATAATTGACATAGAATGAAACAACCAGAACCACTTTCTTAGAGTAAAAAGGTCTAAAAAGGAGACAAATAAAAACACATGACAGAAATTCATAGCAGGTTTTCATTCTAGATTAAATAAGTACAGAAAAGGTGAGTAGAAGCCATTTTGGGGTCAATCAGTTTATCAGCTAGGAATACATAAAGTTTTCTATTTTTTGCTCACGTGCTTTCAAATCAATAGGAACTGAAGTTCTAATTTGAGAAAACTTTGATTCTATATGGCTGTTGATTCTCCTTGTTAAGTAATCCAGAAATAACTTCAGATTTAGATTGCTGTTACAACCTCTGAAAGCTTAATGACTTTAATATTTGCTTTCCAATTGCCTCATTTTTGGAACTATCTCTAGTTAATTATGTCTCCAATCAACTTTCCCCCCTCTTTTTTTAGTTGATTTATAATTCTGAACTTGAAAAACATCAACAAAAATGAATAATTTTGTAAGCAAAGAAGAAAACATATGGACTGTGAGACTGTTCATTTCCATAATGTAGTGTTTTTTTTTTACCAAATAATATGACATATACATCAGATTTCTTTCAAAACTAACCTCTTTATCTCTGCAAGATCTCTGCAACATTCATTCCTTCCACCCCCTTTTCCATGCATACTCAGTCTTCCAAAACCATAACTGGTCCCTGTGTCTGTTTTAATTCTCATAAAGATGTTAAAAGTTCAGAAGGAACTTTTATATTGCTTTCCTATTTTGTATTGCCTTCCCTTATTAGAAAGTAAGCACTTCATTGTCATTTAGCTACTTCCATTTAGCCTTTCTATGTTACTCTTCCCTCCAATGCTTGCATTTCAAAGTTTCTATTCAATTCTGTTCTTAATATTTGTAATGCTTTAAAAATTATATTTTATTAACAGTATATTTCTCCCTATATGATTTTAATGAGATTTGGGTTAAATATTCTTGGCTATAAGTCTTTATCACCAACTGGGATATTGCATTACAATAATTTCTCAACTTGTGATCTGATTGTAGATCTTGGTTCCTTAAGAACTGAAAGCTCTGTATCTTGGGTATGATATTTCTTGGTGTTTTCATACTGGGATTTCGTTCAAGAGGTAGCTGGTAGATTCTTTTTTTTACTTTGTTCTCTGGTTCTCATAGATCTGAAAAGTTTTGGTTTATGATTTCTTGAAAATAAGTTAACCAAAACATATCTTTTGGTTATGGTTTTCAGAGAGTCTGATTTTTTAAAATGAGCTTTCCTTTATCTGTTTTCTAGGTCAGTTTTTATTTTTATTACCAGAATTACATGTAAAACAATATTTAACATTCATTCTTTTTAAATTTAGAGCTCCAAATTCTCTCCCTGCCTTCTTCCTTCCCCCCTCATTGAGAAGATAAGCAATTATATATATGTGTGTGTGTGCGTGTGTGTGTGTGTGTGTGTGTGTGTGTGTGTGTGTGTGTATGTCTGTGCATGTATAGTTACGGAAAACATTTCCACATTAGTTGTATTGTGAAAGAAAACCACCTCAATCACCTCAAAAAAAAGAAAGAAAAAAAAGAAATATAAATAAAATGTTCAAAGTCTGTCTTAATCTGCCTTCATACTCCTTCAGTTATTTCACTGGAGGTAAATAGCATTTTTATGATAAGTCCTTAAAAACTGACATGGATTATTATATTGTTGAAAATAGTTAAGCTATTCATAGTTCTTTATCACATAATGTTGCTGTTACTATGTACAATGTTCTGGTTCTGCCCATTTCATATAAGTTCATGTAAGCCCTTCCAGTTTTTTCTAAGAGCATCCTGCTTGCCATTTCTTATAACACAATAGTATTCCATCACAATCATATAATACAACCTGTTCAGTCATTCCCCAATTGATTGGCACGCCATCAATATCCAATTCTTTGCAAAGAAGAGCTACTATAAGTGCTTTGTTTTTTGTGGGTATGATGTCTTTGTCTTTATTTTTTCCATCTCTTTGGCATACAGACCCAGTAGTGGTATTGTTGAGTCAAAAGGTTTTATAATCCTTTGGGGATAGTTTCAAATTATTCTACCAACAGCATATTGCTATCTCATTTTTTGCCTATCCCCATCAATGTTTGTCAGTTTTGTTTTCTGTCATATTAGCCAATTTGCTGTTTTTTTCAATGACATATTTTGTGCTTTCTTCTTTTTTTAATTCTTTTGATTTTGTTTTGTTGTTTGTTGATGTCTTACAGAGTTATTCACTTCAACTCGCCTAATTCTAATTTTCAAGGGGTTAATTTCCTTCAGTTAAATTTTGTACTTTCTTTTCCCTTTGGCCAGTTTTACTTTTTAAGGAGTGCCTTTCTTCAATGAATTTTTGTACATCTTTTTCCATTTGACAATTTTGCTTTTTAAGGAGTTCTCTTTAGTCATTTTTGTGCCACCTTTACCATTGTCTATTCTGTCTTTGAAGGTATTATTTTCTTCAGCATTTTTTATGCCTCCTTTAATAAGCCAGTGACTCTTTTGTGATTTTCTTGTATCACTCTCTTTCTTTTCCCAAGATATTCTTCAACCCCCTTATTTATTTTTTTACATTCTTTTTGGACTCTCCCTGAAATTATTTTTTAGGGTCTGAGACCAATTTACATTTTTCTTCAATCTTTTGGATGTTGCTGTTTTGACTTTGTCATCTTATGAGTTTTGTTTTGATCTTTCCAGGCAATATAGTAAATAACTTTCTATGGTGAGTTTCTTCTTTTGTTTTGTTTTTTTGCTCATCTTCCCAGTCAATTTATTTACTTTGATCTTGATGTTAAAGTTGGACTCTGCTCTTGGGATGAAGAGAAAACTGTCCTTTGAATTTTCAGTTCTCCCAACTGGGTACGATCTTAAAAGATGTGTTTTTACTACTCTCCTGACCAGTTTTCTGGTCTGTGGGTGACCACAAGCATTCTTTCTGCCCCAGAACTGTGGCTAGGGTTCCCGTTTCCTTGTAGCAGCAAGCACTGGTGTGCTAGTGCTCCTTTTCTCCTGAGGATTACAACCCAGGACCAAGAACTAGATCCATGTATGGGCAAAAAAATAGAATCTTGCATGCAGTGCCAGCAAAGTGATTCCTATAATCTACTGCTGATCAATTGTTGAACTCCTTTAGTCTGTGTGCTAAGAGCTCTTGAAGCTGCTACAAATTCAGTTGGCTGCAAGGCCTGCTTCTGACTTGCCATGGAATTGATTATAGAGTGGACACCCTGCTGCAACAGATTTTTCCTGCTGACCTTCTAAGCTGTCTTGTGCTCGAAAATTATTTTACCCCATCTTTTTGTATATTCTGCCACACTTTTTCAAAAAATAAATTAATTTATTTTCTTGTTTACATGACTCATTTCCACAAGATTTTGAGTTACAAATTTTCTCCCCATTTTTCTCCTACCCACCACCCCAAAACAGCCCCTCCCCCAATCTGCTCTCTCCTTTGTCCTCCCCCATTGCCCTCTGACTTTCCAGTAGGGCAGGATGGGTTTCCCTACTGCAGTGCCTGTATATCTTAATTCCCAGTTGCATGTATTTAATAATAATAATAATAATAATAATAATAATAATAATAATAATAATAATATTTTAAACACTTGAATATAGAAACTTAAATTCTAGATTCTTTCCCTTCCTCCCTTGTCACCCATCCCTACTGGAAGGACAAGTAATTCAATGCAGGATGTACGTGTGTAATTACGCAGAACATATCTACAGTGGACATATTGTGAGAGACAGATTATGTCTCTTCTTCCTATCCCGTTCCCCCTTGTTCTATTCTCTACCATCTCCTGGTCCCCTTACAGAAGTATGTACTTCCAGCAACCATCCCCACATCCTCCCCTCCCCTCTGTATTCCCACCTCTCATCCCCATCACCCCTACTCTCCTGTGTGGCAAGATACACAGTTTAGAGTTTATGTCATTTCTTCCCTAAGCCAAATTCAATGAGAGTAAGGTTGACCCTTTCCCTTTTGCCTTCCTGTTCTTCCCCTCCATTGTAACAATTATCCCTAGCCTCTTCTATATGAGATTATTAACCCCATTCTGTCTCTCCCTTTCTCCTCTCATTCTAATCCTCTCTCACTTCAGAATTCCACCTTTTAAAGTAACATCCTTTCCTATTCAATTCTCCTGTGCCCTCTATGTACACATATACATACATTCTCAGATATGCGTTCATACACATATATAAACCCTCCTGTATAGACATATGTGTGTGGATGTGCATATATACATTTGTGTTCCCTTCACCTATGCTGATACTGAGAAAAGCTTCATAAGTTACAATTCTCATTTTTCTATGTTTTTATGTAAATAGTTCAACTTAACTTTCAACACAAGTTCCTTATGATTTCTTTTCCATGTTTACTTTCTCATGCTTCTGGTATTTCAGTGTCAAATTTTCTTTTCAGTTCTGGTTTTTTAACAAGAGTATTTGAAAGTTCTCCACCTCACTGAATGACCATATTTTTCCCCTGGAACAATATATTCAGTTTTGCTGGGTAGGTGTATCAGCAAGCACCCCAGCATACCCAGGGTGGCTGCTAGCACAGGTTCTTAGATCTGCTTTACTAAAGGAAACCAACTCAAAATGGCTTAACAATCTTTCTTTAATCAAACATACACATATCATTTACTTAGTTCAGGGGGAAAAGTCACCACCCTGAACTCCAGAGAACACAAACACAAGTTACAAGCACAAGTTACAAGTAGACCAAGAAACAGATCAGCAGATGGGCTTCCAACCGTCTCACCATCACATCCATTACCTATTCAAGTTACTAGAGATGGAAGCATCAACATCTGGGTTTTTCAAAGCCGGGGGTCTCAATGGCTTTCCAGGGTCTCATCTGGACAAATCACACAACTCTTCTCAAAGTGAGCCCCAAAGCAAACCTCACATCACAACAAACATTATATATATGTAAAGAGACAGAGAGAGAGGGAGAGAGAGAGAGCCTTCTCCTGGGTCAGATGTCACAACCTTCTTGAGCCACTGTCCAATTACAAAGTAACAAGGTGTGGACATTCCCAAAAACAAGCCTCCCGCCACAGGCTCCACATGACCACATTCAGCCTTATTAGGGGGCAGAGTATACTTTCAAATCAGGGAAGATTCTCAGAGCCATCCAAGCCTATCAAAGGGTCTAGGGGCACGAAAGATCTTCAGATTCTCATTACAGTAGGTGATTCTTGGTTTTAATCCTAGCTCCCTTGATCTCTGGAATATCATATTCCAGGCCCCTTGATCCCTCAGTGTAGAAGCTGCCAGATCCTGGGTTATCCTAATTGTGTTTTCACGGTATTCAAATCACTTCTTCTTGGCAGCCTGTAATATTTTCTCCTTGATCTGGGGACTCTGGAACCTGGCTATAACATTCCTGGGAGTTTTTTGGGGGGAATATTTTTCAAGAGGTGATCACTGAATTCTTTCAAGTTTTATTTTGCCCTCTGATTCTAAAATATCTGGGCAATTTTCCTTGAGAATTTCTTGAAGGATGCTTTCTATGTTCTTTTTTCAATTATGGCTTTTAGGTAGTCCAATAATTTTTAAATTGTCTCTCCTGGATCTATTTTCCAGCCTTTTTTCAAGGAGATATTTCACATTGCCTTCTATTTTTTTCATATGTTCATATCTGTTTAATAGTATTTTGATTTCTCATAAAGTAATTTGCTTCCATTTGCTCCACTCTAATTTTGAAGGAATTATTCTCTTCAGAATGCTTCTCAGATTCTTTTTCCATCTGGCAAATTCAACTTTTTAAGGCATTCTTTTCCTCATTAGCTTTTTGGGCCTCCTTTGCCATTTGAGTTAATCTATTTTTTAATGTTTTATTTTCTTCATTCAGGTTGTTGACTGTCTTTCCATGATTTTCTTGCATCATTCTCATTTCTCTTCCCAATTTTTCCTCCACTTCTCTTATTTGGTTTTTAAAATCCTTCTTAAGCTATAGCTTATAGGAAATCGTCATGTTTCTTGGAAGCTTTTGGTGTGGAAGTTCTGACTGTGTTGACTTCCTTCCATTCCATGCTTTGATCCTGTTTGTCCCCAAAAAAGGATTCTAGAGTTTGATTGTTGTTCTTACTTTGCTTCCTTTGCCTGCTCATGTTGCCAGTGAATTACTTGATTTTTTTAGCTCTGTGGAACTCTGCTTCCAGGGAGGAAAGCTCTGTCCCAAATTGCTGGGGTTTTCACAGCTGCCAGAGCTATTAGGAGGCTGTTGCAGCCCCCACCAGCTTTGGCTCACTGAAAGCACACCCCAGCACCACCACCCAAGACCATGTTCCAGATGTAGGCCACTCAGCACAAGAGCACTTAGCCTCTGAACAATTGTTGGCCTCCCTGCAGTCTGCAGGCCAGGAACTCTGAAGCAGCCATGTGGAGGCGGCTGCAGGGCTGCTGCTTCTGCTGCTTCCTTGCCCTAGAGGCAGTTTGGCTGGACTGCTTTTCTCCCCAAAATTTAGCTGAGTTCCACTGACCTTTCATTTAGTCCTTGTTCCTTTTGGCTTGATAAGTCCGGAAACTGCCACAGCTGCCAGTGATCTACTCTCATGAAGTCTCCAGCTGAAGCTTGTCCAGGCTGCTCCCAGGGCCAAGCCATGGTTCCAGGCTGGGCTGGTTTTGGCTCCCAGTGATGAGCCCTTCCTGCCAAGCTGCCTTCAGCAGGAGATGTGTTTTTCTATATTTTTGTGTGAGTTTTGGAGCCCTAAAATTTGTTTGGAATCTTATTTTATGGGTATTTGAGGTGGCTATGTGTGAGCTACGAAGCTTTACTGCTTCTATGCTGCCATCTTGGCTCCACCCCCTTATTGTGCCACTCCTGAATTCATTTTGAAGAATTTTGAAGTTGTTTAGGGATTCTGGGAGAGCTGAGGTAAGCCCCTGCCCTTTCTCTGCCAACTTGGCTCTATACTCCTAGGTCAATTTTTTTTGATGACAGATACCTAACAACTACTATTAAAAAACATTTTTATTTTGGTCTAATATATATTCTTTTCTCACAGTCACTGAGTTCTTTTTGGTCCATTCTAATTTTCAAGGAATCTGATATTAGAATAAATTTTTGCCACATTTTTTGTTTAAGCTATTTATTTCCTTTAGAATTTAGTTATCCAAAACACTCTCATTTACTTGCAATTCTGTTTTTCATCCATTGCTCCATTTCTTTCAAGTTCTCCAACTATTTCCAAGTAGTTATTGTGACCAAGTTGTTGTTGTTTTTGTTCAAAGCCTTCCCTTTATATGCTTTTACTTACTCTCTTCTTCCAGGCACAATCCTTAGTTGTCCCTTGACTAATAATATTTCTTTACATTTTTTTGATGTTTTCTTCTGTTTACCTCAGGTCCTGATTGAGGCTTATAAGACAGAACAAATCTTCTCCACCCATATTCTTGAATAGTATACTTGGCACTATTTTTTCCAGGCTTGATTTCCTGGGCACCTGTCACTGGATTCTCTTTTTTCCTTGTGTGTCTATGTTCAAAGTGATGACAGGCTTTAATTTTCCTAGTCTAAGCTCTGTATTTTTTCTAGCCCCCATTGCTGTGTACTGGGACTTTTAAGCACTCTAATGTAACACTGATCATGATGCATCTTTGGAATTCTAGCCCTAAGTTTGTTCAATATTCCCTGAGAATATCCCTCTTCTAGCACCTGAAGTTTATACTCCTTTTTTTGTGAAATCTTAACCTGTATATAATTGTTAAATGATATTTTTCTTTTACATTTCTTGATCATTGTTGACTGGTTCCACTTTTGGTTCATTGCTATTGTATATGTGGAAAAGGTGGGTTCCTCTACAATATTGTATGTTAAAAATAAACCAGAAATCCTAGTTGTTTTTAAGATACTATTTTTAATAATTTCTAAAGCTTTTTTCCCCTATGTGAAATTTTTGATCCATACTTAGTTTGTCATATATTTATATGGAAAAAATTGAAAGGATATATATGTTATACCATAGCCCTTCATCACCTCATACCTAGACAATATCCTTCTGATAGGTCTCCCTGTCTCAAACCTCTCCTCATTCCAATGCATCTTCCATTCAACCACTAAATCAATTGATTTTCCTAAAGCATGGGTCTAGTTAGATCTGACCTAACAGGTAATACCTCTATTCAGTACACTCTAGTAGTTTCCCTCCAGGTAATCAAACTTCCAGTATCAAGCACAAAATGATCTGTTTTGCATTCAAGGCCCTCCATAACCTCCCTAATTCCAAACCCTTCCTCCCCTCCATTTCTAGTCTTCATACTCCCTGTTTTGTACTCATCTATCTAGTGACCCAAGTCTTCTTGCATATTGACAAGCAAGATACTCCCTCTCTTGTTTTCTGGCATTTTCTCTGACTGTCCCCCATGTGACAGCTTGCCTGGGGGTAAGACTGGAATTCTTTCCCACATCAGCTGTAACTACTTGAATTCCCTGACTTCCTTTAAATTACATCTAAGATCTAATATTTTACAAGACTGCCAATCCCTCTTAATTCTAGGGAGTTCCTTCTGTTACTTATTTCCTGTTTATCCTGTATAAAGTTTGTTTTGTAAATATTTGTTTGCAGATCTCCCCCTTTACATTGTGAGATATTAGAAAGCAAGACCTGCCTTTTGCCCTTTTTTGTATCACCAGACTTAGCACACCAGAGTTGTATCACCAGCACTTATCACAGAATGGCACATAGCAGAGGCTTAATAAGTATTTACAGGTTGGTTATTGATTATACAATGTATATGTTCATTATATATACACATAAATAATATATGGACATGTATGTGTGTATAGTTTAAATGCCTTATAGAAAACTTTAACTGCATTTTTAACGAACAGCATTCAGAGTGCATTGACACTGTCTTTGATCTGGTTACTAGGCTAAAAACTTGTTTTAGGTGACACCTATCAAAAAATGCTATTCACCTGGGACTTTGACTTGTTAAGTAGTTAAATGACTATGTGAAAGAGAAATATATAATTCAACTGTAATTCATCACCATAGGTATTTCAAAACAAATTTTTACCTATTGTTTTCCAATACATTATGTCCTTAAGTAAGCTCTAGCTGGTGTCACCCCCCTCACCTTCTCCAAGGAGATTTCCATGACTATTCTTCCATGCTGATCTCTTTCTTCTTCAATTTCTCTAGCATTTTATTCATACAAATTGGCAGGGAAAGGAGGAAGAGTCAATAAAAAAAAATCCATATCATCTGTAACCAGATCCTCTAAAAACCTAATGAACTAGAACTACAAATCACCAGAATGCCCATATAGGCAGGCATATTTTGGATCAGTGTCAACCTTGTCATCTTGGGGTGAGGCTAAGGAATTATCAACTGTGAGTTAAATCTGTTAACCTATGAAGCTGATCACCATGTTTTATTAGTCCAGAATTAAATAGTCCTAAGTGTTTATATGCTGTCTTCCAAATTAGAATGTACACTCACCATGCCTGGGACTGTTTATACTTGTTTGTCTTTCTTTTCATTCCTAACACTGAACATAATGCTTGTTGATTGATTGTCTCTAATAAAATGTTGTTAATACCTCATTCATGAAATATAACTTTTTTTAACTTTTAAGGATGTACCTTTATATACTCTTTTGACAATATAGAGTTCATAATCTATATCTTTGCCAAAGTATTTTAAATAAGAAAAATATTTTAAATTCATAGAGTCCATATATTCAAATGTTCTCCAGAGGAAAAAAAGTCCTTGAAGTATAGACTTCTGAGAAACTGCCCTCACAGGAGACAATGAATCACCACAAAAGCTTTATCTGTTTATGTGCGGTTATTCCTCTCTGTGTTGAAGGGTGAAATCAAGTTATTTGAGTGCATTCCCTTTATCATCATGCCATTATCTTTATGAGTGCTCTTTCCTTCTAGTAATAAAGACAAATATTTCATAATAAAATTAAGGCTTATGTTTCCAAATGACTGTGTACAACCCTGAATTTATTATAATTCATGAGATTATATTATTCTGTTGATTTTTGGTAAATAGATTTGATTTTATTAATGAAGGAAATTATCATTTATAATTTTGTAGCTGCAGCTTTCACTGTAAATATAGATGTATATATATATATATAGTAAAATAAATTTGCGAAGAGAAGGAAACAACAGACACTAAATAGGTATGTTCCCTTTCCTTAGTAATTCCTTCCCTCTTCTTTATTTTTTTCTTGAACAGATTCCTTTTTTGCTGGCTTGTGGTTGTTCTGGCCATGTTTTGATATTCTGTACTCTCCATGCTATCAGCTATGTGCATATATTTAAATATTCTTAATTTCAAGATTGACCTGACACACAGACCTCTTTCCCATCTTCCCTATGACTTATTAGATACCATCTCTGTTCTTCTGTTTTCAGGTTCTTTGGGGACTGAATTGCTCTCCCTTCTCCCCTCTGCCTCCTGGAGTCCTTTAAGTCCTAAATAAAATTCTGCCTTGTATAGGAAGCCTTTCTAAAGCCATGTTATGTCTGGCACCTTCATTCTGTTGATTAATTCCAGTTTATCTTGTATATAGCTTATTTGTACATAGTTGCTTGCATGTTATTATCCCCATTAGTCTGAGACTGTCTTTTGAAAATCCCCAGAGCTTAACATGATGCCTAGGACATTTTAGGAGCTTAATAAATCTCTATTGATTGAATAGCTGATTGGGATTCTTTTATGTCAATTTGACTTTCCAGACAGTTTATGCTTCTTCTTATCTTTCTAGCTGTTGCCTATCCAGAAAGATTGATTTTAATCCATGGCTGCCTATCTATAGCACCCAACGAGTAATAAAAATTAATTGAAGAAGACATTCAACTATCAGTGGTTCATTAAGAAAGTCAGTGTGATATAGTGAGAAGAGAGCCAACTTGAGAGTCAGGGTAGGCCTGAGTTCAAGGTCACCATATGGTATGTACTAGCTGTGTGACTATGGACAAGTCACTTAACTACTCAGTGTCATAGGTAATTTTTTGATGCTATATTTTATAGATGAACTGATGATTTGCATTGGTGAATAGAATTTCCACGTTCAGTAGTTCCTACACTGCGGAATAAAATATTAGATAAACTAGGAAAAAGAAAAAGATAATTTGCACTTCTTTAGTTCTCCATGTGAGAAAAATTATATTAATGACCTCTTGGGGTCCTTTTCATATCTCTGTGCCTTAGTTTTTTTTTCTCTTTTATAAAATAAGGGGGTTAAACCAAATTTATCTCTAGATAAATTAGAGCTAGGAGCTTTAACTTAATTCTACATTAATTACTATTAAAGAACTAATATTCAATTATTTCATTTTTGGTATTTAATAATAATGATAATGACAGCTGAGATATCCATGTAATAGTCTTAAGAAACAGAATCATCTGTCAAATGAGGGAGTTGGAATAAATGTCAAATTCTAAATCTATGATCTTCAAATCCCATGAATATTATACCAATCACAATTCAAGTACAGGCTTCAGTCTACTAACATAATATCCTTCTGTTTATCAAAATCTTTTGGTTTATATAGGACTACTATTCAGGGTATTATGCCAAGAAATACAGAGGCCACAAAGAATTTTAAGGCACAATTGATCAAGGAGTTTGTGCTCTAGTGGGAAAGAAAAGGTAAAAATCTCTGAAGAGCTAGATTTAAATAACATTTCAGGCAACAATAGGAGGTCTGACAATGGGCTATGGTACAATGGAAAGAGTGCTGGGTATGACATCCAAAGGGGCTCTGTGTTTGAATCCCAACTTTACTGCATAATACCTATGTGACCTTGGGCAAATCATTTGATTTCTCCAGACCTCTGCTTTCTCATCCATAAGTAAATTGGTTTGGACTAAATGGTTGGTTCTAGATATTATGACAATTGACCTATTTACTTAAAAATGTTGTAAGGAAAGGATTTCATAAAACCACAAAATCCTATAAAATAAAAGTATGAATTGCTATGAAAACAATTGTTTTATTATTATATTACCCAGTGAATAACACAGGCATTAAGGTCTGATGGGTTTAGAGAAGAAAATCTTGTATGATCTGGGAAGGTTTCAGAGAGAAGTTGTATTATAAAGAATGTGTGGAATATGTTGCTGGAATGAGAAGGGTGAAGGGTGGCCCAGGTAGGTGAGCAAATGCACTGGACTGAAAATACACATTACGCCTTGAAGGACAGTAAATAAGCTGGATTAACTGGACAAAAGAGGTTATCCCAGGAAAATAAGGCTGGTAGATTTGCACTGGGGAGGGAGACATGAAGGCCAGGCTGAAACATTTAGTATCTATTCTATAGTGAACTGGGAGCTTTGTGAAGGGAGTGACATGACTAAAGCTAGAATTATAATATGTAGAAAACATACACACAGACATATACACATATGTACACGTAGGCACACTCAGATGTACACACATGTGTATGCATTATGTGTTGTTATACCTTATGTGTTCTATGTGCAATGTAATATATATTTTACATATGTTATGTCTGTATGTCACAGTTGTAGCCATGTCATTCCCTGGCAGTGACTCTCAGGTCATACTGAAGAGAAAAACACCAGAAGAAGTAAAACCATTAAGTACTATTCCAGCAGACCCAGTATGAGGTAACAGGGACCCAAAACCACCTACTACTTGCTTTACATTACATAGTTACATTTCAACTCAAGTGTTTTTTTTAATCACGATAAGCTATAAAGTATGTAGAATTTACCAGCATTTAGTTTTGAGAAGAATAAAAATCTAAAGAAAAAACTAGGATTGTATTTTCCTCACATCATCCCCACTTCTGTATCAATATGAATTAATTCTACTAACACTAGGGCTTTTACATTTTATTTGTCAGTAACAGGTTTTCTTCATACTTGGGTAAAATAGAAAAGTTACCTGCAAGAAGAGATTGGGAGCAGCACAGTATTTGTCTTTGAAGTTTGTCAGTCCTTTTCTGTGGTTATTCTGTGAAAGAAGATAAACTCAGCTTTGGAAAAGAGGGAGAAAAAGGAACTGAGCCATTTAATCTTCTTATACTGATAATTGCAAGCTGTGATAATTCTTTACACTTGGTGCTTTTAGTGCTTTCCCATGACAAGGCTTAGACAGCTCTGAGTATTTTGGTAAAAATGAAATTTATGTGGCTACAGGAATCTATTTTATGACCAAGGGTGCACTTTGAATTTTACCTTCCAAGACACATAACATAACATCATCACTTTATTTTAGAGTATTATGTGGATACTTTGTCACAATACAAACTTGAAGCATGCAATCCCTACCGATCAGAATTTTTGAGATTTTTATTATCTATTTTTCAAACTTTGTGCTTGGCAATTTTTATATCCAGATACATTTATGGTGAAGGTTGTAAGGATTTTCCTTTCATCGATTCTAAAGAGCAGGGATCAAAAACCAAGCTGCCTGGGAAAGAATAGAAACAGTAACCTGGGATTATCCTGAGCTTCTTCCCAGGATCAGTTCACATAGCACTTCCTAAAATACTCCTTCCTTGATTCTCCCCATTTACTAGCATTCTTCCTTCCCAAAATTAAATTTGCATTTATTTCGTATTTATTTATCTTTGGATATATCATTGCACCTTAAAGAAAGGTAATTTTCTTGATAGTAGAGACTTGTTTTTATTGTGGTGTGTATGTGTGTGTATGTGTGTGTGTGTGTGTGTGTGATTTTCCGGAAGATAAATCTGATACCCATTAAGATTACATGACTTAAACATGAAAACTGGAATTTGAATTTATGTCTTTTGACTCTAATTCTAGTGCTCTTTTTTTTTGGAGGGGGGAAGGCAAGGCAATTAAGGTTAAGTGACTTGTTCAAGGTCACATAGCTATTTAAGTGTCAAGTGTCTGAGGTCAGATATGAACTCAGGTCCTCCTGACTTCAGGGCCAGTGTGTTATCAACTGTGCCACCTAGCTGCCCCTCTACTCCTCTCCAATCAACCATCTTGACTGTGAATGTGATTATTATAGTTTTATAATGCATGACAGCTTATTCTATTCTACATGGCTCTGATAATATCATAATAATAATTATATGACTTATTCTTTAAGAAGTTCCCTCTTTTCTTTTTAACCTCTCCTTTTTAGAATTCATGAGTATTAAATCCTTCGAAGTTTCATTGTGAAATCATTTGGGTATAAAAGTCACTAATGATGAAGCCACCAAATGTTTTTTTAGTATGTATTGAGAAAGGCAGTATGGTATTGTGGACAGAGACTGGTCTTGGAGTCAGGAAGATCTGGGATCGAGTCTAGACCACTGGAAATCTTTAAAGACTATATTCTGGTTTCAGCTATTGAACTATGTTGGAACTTATTGTTGGTGCTTTATCAATGTCTTGAAATACTGCAATTTTGAGGCCAAATCTACAGCATTTATATATTACTTTAAGGTTTTCAAAATCCATACATATACATATACACATATCTATATATATATATATATACACATATATACTTATATAATGCCTCAGCTATTATCTTCTAATGTATGCATTATATAATTCTTAAGTAAATTATAGATGTTTACACATGTAGATGCAAATATATATTAAATACATCATATATTATATATAATTTTAGTCCTGGAATAAGGAAGACCTAGACTCAAGTTGTTGACACATACTAGTTGTGTGAGTTGATTTATCTCTCAGAGCCTGAGACAAATCAAGAGTATATATTACAGACAAATTGTCTATTTCCTTTGGTAGAAGGAGAAAGGATTTCTATACTGGGAGTTCCCATACTGATTAAATGACAGTTTGCTACAGTTGCATAATCATAAGACTATACATAGTTTATCCTTAAACCAATGGTTAGTTAAATGAAGTGCTACTGTTAAAACAATGAATATGGAATCCTTAATAAAAAAGGCTAGTCATAATGTTCCATTAATATGATTCTGAAAAGTCATTATCATTTAGTAAGCACTTGATTATATGTAATTCTCCTACAATGCTTTTAAATGCATTATCTAGAAAGCAACAACTCCCTCCCCCCACCATGGCTCCTGTGCAATTACAATAAATTTAATTTTCTTTATGTTGGTATCTACCTACTTTATTTTGTTCCATTTATACTGTAATATGTTGTAAATTCCTTTTCAAGAAGTGAATTAAACCAGATTTATTCTGTAGTTGGCTATTCTGAACACAAGATAGCTTAAGGGGCACTTAGAGTTCTGTTTTGTTTCTCAGTGGTTTTCAGTTTTTTTGCATAACAACTTCTCTAATATTCTTTCACAGATACCACTCTTTCAGTTTTTCTAACTAAAATTTCCTTGCATGGGGATTTCAGAGATAAGAGATTTAAAACTCAGAAGGATCTTAGAGGTTTCTTAATTCAGTACCATCATTTTACAAACAAAGAAATCAAAGTCCAGAGAGAAAAAGAATTACCACTCAGCCTAAAAAGGGACATGGGAACAGGGAATTGTGATTAGCCAGAAAGAAACTTGATTTTTTCCATGGAATGGAAAAGAGACAGAGTACAAGGATGCCTGACTGGTTCTCCCTGCTCATACATTGGTTAGCACCACAATTTACCACCTGCTCTTCCTCGATAATGCATTGCATGTGTTAGCTCCCAGAGCTTCACCGAAACCTTTTTGCCATAGATCCTCCACATTCTTCTGGGCTGGCTTCCTGGCATTTTCCTTTATCCTAAAGACTCATGCCCTCTTAAAGTCAAGGAAAACTCCAGGGACTTGGAGAATTCAGGGTAAACCTTCAGCCAAGCAAGAATTTCCCTTCCTTATTCCCATCTTGACAACCCTTTTAAGTGCTATGGTCATATCAACAAGGACAAATGAGAGGTTACATACTGTCTCATTTTTCACTTGTTTTTCTTACTTTTGACCTTTGCATTAAAAAATCTATGTTCTGGTTTGTGCATAGACAACTAAAATGACTCCCACAGTAACAAGTAGTTATTTCCAGTATATTAAGATGTAGCGAATTTCATTTTTTGTGTGTATTTAGTCCTCACCCTGTTCAGCACCTCCAATCTTCTTGAAGAAATGTTGCATTTCATGGGGTTTCTTTATATTCTAAAATCCTCTGGACATTATAGTTTCTTAACCATGAACCATATTTTCCACCTCAAAAACAAACTGCTGTCTTATTCCATGTACATCTTTGCTTTAATTTCATGGAGCTTTTCAAGTTCTTTTAAAATTTCTGTGTCTCTTCATCTTTTGCCACAAATACTGATGAATAAATAATTTTCTTCAAAACAGCATATGAGCAAATTCCCATCCTGAATGCTGAATTATAGTCTTGATCGTTAGGATATATATGCCCAAACAACTAAATTATATCAGTCAGTCTACATCATGGATATTGGCTCCTATACAATAACCATTAAGCATATTTTAGTGTTTTCAATGCATTAGGCATTGTGCTAGACTGGGGATCTAAAACACTAACACATACCTAAACACAGAAATACCCCAATAATTCTTGCCCTTAAGGAAAGTTGGTGTTAGTACAATTATTTGACACAAGTAAGTCTATTTTATCTGAATACACCTAGCAGAACAGCTAAAATGATGGAAGGGGAAAATGACAAATGTTGGAGGGGATATGGAAAACTTGGGACACTAATACACTGTTGATGGAACTATGAACTGATGCAATTTTAAGAGCAATTTGGAATTATGTCTAAACAGTTATTGAATTGCCTATACCCTTTGCCCCAGGTAGAGGATATTAGGTCTGTTTCTAGAGGAGATCAGAGAAAAATGAAAGAACCTAGATGTTCTCAATATTTATAGCAGCTCTCTATGTGGTAGCAAAGAACTGAAAAGTGAGGGGATGCCCATCAATTGGAGAATGGCTAAACAAGTTGTGGTATTTGATTGTGACTGAATACTACTATGCTGTAATAAATGATGAACTAGTTGATTTTAGAAAAACATGGAAAGAACTGCACAAAATAATGAAAAGTAAAATGAAAAGAACCAAGAGAATTCTGTATATGGTAACAGCAATATTTCAAGGAATAATTGTGAATGACCAAGTTATTCTGAATATTATAAATATTCAAATCAATAACACAGGACCTTTGAAGGAAGATGCAATCCAAACCCCAGAGAAAAACTGATAAGTAGAAGTATACATATTATGGCTTTACAGACAATTATAAATCAGTATCAGTTAGTGGCCTTCTCTAGCATAGATTGGGGATGTAGTGAGTGAGAGAGGGAGACAATGTGGAACTTAAAGTGTAACCAAAAAAATTAAGTTAATTTAAAAAAATTAAAAAGAGTATGCGCAGGAGCTAGCTTGAATCCATTCCCAGCTCCCAAAGTCAGTTGTTAAATTTTCCATGAGAAAATTTACACCTCCCCAATCAGCAAAAGCAAAAGATCAGACCTTGATTTATTTTTTTGTTGATGTTGATTGTCTAAAATCTAGTCTTAAGAAAGTTGTGGGGGAAAATGTTAATAACAAAGATGAAACTTAATATGTAAGCACCATGCTTCCAAAGGAGGGGCAAAACAAATTGACCTTGATTTTGTTTCTGCCTTCTTTCTTTTGATATAGACCTTTGTAGAAGTCAAAAGGCAGCTTAGATTCCCTGACCTAGAACATTTGCTAGAACAGTTGTGTCAGAAATAGCAGTAGAGGGGGAAAAATGCTATTTACTTTCACCTGTTAAAGCACCAAATAAATTATATGTGTTACTACTGATGCTTTAATAGAACCTATCATATAATTGGTATTTTCTATTTTCATCAGAGAGGGTGGTAGATAATACTACTTTTGGGGTATGGAATTAGCAGTCTGGGATTAGTAAACTAAATTGTAAACTGAAGAATCAGAGCAGACCAACAGGCAAGAAGGAAACAGTAATGAAAGCACATTTGAAGAAGGTAAAAATTTTGGTGAGGCAATGCACCACCTAGAGGTATAGCATTTTTTTTTCTTAACATGTTTTCTGGTTTGGATTTCTGTTGTTTTGTAGAGAATGGTATGTAACCTTCAGAATCATAGGGCCATACATAGAGTGTCAGAATCTAAGATATTTTAGAATTAATTAATCTAGCTCAAATCTCTCATTTTATAGAAAGATCCAGAGAAGTGAAACAATTTAGTCAACATTAAATGACTAATTAATGAGAGAGCTAAAATAATAATCCATGTCTTATTGCTAGAATAATGATTTTTAAGCTACAACTCTTTGAAGATAATCCCTTTATCCCCATATCCATATTTCATCTCTCTCCTGAGCTTCAGTCCTCCTTTAACTGTCTGCTACATATATTTACCTAACTGTCCCATTGGCATCTGAATTCAAAATGCCTAAAGAAAGATGAATTCTTTTTCCCTCCTAAACCTACCTCCCTTTTAAACTTCCCTGTTTCTATTAAGGACAAAGCTACTCTTCAAATCATACAGATTAACAACCTAGATGTCATTCTTGGCTCTTCATTTTTGTTCAATACCATCTCACCCCAAACCCCAACACAGAATAGGTTCTTAATAAATGTCTTTCAGTTGACTGATTGATTACATCACATTCCATTCATCCAGAGTTCATTTATAATCGTCTATCTGCTATTCTTGCTCAGTAAGACTATAATAATTAATTACATCATCTTGGGGATGATTCTGAATTTATTTGTGACTTTTTTTGTTGTACCTGTCTAATTTTCATGGGCAGAACTACAAAATCAGAACAGGCCTAAGACCTAACTTTTAGAATTAGAAGCATGTAGACCAAATTTCTTTTAAAGTGGAACCCAGGATTAGTTTGAGTACCTAACTTACCATATGTTCCTAACTAGGGAGAAGTCTTTTAAGAGCTATATAATTCATTATCTATAGGAATAAGATTATTTCAGGTAGAAGATAAACCTTAATATTCTCCTAAGTAAAATAGGTTAATGATATAGCATTTCTTTTGAAAAATTCTTCTATTGTCTCCCTGTATGATCTCTCCATTTCCTTAAGCTTTACTTTATTACTATTGTATCATTTTTGGGAGGTGGGGAGTCAAGATTTATAATTTCATCCATGGAGGGAACTTCCATTTTTGAGGCTCCCAATTGAGGCAAATAATCAATTCACCTGAAACTTTCAGTGTTAAAGACTTGCTTGGATCACTGAGAGGTTAAGTGACTTGATTATAATACATGGCTACCATATGTCATAGGTAAGACTTGGAATCAGGACTTCTAAGCCATAAGGCTTCTTTATGTTTATCAATAAATTACCCAAATTACTGTGGTTTGCAGCTGCCTAGTACAAAGCACCTCATTCTCATTACTTTGACTTCAAGGTAAAATATTCAACTGGAAATAGTTTCACAATTTACTCTTGAACTGAAATGTTAACATCAATGTACTCGCCATACATAATTGCTCTAATCTCTTTCTAGACCTTTTTAATATCCTCCTGGACTACATTAAATTTAAATTGCATCATCAGCAAGCACTGTTGCCTTATTAACAAAACTGCTTTGACACTCAGTGCCTTATATATTTTTTCCCCTATAGGTCCTTTGTTTCCTTGGATTTATTTGAAATTTTTATCTCTTTGGCTTGAAAAAGATTTGTTTGAAAAAAGACTTTTATCTCTAATTACTAATTAAAACAATGAGTGTCAACATTGTGCTTTTAAATTTCCTGATGCTTTAGAATCCTCTTTCCAGTACTACTTTTAATTTCTCTTTTTAATGAAATAATTTTCTTTATCAGGGATGGGTGGATGATGAATGAAGACTAAATTAAGGTTTCCTTTCCTATTGTGATAGAGGTTGAATAATCATCCATTGGTGGATAGGTTGTATTGCCATTTATCTGAGACAAATATTGCTTTCAAGTGCTTTTACTTTTGATACCATCAATTATGTTATTCAATTCAAAAGCAATTTAACAAATATTTATTAAGCTTCCACCACTTAGAAGATACATGCTATACTGCTTAATAATTAACTTTTTTTACTCTCATCATTTTGTATTTTTCTTACTCCAAACATAGTATTCAGGCTAACAGGAGGTTGGAGGAAGGTATGAATTCAGTTTTAGCTACCAGGAAAGAGCTTTCTTTAAATAAAAACAATTATTCCCTAGAAAAATCATGATGGATAGAAGAGAGAGACAGAGACATAAAGAGAGAAGAAGACAAAGAGACAGAGAGAAAGACAGAGACAGACAGAGATACACAGAAAGAGACAGGCAGAGATGGAAAGAGACAAAGACAGACAAAAAAAGAGAGAGAGAGAGAGAGATTGAAAGAGGCAGAGACATTTTAATATTCAGAGTAAGTCTGAGTGGTGACATTGTTTTCCTCAATAGAACAGCAAGCTCTGCAGAAATTTTGGGTAAAGAAAATAGGTGGTAGTTCAGTTTCTGTGGGGGCAGATTTCAAGTGTGGCTTGCTTATTTTGTTTGATGTACTGTGGATTCCTAATACATCAAACATACCTATAGTGAAATGTAAGCCATAATAACATGCAAATAGGTCCCTCTCCATTCACCTGAGGCAGAATGTATATTGGATAAATGGAGATTAAGTTGATTTTATTAAGTTATTTCTTATAAGAAATGGAAGAACTAGAAGATATAAAATTTGCATGTTGGACAATAAAGAGGAATCGTTTAAAACATGTTTGAGTTATATTAAAAATGTTTGGATAAAAGGGAAATGCATAGAATATTATTTTAAAATTCTAAATAACTATTGCCCCAATTTGTAGAAATGGAGCTGGAAGGGATTTTGGAACTTATCTGGTCCAAATCCTTTATTTTGCAGATAAGGAAACTGAGGTCCAAGTAGGTTAACTGACTTGCCTAAGATCATAAAGGTAAAAAGTGACAAAATGAAAATGTAAGTGTTCTGACTACAGTCCAGTAGTCTTCTTCTTTATCTGGTTGTGTTAAAGTGTCAATACTTCAATGGATCTATTATCTTATCAATGCATTTATTCCTCCCACTTGTGGAAAAAGCAATCTATCTATGCCTCCTCTTTCTTTCTAAACTACCATTTATGCCCTCCTGAAGTTACTACTCAATGAATATGACCACCTTGATGGGAGGCTCCCTATCTATCTTGTGATATTATATAAATACCAATAGAATACTCAGTTTGTCCACTGCTTATCCCTTTATTTTGACCTATGACCACCTTTATTTCCTCATAAGTGATAATTCTACTTCTGCTTCTCAGTTCATTAAATCATGCAAAACATAATATATCTGGATAGCAAATGAGCTACAAAACTGGTTCAATGAAGTCTGACATGAGTGAAATTAGATTATGCTACTTGAACACAAAGGATAAAGAGGCTATTGATATTCCTATAAATATTCCCATGGTAGTCCCATGAATCCACCCCCCCCAAAAGACCTCTCTATAGTCCATAATACAACTTAAAAATTTTAATAACAAAGTTAATTAATACATACACATATGTGTGTGTATCCCTAACATCTACTTGTGTCAAGAAAAAAGTCTCAAATTAGCCATGACAGAAAATTAATACATTTTTGCATTTTAAGTCTATTACCTCTCTGTCAGGAGGTGAGTAGCATGTTCCATCTGTCATTCTTTTAGACCCTTGTTTTATCCTTATGTTAACCAGTACCCTAATCTTTCAAAGTTGCCTTTCTCTATAATGTCATTGCCATTATATAAAATACTCTACTCATTCTATTCAATTCACAATGCATCAGTTCATAGAGGTTTTCCCAGTTTCCTCTGAAACTGTCCATTTCATCATTTTTTATGCTACAATAATATTTTATTATATTCATATATCATATTTTTACCTGTTCCACAATAAGAGAGCACTCCCTTAGTTTCCAGTTTGGGATGACCACATAAAGAAATGATACAGATATTTTGTACATAAAGATACTTTTCTGCTTTATTTCATTTCTTTGGGGGTATAAGCTTTTAATAGTACAGCTAGATCAAATGGAGCATTTAATAATTATCTGGGCATAGTTCCAAATTGCTTTGGAGAATGGCTAGATGAATCCAAAGCTCCAGTAAGACTAAGCTACTGTGCCTGTTTTCCCACAGTTAAAATATTTTTTCTTTTTTGTCATTTTGCCAGTCTGATAGGTTAGAGGTAGAGACTCAATGTTGCTATAATTATCTATGCAATTAGCCATAATTTTTTAAATTATTACTGACAGTGATTTTCCTCCCACATAATTATTGATAGCTTGGATTTCTTCTTTTGAAAGCTGCCTATTTATGACATTTAACCATTTGTCTATGGTACAATGGTTTTGGGTCTTAGAAGTTTGTGTTATTCTCATTTCTTAGATATAAGATATTTAACAGAGGAACTTGTTACAAAACATTTTGCAACAGTAATTTGTTGGTTTTTCTTTATTTAATTATTTTTATTTTATTGAGTAAAACAAGCATTTCCATAATATAGTATAATTTTTAAAAGATCATTGCACATGAAACTGCAAATCTATTTTATGCAACATGTTCCTCCTTTTAAATATAAAATAGTTATCATGTAATATTTTTCCTTTTCTCTTCCCTTCCCCTAAACACATTCTAGAGATGACTACTATTAGACACAAATGTGTTTGTATACACATATTATAAAGCCAAGTACAAGGAGGTTTTCAGAAGAATGATGCTGTGAACAGCTTTCAAGTTTCTGATTACACAATATAGTGAACACTCTATTCAATAACAAATCAGAGCAAAACATTCACAGTGTTACAGCTTATCACAATCAAAATACAGCATTTACAACAACTTATCACTAAGATGGCCACATAGTTTTCACCACAGTGGTCACAAAGTTTTGAACAAAGTACATTCATTTAGTTACTCAATCATTTAGTAACTCAATCATTCAATCATCCTTAAGGAGGCTTGCCTCCTTAAGAGACACAAAGTACAATAGTCAAAGTTCTCCAATTATGGGGCACACCAAGTTACAAATCAATTGCTATTCAGTCATCATTCACTATTCAATCATCAGAAAATACACAAGCCTTCCACTCCTGGGTTACTAGTAAACTACAATTTCTCAGTCAGTACACAATATCCAAGTAAAGTCTTCTTCCAGCTTGATTTGGGGTGGTCTCTCAGATTCCCTGGATCCCCATCCATTGTTCCAGATCCTACCTGGATTCACCAAACTGTCACCTGGTCTCAAGGGCAGACAGCTCCCAGGTCCTTGTCCAGCTCTCCAAGCACTTCCTGTTCCACACTGATGCTCACAGCATCCAGTCTACCTTAAATCCTTCACAGTCTCTGTGAAGTTAAGTTTAAGTTAAGATTTAACAAAGCCACAAACGTGTTTGTACAAAGTACCAGCATCACAGTCATGTTTCCTCAGTCTGCAGCAGCTCCAGCTGGCCTTTTGATGTCTTAGGCAGCCCTCAGTAGCTCCAGCTGGCCCTCAGACTCAGCAGCTCCTCAGCAGAATTTCCAACTGGTTCTCAGAATCAAAATCACTTCACCCAGGTTTCCAAAATCAAAATCATTCTCTCTAGCCTTGGGGGGTGGAGGGTGGGGGCTTTCCTCTTCAGCCTCCTCTGGTTGCAGCAGCTTGTGTCTCCAGGAGAGACTTCTCCTTATATACACACAGCATTAGCTCCTTCCTGTTTCAGCCAACCCCTTCCTGTTACATCAGCAACATCAGAGGCTTGATTAATTATTAAGTGCTAAGTATCTCTCAGCTTAGCAATACAATAGCAACTTCAAATTTCATTACTATTACACATATACATATATATGTAAACACACAGATACATCTAATCATACTATACATATTTCTACTTATCTGTTATTTCTCTGAATGCAGATATTGTCTTCCTTCATAAGTCCTTTGAAGTTAATTTGGGTATTTATATTAGTCACAATGCCTTAGTCACTCAAAGTTGTTTTTAAAACAATATTGCTGTTACTGTATATAGTATTATCCTGGTTCTGCTCATTTCACTCTTCACTATTTTGTGCAAGTCTATCCATGTTTTCCCAAGAGCATCAAGCTCATCATTTCTTCTAGCACAGTAGTATACCATCACAATCATATACCACAACTTGTTTAGCCATTCCTTAACTGATGGGCATCCTTTCGATTTTGAGGTTCTTTGCAGCCACAAAGAGAGCATCTATAAATATTTTAGAACATATAGGTTCTTTTACTTTTTCCACAATCATTTTAGAAACCAGATCTTATTGTATTGCTGGGTTAAAGGCCATCCAGGGGGAAGCTATGACCTTGAGTCTGTAGTTTCTCCCTAACCCTGGGCAGTTTAATAACTCTTTGGGCATAATGCCAGATTGCTATCCAAAATGATTGAATCCATTCACTATTCCAACAACAATGAACTAGTGTCCCAGTTTTTCCATGTTCCCCCCCCCCAACGTTTGTGACTTTCTCCTTCAATAATTTTATCCAACTGGATCAACATAAAATGATATCTCAAGGCTTTTTTATTTTGCATTTTTTCTAATCAATAGTAATTTAGAACATTTTATATGAATATAAATTATTTTGATTTCTTCATTGGAAAACTTCCTGTTCACATCCTTTCACCATTTCTCAATTAGGGGATGACTTGAATTCTTACAGATTTTATAAAGTTCTTTATATATTTGAGATATGAAACTTATCTGAGATGCTGTCTATAATTTTTTCCTTATCTTTTTTGCTGTCCATATCTTGGCTACATTTGTTTTATAAACCTTTTAAAATATAATATAATAAAATTTATTCATTTTATACCTCATTTTACTCTCTATCATAAATTATTCACCTTCCAACAAGTCTGATATGTAGTATGTTCCATGTTCTTCCAATTTTCCTGTAATATCTCTCTTCATATCTAGGTCATAAATCCATTTTAATCTTATCTTGGTAAATGCTACAAGATATTGGTCTATACCCAATTTCTGCCATACTGCTTTCCAATTTTCCCAACAATTTTTACCGAATAATGCATTCTTATCCCATGTCCTTACAGTTTCGAAATAAAAGGTTACTATATTTATGTTACTGTAAATTATATGTGTTCTCAGTTCCACTGATCTTGTTGTTGTTCATCCTTCATTCTCAACGAGGACCAATGACATCAGGAGGGTTATATCATGAGATGGAAGTGAACTGGATGTAAGTGAGGCAGAGAGATCCATTGACCTACCTCTCTATTTCTTGGCTAGTACTAGTTTTTATAATTACTGACTTATGATACAGTTTAAAATTTAGTACTGCTAGACTTCCTTCCTTTACATTTTTTTTCTCAAAAGTTCCTTTGACATTCTTGACTTTTTGTTCTTCCAAATAGATTTTGTTATTTTTTCCTTTTTTTTTTGGAACTTAATTGGGATAGCATTAAATATACAAATTAGTTTAGGTAAAGTTATCATTCCCATTATATTGATCCTGCATACCCACAAATAATTAACGCTTCTACAGTTATTTAAATTTGATTTTGTTTATATGCATTTTACAAAAATAATTTTGTTTCTATAGTTCCTGACTCTATTTTGGCAGGTTCATTCCCAGATATTTTATACTGTGAAGAGTTATTCTAAATGGGGCATCTCTTATTCTCTCTTCTTTGAGGGTTTTGCTGGTGATATATAGAAATACTGATGTATTATGTACACTTATTTTATATACTGCTACTTTACTAAAATTATTAATTGCTTCAACTAACCTTTTAGTTGAGTCGTTGGGATTATCCAAGTATATCATCATATCTTCTGCAAAAAGAGACAGTTTTATTACTTCATTCATTATTATGATTTCTCCTATTTATTTTTCCTCTCTCATTACTAGTGCTAGGATATTCTATACAGTACTGAATAATATAGGTGACATTGGGTATGCTTGTTTCACACCTGATCTTAATGGAAAGGCTTCTAACTTATTCCCATTATAATTAATGCTTGCTGATGGTTTTATATAAATTCTTTTTTATTAATTTAAGAAAAAATCCATTTATACTTATATCTTCAAGTGTTTTAAATAGGAACGAGTGTTATAATTTATCAAAAGCTTTTTCTGCATCTATTGATAAAATCATATAGTTTCTTTTCACTTTTATTGATATAATCCATTATGCCAACAACTTTTTTTAGGTTAAACCATCTGTGCATTCCTGGTATAAATCACACTTAGTAATAATTAATTATCCTTGTAATATATAGTTGTACCCTTTTAGTCGGTATTTTAGTTAGGATTTTTGTATCTGTATTAATTGATGAAATTGGTCTATAATTTTCTTTCTCTGTTTTTCTTCACCCTGGTTTAGGTATTAGTATAATATTTTTTTCATAAAAAGGAGTTTTGTAGGATCCCTTATTTGCCTATTATTCCAAATAATTTAAAATTGGAATTAGTTAATTAAATGTTTGATAGAATTCGCTTGTAAATCCAACTGGTCTTGGACTTTTTTTTCCTTAGTAAGCTCATTTACAGTATGTTCAATTTTCTTTTTCTAAAATAGAACTATTTATATATTCTATTTTCTCTTTTGCTCATCTAGGCAATTAATGTTTTTGTAAATATTCTTCCATTTCACTTAAATTGTTGAATTTTGGCATATAACTGAACAAAATAACCCCTTATAATTTTTTAAAATTTCATTTCTAATAGTGTCAATTGATCTTTTTCATTTTTAACACTTGTAATTTGGTTTTCTCCTCTTTTTAAAATTGACTTAACCAATGGTTTGTCTATTTTATTGTTTTTTTCATAAAACCAATTCCTAGTGTTATTTATTAATTCAATTTTTTCATTCAGTGTTATTAATTTCATCTTTAATTTTAATATTTCTAATTTATTGTTTAATTGTGAATTTTAGCCTGTTCTCTTATAAGTTTTTAAAACTGCATACCAGATTCATTGATCTGCTCGTTCTCTATTTTATTGATGTAAGCATTTAGAGATATGTATTTTCCTCTGATGTTGCTTTTGCTCTGTCCTGCAGGTTTTGTTACATTGTCTCTATTATTATTATTCTCTTTGGTCAAATTATTGTTTCTAAGATTTGTTCTTTAAAAATTCATTCTTTGAGATTAGATTGTTTTATCTCAATTTGTTTTTAGTCTATGTTTTTGTGGTTCCTTATTAAATGTAATTTTTATTGTACAGTGATCTAACAAAAATGCTTTTAATATTTCTGCTTTAAATTATAAATTTTTTATATCCTATGGCCAATCTTTGTAAAGGTACCATGGATTGCTGAGAAAAAAGTATATTCCTTTCTATTTCCATTCACTTCTCTACAGATGCCCATCATATCCAACTGATCAGAAGTTCTTTTCACTTACTTGACTTCTTTCTTATTTATTTTGGTTAGATTTATCTAGTTTGAGAGGAAAAGACTAAAGGCCCCCACTATATCATTTCTCTCTACCTTTAATTAATTTAATTTTTCTTTTAAAAATCTAGAAACTATATTATTAAGCATATATCAGTTGACTATTGATTTTGCTTCATTATGTAACCTTTAATTAAACTGAAATCACCTTTTTAATCTCTTTCATTTAAATCTTTTTTAGTCATAACTTTGAGATCATGGTTGTTATGCCTGCTTTTTACTTTAAAGTGCATTTATTTTCTTATTTGTAGTTTTTACTTTTCTAAGACTTTGAGTTCTAAATCCCTACCCCCTTCCCCTTTTCTCCTCCCAAAGATGGCATGCAATCTGATATAGGTAATACATGTACAGTCATATTAAACATATTTCCACATTAGTCATTGTAGTGCCATGCATGAGCAGCTTCTCAAAAGAGTGCTACTGTGAACAGCTTTTAAAGTTCTGATTACACAGTATAGTGAACATTCCATTTATTCCATAATAAATCAAGGCAAACATTCACAAAAAATCACAATATAATTTTCACAACACACATTTTATCACAGAAAATCACAATATAGTGCTTACAACAGCTTAATATTAGAATGACCACATAGTTTTCACCAATGTGGTCACAGTATTAAGAACAAAGAACAAAAGAATAGTCATCTGATATCCCTAAGGAGGTTTGCCTCCTCACTCAGTCATTCAGTCTTCTCACAATACAATAGTCAGTCTTCCACTCTGGGGCAATCATAGGTTAACTTAATCAATCACTTATCTATCAATCAGTCACTAAGTGTCATTAATTACTAAATACAATCATTAGAAAATTACACAACCCCACACCCTTGGGTCTCTAGTAAACTTCAATTTCATCACAAATTCAATGTCCAAGGAAAGGGCTTTTCCTCATTTTTGACTCAGGGTGGTCTCTCAGATTCCATGGATCCCCTTCCATGGTCCCAGCTCCTACCTGAGTCTACCAGTCACCTTGATTAAGAGGCAGATAGCTCCCAGGTTATCATCCAGTTCTCCAGGCAGTTCTTGCTACACACTGAAGTTCACAGGGTCCAGCACATCTCAAAACCTTCACCACTTCTGTTGCTGGGAACTCAAGGATCAACCAAGCCACAAACAAAGTCTTATCCCAGTTATGCTTCTTCAGTCCTCCAGAACTTTGGCTGGCCCTAGCACCCAGAAGAAATTTCAGCCTTCCAGGCAGCTTTCTTAGCAAGAAACCTCAGCTTTCTAGGTGGCCTTGCCAGCAACTTCAGCCTTCACCAGATTCTGGTCCCATGAAAACTCCAACTCAGTTCTCAGTCCAGCAAGTAGCAGCCCAGTTCCCAGATGCTGGGACCATCTTGCTTCCTCAACCATGAGCAAAGATTCTCATTCTGACTGTCTCTCTCTGGGGCTGTTCTTATATACAGACACATATATTGGCTTTCTGTTTCAGCCAACCACTTCCGGTTATGTCAGCAACAGAAGACAGAGTTCACACCTTCTGTTTCTTTCACAGAAGTTACTAACTTGACATAACAAAACAAGGGGTCTTCAAATTTAATGACCATTACAGTCATGTTGCAAAGAAGAATCAGAACCAAAGGGAAAAACCACAAGAAAGGAAAAATAGAGAAAAAATAGTATGCTTCAATTTGCATTCAGACTCCATAATTCTTTCTCTGTGGATAGCATTTTACTTCTTAAGTCTTCTGGAATTGTCTTGGATCATTACATTGCAGAGAAGAGTTAAGTCTCTCAAAAGTGGTCATCACACAATGTTGCTGTTACTGTGTAACATGTTCTCCTGGTTCTGCTCATTTCACTCAGCATCAGTTCATGCAAGTATTTGCAGGTTTTTCTGAAATCTACCTGCTCATCATTTCTTATGGCACAGTATTACTCCAATACATTAATATACCACAACTTGTTCAACCATTCCCCAATTGATGGGCATCCCTTAAATTTCCAATTCTTGGCCACTACAAAAAAGACTTACCACAAATATTTTTGTATTTGTTGATCCTTTTCTTTTTTTATGATCTCTTTGTGATTCAGACCTACAAATAATATTGATGAATCAAAGGTATGCTGGTTGCCCTTTGGCCATGGTTCCAAACTGCTCTCCAGAATGCTTGGATCAATTCACAACCCCACCAGTATTGTTTTAGTATTCTAATTATGTCATATTTTCTCCAACATTTTTCATTTCCCTGTAGATCGGCTAGCATGACAAAATAGGAAAATGATAAACACTGGAGAAGATTCTGTTATCAGTTTCTGTGTTATGGATGAATTCATTCCATTCATATTCAAAATCATAATTACTATTTGTAGTACTGAAATAGTAAGGGACACAGCCATAATAAAAAAATAAAGGTGCTAGACATCATTTTTCAAGTAATTTTCAAGGTAAAATACCCTGATATTCTCAAACAATAAAGTAAAATAGAAATTGAAATGATCCACCAATCACCTGATAGAGATACAAAAATTAAAACTCTCAGGAATATGATGGCCAAATTCTGGAGCTCCCAGGTCAAGGAGTAAATGCATAGAAATATTACAAATATTGTGAAAGAAATAATACAAATACTTTGGAGCCACAGTTAGAATAACACAAGATATGACAGCCTCAACCTTAAAGAACCAAAAGGCTTAGATTATGATATTCCAGAGGGTAAAGGAACAAGGACCACAATCAAGAATCACCTACCCAGAAAAACAATATAATCCTTCAGGGTAAAAATGGATATTCAATAAAATAGAGAACTTTCAAGCACTCCTGATGAAAAAACTAGAACTAAAGAAAAAACATAACTTTCAAATACAACACTCAGGAGAAGCATAAAAAGTAAAGATGAAAGAGAAATTATGAGAAACTCAATATGGTTCAACTGTTTACATTCCTATGTGAAAAAATGATCCTTGTAACTCCTAAGGACTTTCTCATTATGAGAGAAGCTAGAAGTATATACTGACAGAGGGCAAGGGTATGAGTTAAATATGATGGAATGATAGATTTAAAAATAAGACTATGGGGTGAGAAAGAGGAATGCATTGGGAGAAAGGGAAAGGGAAAGGTAGAATAGGGTAAATTATCTCACATAAAAGAGGCACAAAAGAACTTTTATAGTAGAGAAGAAGGGCATTTAGGGGCATTTAGGGACAGAATTGCTTGAAATTTGCATTCATAGGAACTGGTTCAAAGAAGGAATAATTCAATTATTCCACATTCAACTGGGTATAGATATGTGCCTATCCTATAAGTAGGAGGGGATGTCCATCACTTGGGAAGGGCTTAACAACTTGTGGTATATGATCATGATGGAATAACAATATTGTGTTATATGAAATGATGAGTAGCATGCTCTCAGAAAAACTTGGAAAGGTGAATACACACGCTTATAAAGACTAATATGGCATGGTCACCTTCCCACAATCCTGCCTCAAACATGTGCTATCCACCTATACTTTTTTTCTTTTAAGCAGATCCAGAACTCAGGTTGATAGTTCCTACTGCACTTAAAAAGTTATTGCTATTCCTCATACCTTAGTGAGATTCATCAATCAACCTACCCTACCCCAGGTCCCTCAAAATAGAAAAAGTACAGCTTTATATCTACACACACACACACACACACACACACACTTTAGATAACACACCACACTTACACATTTACTATGAAGTGCTACAAGGAGATGCAAAATAAGGAAGGGTAAGCAATTACAGCTGTTCTTATTTGTTTTTATTTCAACTCTTAACTTTAGGACATGTCACCTATGTTTCTTAGTTTCTTTCTGACTAAATATCATCTGTTTTGCCCCAAACTTAATATTAACTCAACTCCAGTTTTGTTTTTTTACCACTTCCATTTCTCTGCACTCTACTTAAGCCTTCAAAATAGCATGAGATTCTAGGCCTAAGAATTCCTTTATAGAACCCCACAGCTTTATTATCTCTGGAAAAAACAAAAACAACTCTTAGTCCACTAGATATGGCCTAGGAAAAACTAATTTGCCTGAGCCTTTCAAACTTCCTTTAAGAAGCACTTCTTTGTTTTTTCCCCCTTAACTCCAAAGTTACTTCTCTCCTGGATGTGTCCTTTACATACAATTATAAATATTAATGAAAATAAATATATTTACAATATGCTACATTCAATAACTTAGAAATTGTACATATATAGATAATACAGTTGAAGGATATTATATAAAAGTACATATAGATACATAAATATATATGTATATTTGTATGCATGTAAGCAAATAGCAATAAGAGAAGTCAATAATCATCAACAACTATAAATTAAATGCCTTTAGCCTCAATCATTTTCAACATTCCAAATAGTTTCTTTTAACTTCTCTAGGATACACAGCTGTTTCTCATATTAACATTTGCTTGAATAATTTCCTTAAAGGTTCAAGAACAGCACACAGTTCTGCCAATGTATTTCCAAAGGGCACACAAACTCCTTTTGCTAAACTCTATTTTAACTAAATTTTAGATTTTTACTTTGACAAAAACTGTTATGTTTGTGTTCAGTCCAGAACCTATGAGTCTATCCTAATTTTGCGACTGCTATTTTTAAGGCATATGCCAAATTGTGTTTTATGAAACACACACATACATATATAATTGGGATATTGCATATCCTCACAAAATAAAAAAATGCATTTGAAATATTTGCATAACACTAATTAAATAAGGTTATTATTTTGAAACATGTATCACTTTTACAAGTATGAACAAGGGAAGAAATGTTTTCCCTGAGTAATATAAGAAATATTCAAATATTCTTGGAATAATGCAATTAAATATTGAGTCATCATGCATTTGGGTGATTTTGTATCACCCTTAGAAACAGTAATCTAATGCAAATTTTGTTTCGCTCACAAAATTCCCAATTGCCTCTTCCTTAATGATCCATATTATTCCCTCTAGACTATGTCTATCATTCCTCCTCATATCTCCAAGTTGCAATAACAGAACAAGACCAGAATAATCAATCAATAAATAAAATCAACATCTATTCATTTACCCTCTCACCTCTCTGTCCCCCCAAAAAGACTGCTTTTCCCTCAAAAATCAAAGGTCACAGAAAGAAACTGGGCAGTATTTTTCACATCTGTTAAAGTCCAATGTCTAATTTTCACTGAGACCTCCCTTGGCTAACACTTATTTTCATGGTTGTTTTGAAAATGATAATAACTTAGCATTGCTGGTGTGCTGGTGTGTCTACCATAAAAAAAACAAAACAAAACACTCTTTTCTAACCTTCTTCACATCTGACCAAATCAAAGTTTCTGGGTTAAGGAAATGATGAAGAACAGATGGTACGTGGAAAATAGAGTCATTCATAGGAAGGTATGAAACTGAGGATGGAGAGGTGAGGCTGTCTAAAGTCAGTTCAAGTAAACATAAGGAAATGGACCTCACCTACCAGAAAAAGTTAAGTCTCTTTGCCACTCCAAGAGAAAGGCCATTGACATTTTTTAGCTGTAGCATTTTTGTTATAACTCATCTGGACATAGAGCTTCAACAGAGAAAACCTGTTATATCCATTCAACTCTGAAAAATCCAATTTTTAATACAAAGTGAAATTTCACAGCTGAAAATGAGGGGGAGTGAAAGCCAAAGGATATTGCTAATTTATTAGACCTGTCACTTACGTTTCCACTCCCACTATGACACTGTTTTAACTGTCAGTGAAGCATCAGGATGAAAGACTTTTGGAGTGTATCAAAGAACAGAAAATTCTTTGACATGTAATGAAGGTACCTTCATTTCATGTTTTCTCAGAACTGACTTTGAAAACTAGGTATATTTAATATTTTGTTAATTATATTTATATTTAGTGGTAATCTTTTAAATTATTAAATAATTTTCTAAACTGTCCATTTTTATACACAGTAAATATATTCAAGAAATAAGCTATTAACCAAGTTAAAAGCATCTAAAATTTCCAAAACAGAAAAACCATGTCATTGACAGCGACATCCTACAAACAAATTGAAAATATACATAGATGTTATCTTTAGAAAGGCCATTATGTAGAAAGATTAATTAATTTAACTTCATTAAAATTATAATGAGGTTGGTATCTTTTTGGAGGGCAAGGACTGGTATTTATTTGGGTTGTTCTTCTATGAAGAACTGTGGAAAAGATCCCTCCTCATCAAAATGAACCTTCCACCTCATCCATACTTCATTTTTCTACCATGTTACAGACCACTTAAATGCTCTGTGCCTTCATTCTCTCATTTGTTGAAAACTAAGAGCAACCAGGTTTCTTCCTACCCTAAAATTTTATGCTTCTACATGTTAAAGATACAAAATAGCTTTTTTATAATGACCCGTTTTCCAAACCATGCTACTACTTTACAAAATCATTATGATAATGTGCTAGTTACTGAACTGACCCGAGTTGCCCCATAGCTTTCCTTTGATAATTCGTTGTGTTGTTTTTTTTTCAAGTCTAAACAGTGTGCATTACAATGGATGAGCACACAAGGAAAAGCAGACAAATATAAGGTCCAAAAATATATTAAGCATTTACCATATGCAATGTGTGTGCTAGTCATACAACTGAGTGAATGAAATGGCATAATTAATGACATGAAGGCACTTGAAAAGATAGTATAAGTTCACTTAAATATATTCTGAAGGAAATCGGTTTACTATATTTGCGTTATCTACAAAATATTTCAACCAACATTTATCAAGTACCTACCTATCAGGCACTATGCTTGGTCTTAGAAATTGAAATAAAAAGACAAAACAATCCCTTGCCTCAAGGAGCTAATATTCTTAGGGAATATGATATTCTCAGGAGAAAATATCCCATACCATTTTCCAAATCAATTCAATCTTAGTTGATGAACTTTTGCTATATTACATGGAGATAATATATAAAAATAATAATAATGGCAAAACCCCTAGAAATATGGATTACTGAGTAAAGGGTTGTTTCCCCCTTTGAAGTCTGAAAAACACTGGAAGTCCTTGCTTTTACCTCTCTATTTTAGGCAAAATTAAAAGAATCTTATTGCATCTGAAGTAGCAGTAAAAATGCAATAAGTACATTCCTTCTGGGAAGCCTTCCAGAGATAGTTAACAAGTTATTCTTGCCAAAGTTAATGGTGTCAGAATCTAAATCAGGATATGGATTTGAGGTTGGTCTACATCTAGATAACACCTAAGACATTCTTTGATAGATGGATATTCTTCATTAGAAAGTTATTTTTTGGCATCAAAATGTGTAGAGGACAACTGTTGTTTCCAGCTGGCACAAGAGTATATAACAACATAAATCCATTCAAGTGAAGAGAATAATAATGAATTTTCATTACGATGATTTTGGAAACAATGTTTTTTAATAAAATAAAAATGAAAATAACTTAATACATATGAAATAGGTGCATTTTAGGTGGTGATGTTTTCTTTTTTTAAAGGAAGATATTTGAGGAAACATCATTTTTTAAAAATTGTGACCCACAATTAATCAATTTAAGCTATATAGAGATTCTCACCAGTTGTAATCACTAACCCTGAACATCTGAATAATAGGTGTACATCTGGGGAAAAAACAAAAAGTATTTAATTGAATGGTTGCCACTTGGAAATGATATTTAGAGGAAAATTAATTTATCTAGTTTTAAGTATTCTGAAGGGACAGCATAAAATATGTAAAAAGCTAAAATCAAAATAAACTTGAATTATGTGATGAAAACTTTATGGAACTAGAAATAAATAAAATAAAACTAGATGTGATCAACTAAAACCTTGGTTAAGTGGTTAAAAATAATCAATACAATGTTGTAAAGCAGAATATTTAGCATATATGTATCTCCATACATATTATACTTATGTGTGTATACATATTCAAATGCATATTGGATGTGTGTATAAATATAAATATAACTTGCTATCTCACCAAATTTCATTCTGGCATTCAGGAAATGCATTGCAAAATGCCATAATTCTGAGGACAACATCTGAAGACACACGCTTAGGTCAGAAGTTTATGAACAGTCAACACAGAATTGAACAATTAATTCTGTTGGCATTTACCAAGTCATCTTGGCCAGAGGAAATCATTGTTAGTCCAAATCCTATTACTTAGAGGTTGACAGCTTCAGGTGATAATTCCACCTTGTCCTTCCTTGCTGACTGTTAACCTTCTGATAACAGTGAATACTGAAGGCCTCAATTCTTACATAAAGGGTACCCACTAAGAATCTTAATTCTAAAACTCATGTTCTTATCGCATGATTTGGTGAAACTGTCTCCTTATTTTCACTTTATTTCTATAGAGTGACAATTGAAGTCTTTCCTAATCTCCCTTCACTCCACCTCCTGTAACTTTGTATATACTTATGTATCTGTCTACATCTCTCCCATGGAATATAAACTCCTTGAGGGTAGAGATTATTTCATTATTGACGTAGCTCCATCACCAAGCCAAGCACCTCACCTATAAACATTGCTTAATAAATGTTTGTTTAATTGAATTGTACACCAGGGTCACTCAAATGTGCATTTTAGTTCAAGATGTGTTTTCCACGGAGTTTATATATATGTCTATATGAGTTGGTTTAAATGTGGTTTGTAATTAGGAGAGCAAAAATAGTTTATCTATCAGCTCTATGGAGAAGGGAAGAATTCATGACCAAACAAGAGATAGAGAACATTATTAAATGCAAAATGTATAATTTTGATTATATTAAATTAAAGTTTTTGCACAAACAACACCAATGCAACCAAGATTAGAAGGAAAACAGAAAGCAGGGAAACAATTTTTACAGTCAGTGTTTCTGATAAAGGCTTCACTTTTCAAATATTTAGGGAACCAAGTCAAATTTATAAAAATACAAGTCAATCCCCAGTTGATAAATGGTCAAAGGATATGAACAGGTAGTTATCAGATGAAGAAATTAAAGTTATCTATAATCATATGAAAAGCCATTCTAAATCACTATTGATTAGAGAAAAGCAAATTAGAACAACCCTAAGGTACTACATTACATGTATCAGATTGATTAATATGACAGAAAAGGAAAATGATAAATGTTGCAGAAAACGTGGAAAAATTAGAACAATAATGCATTGTTAGTGGAATTGTGAACTGATCCAACCATTATGGAGAGTAATTTGGAGCTATACCAAGGATTATAAAGGGCTAAAACTATGTATATCTTTTGATCCAACAATATCACTATTCTGTCTGTATCCCAAAGACAGCATTAAAAAGGGTAAAGGATTCACATGTACAAAAATATTTACAGCAGTTCTTTTTTTCTGGTGGTCAAGAACTGTAAATTATGAGGATGTCCATCAAGTCAGGAATGGCTAAAAAGTTGTGGTGTATGAATGTAATGGAATATGGAATACTATTGTGCTATGATAAATGATGAGCAGGCAGATTTCAAAAAAACCTGGGAAGACCTACATGAACTGATGCTAAGTGAAATGAGCAGAACATCTAGAACACTGCACATAGTAACAGAAACATTGTACAGTGATTAACTATGATAGACTCAACTCTTCTCAGCAATACAAAGATCCAAGACATTCCAAAAGACTCACAAGAGAAAATGCTATCCATATCCAGAGAAAGAACTATGGAATCTGAATGCAAATCAAAGCATGCAATTTTTACTTTATTTTGTTCTTTGTTATTTTTCCCCCTTTTTGTAGTTTTCCATTTTGTTTTGATTCTTCTTTTATAACAAGATTAACATAGAAATATTTTAACATGATTGTACATGCATAATCTATATCAGATTACTTGCTTTCTTGAGGAGGGGAGAGGGAAGAAAGAGGGAAAAATTTGGAACTCGTACTTTTACAAGAATAAATGTTGGAAAATATCTTTGCATATAATTAGAAAAAATAAGGTACTATTAAGTAAAAAAAAAATTGTGGTTTATAAGGAGTTACAAATATCTCTAGAATCCTCTACTCCTTTTCAAAGGGAAGGTCTGAGTTTTAGTGGAAGGAATCAGGAGTTTATAGCCATGGTGCTGAAAATGAGATTTATACATAATCCCTCCCCCAATAAATATTGTGAGTCCAAGGGGGAAGGGGAAGAATTTACATTCCAGCCATTCTCCAAATCACTATCAGGAGACCAAGCTATCTTCCAAAGACTTGACTTCTTTCCTACCAAATGCAAATTACACAAAGAATGTCACAAATACACTTATCCAAGTCAATAATAAAACAAAATCAGAGAAGTTATATACATTAAATTGCAATGGAAATACACAGCATTAATGAAGAGTCCCATTGGGAGTGAGTTATAGCAGCTCAACTAAGAGAGAAAATCCCTGATCTCATCTAAGAAAATTTCCCAAAGCCTCTAGTGTAGCAAGCTAGTACCCAGGAGTATGTCTGAGCTCTTTTCCATGCTGTCTCTTCCAAGGGTCCTTCTTTCCCTCCACAGACTTCCCCCTGAAAAGAGCCCAGAGAAGCATACTTCTTTTCTAGAAAGCCAAAACAAAACCAAACAAAAACTTTCCTCTCCTAAGCTCTCACCAACTCCATACTTCACACAAGCAGAGAGAGCTGAGTAATCACTGTCTCCATCAAAAAGAAGAGTCGTATGTAAATACCAAGGTTGGAGCCCAGGGGTTCTATTCACAATGATGCTTATGATATCAGCTCATTTTCTAAATTGTGAAATTCAAATGTTAATTCAGTATTGAGCACAGTATCATACTTATAGTACTAATATTTTAGTGCTTTGAAGATCCACAATTTTATCAGTGTAAGCACTCCCTCCACTAATGCCAAATACAGTACCTCTATATCTCAAAAGTTGCACAAATGGCTATGAGTGAAAAATTCACCACTTAATCATCAATCTTCTGGCAAAGACTCTTTTATAAAATTTATCTATGCTAGTTCTCACAGAAGCAAATACATCATTGGGCCCATACTTGAAGGCTGCTTAGCTTTGGATGACCTACTGCCCACCTTTGGTCTTCACTCTGGTATAGCTTTGTACAGAACCCATGACACAATGAAACATTGTGGTTAGGCTTTAGAACATTGGAATGTTTCATCCTTTTTATCATTCAAAATGTTAGCTGAAATACATTGAACAAATAAGTTGAATGATAAAAAGGTGCTCAGAGTTTGAAGGATATGTGGAGAAATGTGAGTAAAATAAAATACATCAATAAAATTTACAAAAGTAAGTGCCTGTTGAATTGAATGGAATTCATCTTTTCTATACTGTTATTTGAGATACTTGGGTAAAAAGTCACATTTCAATTTAGTCAAAGTTGCTCTGCACAGTACTGCTACAGTGAGAATGTACAATTTTCTTTTGGGGGACTGATTCTCTTTAGTAGAGAATAGTTTTCTAAGTAGACATGATTCAGTTTCATTCCACTGTAAAAGAGTAATATAAAAAGTGAACAGCTAACAATGTTATGCTTTTTTTAGAACTTCCTTTTTAACTGATAACTCTAAATAAAAGTCATGTATATTTGGAGTGCACAAACAGATTTTATTGATTTATATCCTTATTTTAAAGGTTCCTAAAACATTGTCTTCATCTAGACACCTTTCATAAAGTTTTTCATGAAGGCTATTTCTATTGATATGAAAGATGAATGAAAAATATCTCAGAGAAATTTTTAAGAAAGTGAAAAACACCTTCAAGTTATAGAATTCATTTTAAAAGAAGGCAAAAAAATACCTTTGAGCTAAGAAATTAAGAAATTTTATATTTTATTTATTAAAATAGGTTTGTTTCCTAATAGATAAATAACCAAATGATACCATTTTAATGAGTAATGCAAATCATCAGCAACCAAAATTCAAATTGCACTAATAATAGATGCAAACTAAAATAGCTCTGAGTTGTTACCTCATACCCATTAAACTGGCAATGATGATGTTTAAAAATGGAACCAGCCAGTGTCAGAGGGTTTCAGAAGACAGGAACATTAATATGTCACTGGCATAATTATGAATCAGTCCAATTTTTTTGGAAAGCAAAATGGAATTATGTGAACAAAGTCACTAAACTACCCATACTTTGATGTAGCAACCCCCCTATGAAGCATATATCCCAAAGGAGGTCCATAGCAAGTCCTACGTATAACAAAATACTCATAGCCCCAGTCATTGTGATATTAAAAAAAGAACTAGAATTTGGTACCTTGCTTACCTAATTGTGTCATGTAAATGCAGTAGAATTTAGCTCATTGGATCACCACGTCATTGTGAGGCAGCCCCTCTTCACACAGCAAGTGCTATAAGTAGAAGTTAAATCTAATTTTCTCCTGAGTCTAGTACTCCCGCTCTATCATATACTCTGACATCATATAATCATCTCATATCATATAAGTCATCACTTTTCCCCCAAACCAGCTCCTCCTCTTCATTTTCCTACCTCTATTAACAGTACAACCACTCAACCAGTCACCTTAGTTTAAAACCTAGGGATAACCTTTGATTCCTCTTTTGTTCTGACCTCCCTTGAGCAATCAGATGTCAATCCCTGATAATCAATCTATCTCTATATCTTTCATATCTTTCCCTCAGCCTTCCTATTCTTACCACTATGACTCTCTTTCATGCCCTCATTTTCTCTTGCCTTGACTTTTGCAATAGTAATAGTTTTCCCACTTTCTAATATATCATACACACCAAACCAATTTATCTAATACAAATATATTTAATGCATCTATATAATACATATATCTGTTTAATACATATATAAATTAATCCTCATTGTTCTCTGAATGAAGTCCAAACTCCTTAGCCTGACATTTAAAGCCTTCCTTGTTTGAATTCAACCTACCTTGAAAGGCTTACCTCATGCTACAGTATCAGATTCCTGCCATAGTATGAAAGCTGGTGAAGGCTTAAAAGCAGTATCCAAGTATGTTTAAAAGTAAAGTAAGCTTGCAGCCAGGAACCCAGAAATGTCAAATTTGAGGGAGTAGTTAGACAAAATGGGAAAAAAGGATGCTACCAAGAAGACATAACTGTTAAACAGGAATGATAAATAAAATAATTGAACATGAGAATTTAGGGATACAAGTCTTGAAAAAGTTGGATAAAAGTACACAAATGGAAATAAGTTATTTGGTAATGAGAAGTTTTATTCCAAAGGTTCTTTTTTGGAAGACCAAAAAGCATGGTACTTAGACCTGACTTAGCATCTTAAAGAAATTACTACTTCTGGAAGCCAGAATCCTGACTGTCTTCCTTCATAGACTCTATAGCACAACTGGACCATTGGCTGTGACTTTTTTATGTCCCTCATTTTCCCCACCTCTGTTTTTGTGTATACTATTCTTTAGGCTTGGAATGTTCATTATTGCTTTACCCCTTTATCTGATATCTGCTTGTTAAAATGTTATCCTTTTTTTGATTAAGAGACATTGAGATTTTCAAGGAAAGGGATGCAATGACCTTTCAAGACAACCTATACCATTTTGAGACAACTCAATTACAAAGAGAGTACACTAACAACTCAAGGTTAAGAAGGAATCAGAATAGACCTAAAGAAGGTGACTCTGTCTGAAAATTGCGAAGTTATCTTTACTTGAAGTAGTTTTGTTTGAATAAAGTCAGGGTGACCCTGATAAGCATTCTGTACAAAATAAATGATCACTTTGAAGCTATATGCAGCTGTGTATTGAATTTGTTGTCAGTGTCCACACTAAGTGAAGCAGTTAACAACTCCAGTATTGGTGACTATATTTGGCCTTTGGAAACTTTGTAAGATAAATACCTAAGTGTAAAAGGCACAAATATTGCAAAGTATATTTGTAGAACTGAAAACCAATAGAGTTTGAGAGACTTTTTAGAAGAAATAAAATATTTTTGAAATTCCACATTTTTTTCTCTAATTATTTGATGTATAGGAATCTCTTAAATAGAAAAAACTAACCAAAGACAAAAACTGTTTGTTTAATTATTTTGATAAACACAAATTATTAAGAGTTAAGTAGCCAAATTCATTTTCACTTCTTTACAAATCCTGAATATTTACTAGATCTCTTTTTGTTGGAATGCTAATGTTCCAATTTACTAAATTATCTACAATCTACTAGGGAAAAAAAAGTTAAATCAAACTGCCTATACATGAAATATAAAAACATTTAGTCTCAGTGATCACAAGATGAATCACATTCAGCAGTACTTACTATTTAATAAAAAGAAAATGTCATCATAGCATGTAGAAACATCTTGGCCATCCATGAAAGTACTTATGCAAGCTAGCAAGGGAAAATGCAATTATAAACCAATAATTGAAAGACACTACAACTCCACTATGTAATTCAGAAAGTAACAATGGGCTAGGAAAAGAATACCTTCTATGATTATTAACAATGATAATTAACATTTGGTAGTATTTTAAGGTTTTCAAATAGCCAGCTAATTCTATACAGACCAAGAGATATGTTTAAGCTACAGATACTAACCTTTTTCTTTGTATTTTCATACAGAGTAGGCTGCTATTGTCTTACTAATTAATCTGTATAAAAAAACACCAGGGTAAAATTAGATCCCCTTTATCATGAGACTGTAAATACTTTTAAAAGCAATTGTGCTTAAGCACTGTATAATCTATGCTTATAGATTTCAAGTAATGCTATTTGCAGATTGGAAAGTTTGTTTTACAGTTTTTATTTTCAGGATCTCCCTGTAATCAATTTGGTATAACAACAGTATATTCTAATATTCCTATTTACAGAATTCTTCAGCTGAGTTTCCAAAGTATTAATAACTTTGGGATCCTTGCTTCTGTATTCCATGGTTCTTTGTCACCCCACACTTAAACAGTTATAGAACATAAGTTTTTAATTTTCTTTATTCCTTCATTTCTTATTGCTGTTCTAATTAGCATAGCACTCTTTTTACTTTTTTTTATTCTTTGATTCCTCATTTTTTTTTTTTGTGAGGAGCAAGTCCCTTTCCAGGAAGACTGACATAAATTCCATGTCTTCTGAGTGTTGTGCCTGAATATAAATGATTTGAGGTCAACAGCAGACCAGGCTCTGAGATATATGAGTTTTCAGCATAATTTTCCCTCTTTCACTAGCAAGTGCCTGTTTTAATATCTTTTATTTATACCCTTTGTGACTATGTGAATTATAGGCCTCTGATCCCTACCAGTCAGTTGTTTCCATTACTATAGCGACACCTGGAGAGGTTCAGATACAGGCTTCTTCAGCTGAGCACTGTCTTCAGTGAGGAATGAGCGTCAGTGCCACTTGCTGCCTTTCCTACTAGTCTCTGAAGGGCTAAATGACCTTTCTACCCTAACAGCAACAACAGATCTTGAGTTGTAGAGGGCATCATGGTCAAGCACATTCATCTTTGAAGGCTGATCTTCAGTTTTAAGACAATCTTTTACATTCCTAGTGAATGTGATTTTCCTTTAAGTCATGACAAACTCCAAGGAGACATCCATGGTAACCCTGCAGCCCTGTGGCAGGAAGGAAAAGGGACTAAATTGAAGTATCAGAGGCAAGACAAGAACTCGAAGCTAAAAGGTAAATAACATACTAACTGCTCCCTACCAAGAGTTCTAATTTTTAACACTGTTGTCCTTGACCTAGAGTGCACGAAACTGAAAGAAAAAAACCAACTGCATAAAATCTTGGCTTTCATGCAAGCCAATGCAGAATAATGTCTCTAAAGTAATTTCAAAGTGAAAAGAAGAAAGCAATAAGCACAGTGGTTGGTAGATTGGAGGCTGTGGGAATACTGTGTTCAAAGCAAAGCCTTCTTACCCAAATGAAGAGAAATGAGGGAGCAGCAGTCAAGACAGAAGTGGTGTAGTGTAGCCAGATCTGTTTTGACTCAGCTTATTTTCCCCATCACTGAGAAGGGGCAGCTGTGCTATCAATCATAGTCAGATCATTTTTTCTCTGTTAAATAGACAACTTGTCAGGTAGGTAACTAAATGTATGTTATGCTCCAACAATGTCACTTAGGGAAAGAATCAACACTCTGAGTGTGACTTTCACAATACAACATTTCATTACCGAGGCTGTAGCAGTTTCAAATGAAGCTCTGAGGGCAATTTCCCAGCAGCCATTCACTGAAGTCAACATCAGTTGAACTTAGCCAAAAGGAAAAGTGTGTTACTTCAACAAAAAGTCTGAGGTGATTGAAAAAGCAGGTTTCCCTAGCAGCCTACTTATTCACAAATAATCCATTTATACATAGGGCTTTTGCAAAACACTAATATACTAGATGGATTCAACACCTGGATAAACAAGCCTCATAAACATTATTTCATAAGTTGAGCAAATGCATACAATGTATATGAATGAAACCCTAAAATCATACTAATAACTATGATTCTTTGAGAAAATTCTTTGTAAGGTTTGGATCAGGTCATAGTGGGTTGGTCTTATTAGAATCACTTGGGAAATGTTCAGTTAATTTGTCTAATGTGTGATTCAATTAACAGAGGAATTTCTACTATATTTTAGTTTACCTAAAGTAGACGCTAAGGAAGTGCTAAAGGTTAGAAGCCTCTTCTTTCTTTTTCTTTTCCTTATCAAGGATCCTTCTTGGAGCTACTGCTATGCCTGTAGTGGTGAGGACCTTTCCCTTGCCTGCCTCTCCACTAGTGAGAGGGATTGGTAGCAATGGAGGGAGACTGCTGACAAAAGTACTGACACCATTTGTGGACTTAACCCTAACCCAGAGCTGGTGTATCTGCTAGAGACTCCAATCCACATGAGTGTCTTTTCAGAAGTGAAACCTAGCAGTAGCCACTATGTTGACAGGCTATATGACCCTAATCCCCAGAAAATTCTACAAGGTGTCATAGATATGAAAAATGCTGTAATTGGAAACAACAGTGTAAAGCCAATCAGCAGTAGATTCCTGAGAGAATGCTACTGTGAAGAGCTTTTAAGATTCGGATTACACAGTATTAGTGAACACTCTGTTTATTCCATTACAAATCTTTATTCAGTACAATGTTCACAGTTTCAACAGTTCACAATATTATATACAATCTTCAGAACAAGGAAAGTCTCTATATCTTATTACAGAAAGGTACAAGGAACAAGAGAAGGATCAGCTGGTTTCCCTAAGGGAGAAACCAGCTTCACAGTTTTAGATTCAATCAGTCAAGTCAGAGATCCAATCAATCAATTAAGAAAGGAATGACCTAGTTTCCCTACAAGGGAGTTGATTCAATCAACAATTCACAATATACTGATCTGCCACTCCTGGGGTAACCATTAACTTTAGTTTCCAAATAAAGTTCTTAGACAACCACACAAATCCTTCTACCCCTTGATTTCCAACAAACCTCAGTTTAGTCCAAAGGGAGGCCTTTTCTTCACTTTGACTCTAGG
>CM053593.1:72636331-72658560 GCA_028646575.1 Pseudocheirus occidentalis | reverse complement strand
TGTGAATTGTTGAAACTGTGAACATTGTACTGAATAAAGATTTGTAATGGAATAAACAGAGTGTTCACTAATACTATGTAATCTGAATCTTAAAAGCTCCTCACAGTAGCATTCTCTCAGAAATCTACTGCTGATTGGTGTTACAAGTTTCAACTGTATTATTCAAAGATCTGTTTCAGGAAGGGGGAAATCTGTGTAATTTTTATAAACTAAATATTTAAAATATTGGAATGTTTCATGTTTCTTGATTGTTATAATCCATCTCCCTTTCTCTGGCTACCCTCTGATGACTGGAATGGTCTCCCTCTTTATCTTCCCCTTTGTTCCCTAGTTTGCTTCCAGACTCACCTCAAATCCCAGCTTCTGCAAAAGATCTTTTTTGTCACCCTCTCTTCCCCTCCTTGCTATTACATTACAGCTCATTAATTCTGTATATCTTATCCAGTTTTTTATACACTGTCTCTCCATTAGACTACAAGTTTCTTTACAGCCTCTCACACCTATAATATGGACAAAGATAATAAAAAAAGGAAAATGTCAAATGCTGGAGGGGTTGTGGGAGAACAGGTATATTAATGCACTGCTTGGTACAACTATGAACTGGTACAGGAATTCTGGAAACCACTTTGGAACCTTGCACCCAAATTTATTAAACTGCATACCATTTGACCCAGGAATGTCACTACTAGATCTACACTCTCAGAGAAATCAAAGAAATAAGAAAGGGAGAAAGTTCAGACCTGGAAATAAAATACAATTGTTATTTCTCAAGTTCTATCTAAAAATAAATTATTTATTTTTTAAGTATGAGCTTCTGGGGCAGTTGGGGGTGCAATGAATAGAGCACTGGCCCTAAAGTCAGGAGGACCTGAGTTCAAATCTAATCTCAGATATCTGAAACTTACTAACTGTGGGTCCTTGAGCAAATCACTTAACCCCAACTGCCCTGATTTCCCCCCTCTAAAAAAAAGAAGAGTTAAAATATAAGCTCCTGGATGTGAGGATCTTTTCTTCTCTTTGTGTATTCCCAACACTTAGAACAGTTCCTGGAACATAATAAGAACTAAACAAATGCATACTAACACCTATTGAACTTGAGAAATAAAGTCAAAAGCTTAAGGATTCAATTCCTTTGAAAGCTACCATCTAGTTATGCTTTTCAGGAGCTTGTGAGAATGAGATTTTTCAGCCAAGTATACAGGATGAATCAGAGTGTTAAATGGTAAGAAAATAACTGGGCCTCTGCATATTGACAACCTACAATAGTACAAGGGGGAAATTTTTTTTAATATGATAGGAACAGAGACAAGATGGCAGAGTAAAAGCAGGAATTTGCTTGAGCTCATCCCCCAATTACCTCGAACACCTGCAAAAAAAATGACTAAATAAACTCTAGAGCTACAGAACCCACAAAATGATAGAGAAAACAAACCTCCCACTGAAGACAGTCTGGCAGGCTGACAGGAAGGGTCAATCATACCAGGCTGGGGGTAGAGTGCAGTCCCACATGGGCTGAGCCAGGAGAGATCAGCAGCACAGTCCAGCCTGGTGGCAGACCTCAGGGGACTGAATCACTGGCACCTGTGACAGTTTCTAGACTTCTCAACCCATAAACACCAAAGAGAAAGTAAAAGTTCAGTGGAGAAACTCTGCTGGACCTAAGTAAGAGAAGAGCCACCCCAGGGTAGTGTAGGTGGCAACAGCATGGTGATTGCTTCTGGATTTCCAGGGGCACAGATTGTGGGGGGACCAAACAGCTTATCAGAGGGCAATTGCAGGAATCTCTTTGCTGGCACTGAGGCAAGGTTCTCTTGCTTTACCTTCCTTGGATATGGGCAGCATTCTTGGGTGGTAGTCTTGGGGTGAGGAGCCCTGACCTGACAGAGCTTGTGGGAGCTGTGGAGGGCATCCTTTCCACAATTCTGAGGCAGGTCCTTATAAGAAGCTCTGACCACTGCTATGCAAAGCTCCAGAAGTTTGGGACACAGAACTCTCCTCTCTGGAAGCACAGTTCTACTAAAAAGAGCTCAAAGCTCAGGTAATTGGCTTGGAAATAAACAAACAGAGATAGAGAAATAAGGCTATAAAATCACTCTTAGGTGACAAAGAGGACCAAAATATAGAACTAGAAGAAGACAACAGTCAAAAATCCTATACCAAAAGCCTCCAAAAAATATAAACTGGTCACAGGGCAAGGAGGAACTCAAGAAAGATTTTGAAAATCAAGTAGGAGAAGTAGAGGAAAATTGGGAAGAGAAATGAGAAAGATGCAAGAAAATCATGAAAAATGAGTCAACAGCTTGCTAAAGGAGACTCAAAAATACTGAAAAAATAACAAAAGTAGACTAACTCAAATAGCAAAAGAGGTCCAAAAAGTCAATGAGGAGGAGAATGCCTTAAGAAGCAGAATTGGCTAGATGGAAAAAGAAGTACAAAAGCTCACTTAAGAAAATTCCTTCAAAATTAGACTGGAGCAAATGGAGGTAAATTATTTCATGAGAAATCAAATTAGATCCAAAAGAATGAAAAAAAATAGTAAACAATGTGAAATATCTCATTGGGAAAACAAATGACCTGAAAAATATATCCAGGAAAGACAATTTAAAAATTACTGGACTACCTGAAGCCATGATAAAAAAGCCTAAACATTATCTTTCAAGAAGTTATCAATAAACATGCCCTGATATTCTACAAGCAGAGGGTAAAATAGAAATGGAAAGAATGCACAATCGCACCCTTGAAAAAGATCCCCAAAAGAAAACTACTAGGAATATTATAGCCAAATTCCAGAGTTCCCAGTTCAAGTAGACTATATTATAAGCAGTCAGGATGAAAACATTTGAGTATTGTAGAAACACAGTCTGGATAACACAAGATCTAGCAGCTTCTGCATTAAGGGATAAAAAGGTTTGGAATATGATATTCCAGAGGTCAAAGGATTTAGGATTAAAACCCAGAATCACCTACCCAGAAAAACTGAGTATACTACTTCGGAGGAAAATACAGACATGCAATGAAATAAAGAGCTTTCAAGCATTCTTGATGAAAATACCAGAAGTGAACAGAAATTTTGACTTTCAAATACAATAAGCAAAAAAACCATGAAAAGGTAAACAGGAAAGAAAAATCATTAAAAAAAAACTTAGTAAAGTTGAACTGTTTGCTTTCCTACTTGGTAGGATGATATTTGTAACTCATGAGACTTTTCTTAGAATCAGGATAGTTGAAGGTAGTTGAAGGGAATACACACCCACACACACACCCACACACACACCCACACACACACACACATATATGTATGTATGTGTGTATGTATAGGTGGGTATATTTATGTCTGTTTGTGTATATATGTGGGTATGTGTATCCATAGACAGAGGGCACAGAGTGTGTTAAATATGAAGGGATGGTATCTAAAAGCTGAAAGTAAGACGTGAGAGAAGAATATATTAGGAGAAGGAGAAAGGAAAGGGTAGAATAGGGTAATTTATCTCACATAAAAGAGGCAAGAGAAAGTTGTTAAAATGGAGGGGAAGATCAGGGAGGTGAAAGGGAATGAGTCACCTTACTCTCACTGGACTTGGCTTAAGGAGGGGATAACATACACACTCAAGTGGGTATCTTAACCTATAGGAAAGAAGAGAGGAGGGAGATAAGACAGGGGAATGATAGAAGGGAGGGAAGATTAGAGGAGAGGGTAGTCAGAAGCAAATACTTTTGAAATGGGGCAGGGTGAAAGGAGAAAACAGAATAAAGCGGGGGGGACACGATTGGAGGGAAATATAGTTCATATTTCGCTATATAACTACTATGGAAATGTTTTGCATAACTATACATGTATAACCTAAATTGAATTCTTGTCTTCCCAGTGGGAGTGGGTGAGGAGTGAAGAAGGGAGAGAATCTGGAACTGAAAGTTTTATAAACCAATATTAAAAATTTGTTTTTATATGTAACCATGAAATAAGATATGCAGGCAATGGGTATAGAAATCCATCTTGCCCTACAAGAAAGTGAGGGGTATAAGAGAAGGCAGACTGGGGGAAGGGGTATACAATATACTTTTCATCTTGGGGTGGGAGGTAGGGGGGAAAGGGAGAGAAAATTTGTAACTCAAAATACTGCACAAATGAATGTTGAAAACTAAAAATAAATATGTAAATAAATTCTGGTGAAAAAATATGATAAGTTATTGACCAATGAGTGCCCAATGTTGGAAGCAGGTTTCCATAAAATCTACAATGGATTGATTCCTGCCAGAGTTTATTGGAAACCTAGTACTGAACTATTGAACAATCCCCCACTGCAAACAAAAATCTTTCCAATTTGGTTGGAGAATATACTTTTTTTAGATTATGTTATGTATTATAACCAAATTAATTAATAGCAGAAGTAAAATTATAAGAGAGTTCCATATTATAAGCATCAGTACAGAAAAACCACACTGAGAAACCACCTAGAACTCTAAATGTTGGAATATGAAACAATTTCTAATGAGATTATAGAGTTTATATTCCTTAATTTTTCAATAAAAGCTTATTATAAATTTTCTTAATACACGTTTGTACAGTGGAAAGAGTCCAATGGCTGGAGTCACAGGCTCTGTCACTTACTATGATGGCAACTCACTTAAATGTTCTGGTCTTAGTTTACTGTAATGCCATACACATGCAGCCTCCCCAAAGAATGCTGCTGTGAATAGCTTTTAAGGTTCTGATTATACAGTAAAGTGAACACTCTATTTATTCCATAACAAATCAAAGCAAAACATTCACAGTAAATCAAAGTACAGCATTCACAATGTTACAACTTATCACAGAAAATCAAAATATAACATTCACAACAACTTATCACAGAAAATGGCCACATAGTTTCCACCACAGTGGTCACAAAGTTTTCAACAAAGAACAATCATTTAGTAACTCAATCATTCAATCATCATGAAGGTGGCTTGCTTCCTCAAGGAACACAAAGTACAATAGTCAAAGTTCTCCACTCAAGAGGGACACTAAGTTAACTCAATCACAGTCACTTATTCAGTCATCAATCACTAAGTACAATCATTTAGTCATTCAATCAACTCAAAGTAAATTTACAATTTCTCAGTCAGTACACAGTATCCAAGTAAAGTCTTTGTTCAGCTTGACTTGGGGTAGTCTCTTGGGTTCCCTGGATCCCCTTCCATGGTCCCAGGTCCTACCTGAATTCACCAAATTGTCACCTGGGTTCAAAGGCAGACAGCTCTTCATGCAGTTCCTGCTCTACATTGGAGTTCACAGCATCCAGTCCACCCCAAATCCTTCACAGTCTCTGTTCCTGGGAAGTCAAGGCTTAACAAGCCACAAACAAGTTCATACAAATTACCAGTATCACAGTCATGCTTCCTCAGTCTTTTGGCAGCTCCAGCTGGCCCTTGGACTCAGGAGAAGTTTCAGCTGGTTCCCAGAATCAAAATCACTCTATCCAGGTTTTCAAAAAATCAAAACCATTTTCTCAAACCTGGAGGCAGGAGGGACAGGCTTTCCTCTTCAGCCTCCCTGGCTACATCCACAGAGGTTGCTTCAAGAACGTCTCTCTCAGATACCAATTCTCATTTTTCTTCTTAATTCTCAGTCCAGCAGTAGCGGCCCAGCCTCCAGATGCTGCTGAGAGAAATTCTTTCTTTCTCCACCAGCAACAGCTTTTGCCTCCAGACGCTTGTCCCAAGAAATTCTGATTCTCCCTCTCTGGATTTTTCCTCATAAACAGTATTGCACCTCCCTTTTCAGCCCCTGCCTCTTACATCAACAACAGGAGACAGGAGACAGGAGTTCGTAACTTCTGTTTCTTTAATAGAGGCTTAATCTGAACTAGGTGCTAAGTATCTCTTAGCCTTGAAATACAAAAAGAACTTCAAATCTCATTACTCTTACATTTCCCCATCTGTAAAATCAATAGGCTCTATTAGAAATATGTTCTAGTTCTCTGATATGTACTAGTCCTAAATCATTGATCATAGGGATTCCATCCTATGATTTTTTTTAAATTCCCATAAAACATACAAGAAATGCCATGTTATGTGTAATAGTAACCATGTTTTCTTAAAATTTTTTTTAACTGAAAATGTCTATCATCTTTGTTTTGAAGTATGGGATTTGTTGACATTAATTTTGGTCTTATTCTTAAATAACTAAAATACAGCTTTGCTTCATTGTAGACTCAGGATGAATTAGTATGATTAAATAACATTTAAAAGCACTCTATGCATTATTAGATAAAGTAAATTGTTCACTTACCAATACTAGATATTGACTACTTAGCACCTACTGTGCCTTGCTGTTAACTCAAATTATTTCCATGAAACAGACACTGAAAACAATGAATTAGAGAGGAGATTATTATAAACTGATTTCTTACATTGGTTTATTTAAATTTTTAATCAATGCTGCTCCCAAACAGTACTGCCTCCTAAAAGTTTCAAAATTGAACACTTCTTTCTCTAGTGCCTTCTGTATCATCTATATAGTAAAGGATGAATCTACTTAGTTAATCTCACACCCAGCATTGATCATTTAGAACAAGGAAAGTATAGCTTTCAGGATAATGGGCTATTACTAATTTCTTAACACTAAAGCTGCAGTCTATGAAATAACCATAGATATAATAATATGTCTCTTAAAACACTCCTAAAGTATCATTACCCAGTTAAAAGAGGCCATTTATATGCAAGAAAATACACATCACACACAAAAACACTTAGAAGCTTATTGTTGCAAATCTTTACACCAAAGCAAGCTAGGTTTGCACTGTACTTGGATTCTACTGGGGATTGTTTCAATAATGCATAAATATGCATTTTTAAGCTCACACCATGGAGAATAATTTCCCTTTTTAACACAGCGGTTATTGTGTGCAGTAAGGTGTTCTCCCCCACTTTAAGTCACACTGATATGAACTTCATTAATTGGTGACATTTTTGGTCTACCCTTGGAGCATATACAGGCTCTTCCCATTCCCAAGTTTCTGAGAGACCCTTTGCTCAATGTGCTGGAACAATGAAAATTGTTTGTAGTCTAAACCTGGTTTCTTGAAGCCTATGCCAAACTCACCTAGGTGAAAAGGCTTTAAGTTATTGGTTCAGCAATTAAATTAGTGTCTGTAGTCTGTTCAAGAAATATCTAAGCTGGAAAGATTCATGACAAGAAGACTGGCCACCAAGGGATGATTTTATTTATCTGTGATTGTTTGTTTCAGCCAGAGTGACTAATTAGCCTGTAGTAAGGTGAAGAAGCTAGGAGCTGCCTCAATGTAGCACACAGTCACACTGCTGGAATCTTGGGTCTTTAAGATTAGTAACGTGTCACTACTGTGGGGAAGGTGTGTGTATGTATGTGTGTGTGTGTGTGTGTGTGTGTGTGTGATATTAGAAGGATGTGAATATACCCAGTGAATAGACTGACTAATGATCCCATAAGATTTGCAGTTTAACTTCCATGTTATTAAGCAACAGGGTAAGTTGCCCCCTATGATTTACCTTTTAAGGGTTTTTTATTGGTTCTGATTCTAAAACCAAAAAGGATAGGCTTAGAGAAAAGCCTTGACAATTCAAATATCCTTCAAAATCGTTCTCAAAAATATTAGTATGTGATAGGAAAATATAAATAAAAGCATTTGTGTTGATACACATTTGTCCACTTCTGTATAGGTCTCAACTTGATAGGAGGGAAAAGCAATTGGAAATGACAACTTGGGTCAATTGCTTTTTTAATAAGTGTAAGACTGTCTTGATTCAGCTGAAATTCACTGTTATTGCTACAAGGTATTGTTATCAGGCTTACAAAGGATGCATCCAGCTGCCTTTTCCAGTTAGTGGGAATCATATGTGATAGAACAAAGTAGTGTTTTGTTACCACAGATGTCTTTGATAACTTGTGGTGCTCTAAAACCTCTTAATTAAATTTACAAAGAAATGTAGATGTACAAGAATAATAATCAACTAAAAAAGAAATGTAAAGAAATTCAATTCAATCTAATGAATATATATTAAGTGCCCATTAAGCACTGAGTTAGGTGCTAGAGATAAAGACAAAAAAAACCAGCCACAATTTCAAGGAGTTATATTCAGATGATGGGGACACAGATAGGTAAATTAAAAGTTTATATAAAATAATATAAAGTAACTTCAAGAAGGGAATATCAAAAACTGGGATTGTAGGGAGGAAACTTATAAAGGCCTTTGCATTGTATATTAGAAAACATTCTAAGAAACTGAAGTAAAAGGAAAGGATATTTCAAATGTAGGTGACAGAGAACCTGGGCAAAAGCAAAGTTGGGGGGAAATGAATTGTCATGTATGTCATATAGCAACCAGCTCAGAAAATAAGGGAAATATATGAAATAAGACTAGCAAGGTAGATAGGTAGCCAATTACATATGACGTTAAATGTCAGATTGTTTATCATTTATTCAGGACAAGTAGGGAGTCCTTCAATCTATCAACCAATATACATTTATTGTATATGTACTGTGTGTCAGACACTATTCTAAGCAACGGGGATACAAAAAGAGGTAAAAGACAGTCTCCGCTCTCAAGGGGCTTACAATCAAATGCGAGAGACAGTATAAAAAACAATATATACACAGCAAACTATATAAAAAATAAATAGGAAGTAATTAACAGAGGGAAGGAACTAGAATGAATGACTGGAGGAGGTATCTTTGTAAAAGATGAGATTTTAGTGGAGATTTAAAGGAAGCCAGGGAGGTCAGTAGTAGGAGTGGAGGAGGGAGAGCATTCCAGGGATGAAAGACTACCAGAGAAGATTTGTGACATGGTCACATCTGTGCTTTGGGAAAATCAATTAGGCATCTGTTGATGGAGGATGATTGGAGAGAGGAGAGTGGAGACAAGGGGATGATTTAGAAGACTATTGCAATACTGATTTCTATTTTCCCCTTTGTTACAAACTTTTGCTTTCATAGTGACATCAAACTATTACGGAAAATTTCATGCTGATTTTGATGCCACTTTTATTTGATTATGCTTTCTCAAATCTACAGAAGGCCTTCATTGTATCTTAGTAAGCAACTTTACATTTGTACTATTTTACATCTGCTATTATATACATCTTGCAGATTTTCAGTTATATTCCCAAATGAGTGCTACAGATGCATCTAGGAGATTTCATAATTTTAATTATCTTTGTGAGCATAAACCTCTCTCAGGCAATAGCTGTGATTCAACAGATTTTAGCACAGAGAACAATTAAATAGTTCTTGAGGGCAAAAATACAGCAAGCTATTTTAAATGCATGTTACAACTTTGTCCAATTGAAATATCTTTACAATATAGAAAAATAATATATAGTAAAGGCTGCTAAAGAAATTGCTAAAAAATCTCTGCAGGTCCCTCAGAATTTACTTATGATGTTATATCCAAGTGACAAGGTCATAAACTACATCACAAGAAAAATACATTTCAATACTAAGTCTGACATGGTTATCTTCTAAGTTGCCTATATTAGTGATATATTTATCATTTTTCATAGAATATGTTTAGTTCTATGAGACTCAAGGAGATCTCTCAATATAACTTAGTCATTCAGGTAAACAGGTTAATTTGGCTAACTCCTCAAAGGCAATTAGAATGTTTATTCTCTTCTAGCCTTCCAAAATATCTAGCTTGCTAGCATGTACATAAATGTAGAACAAAAGTATACTAAATGAATGAAGTTAAAATTGAAATTTAACAATAATTCCTATAGTAAAAACAACAAAAAACAAAACATTTTTTTCAAGCATTTGGCTTCTTATAATTAGAGACTACAGAAACGATAGCAATGTAGGAAGGCTATTGTAAGCTTTTTATTCTCTGGAAATTGAAACTTCAAAAAGAAAGGCAGCTATCCAAAAATATTTTTGAGACAATTATACCTAAATCTTCAGATCAACCTGTAACATAGTGAAAGTCAATCATAAGAATTATAAAACCCCAAAATATTTCATTTAATGTATTTCCTAATACTTGGGAGTCTACCTATCAAGATCCACAAAGGAACTATATGAATACAATTATAAAACACTCAACAAGAATAATGACAAATCATTGACAAATAATGACAAACATTAATTGCTCGTTTGTTGGTTGAGTGAATATAACAAAAGATAACTATTTAAATCAATTTACTTATTCTGGACCATACAAAATGAACTAGCAAAGAATTCCCTTATGGAGCTAAAACAATAGGAAAATTCATCTGGGGAAACAAAAGGTCAAGAATATTAAGGGAATTGATGAAAAATTGTGAAGGAAGGGGACCCAGATATCAAACTATACTACAAAATTGTAATCATTAAAATAATTTGGTACCATATGTGAAATAGATTGTCTGATCAATTGGAACAGTCTAAGTACACAATGTACAGAAGAAAATTAGCACAATTACTTAGTGTTTGACAAACCCCCAAAATCCCAGCTATTTTGTCAAGAACTCACTATCTGACAAAAAATGCTGGAAAAACTGGAAAGTAGTCTGGCAGAAACTAGGCATATACCAATATCACACAGTGTTTATAAAAATAAATACATGAAATGAGCACATGATTCAGACATAAAGAGTTATATTATAAATAAATTAGGGGAGCCTTGAAGAAATTATCTGTCGTGTTCATGTATAGGGAAGGTAAAATACATAATTTGGATTGCAGAAATTAAAAGATTTTGCATAAACAAAACCAATGTAGCCAAACTTATTTAAGTTTGCAAGAAACTAAGACAATTTTGCAGGAATTTTTCTGATAAAGATCTCATTTCTCAAATATATAAGAAACTGAGTCAAATTTACAAGATAAAGAGCCATTGCCTAATTGTTAAATTATCAAGAGATATGAGGTAGCAGTTTTTAGAGGAAGAAACCAAAGCTACCAAACATAATATTAAAAATGTTCTATGTCACAAATAGAGTAATATAAATGGAAACAATTCTGAGGTGCCATGATACAGCCATTGGCTAAGGTGACAGAAAAAAAAGTGACAAATGCTAGACAGGATGGGGGAACAGAAATACAAGAGTACTCTTGGTGGAGCTGTAAACTAGTTCAACCATGCTGAAGAGCAATTTGGAACTCTCCCCCAAAACTGGTTCAGTTTCTACAGTGACTTAGTTATTCCTTCTCATTAGCTTGAGTCCAACTCCTGAAACTGTTATTCTCTCCGCAAGATTGGTCTACTACTTGATAAGTTTCTATCTAAAATTTCTCCAGGTACTTAAAGTTCCCAGATCCAGTTAACAAGATGTCCCAGTCATAGAGTTTCACATGTCAGAAAGAGATTACAAGGTATAAGCCATATTATTTACACATTTAAAATTTCATTAGGACCTTATAATGATTACATTCATTCAAATGGGGGTGTGGAGGGCAGGAATACTCATCACTTACACATAGCATGTTAGCATGTTTGACATCATTCACTCATGTAAATACCTTCATCCTTATTTTTTAAAAAGTTTCATTGAGTATTTCTACCAATAACCTAGTTACCAAAGTTTGTAAAATTAAGTGGTTCAAAAATGTTTAAGAGTAGCAATATAATAGTACTCTATTGTAGAGTTAAGGATGAACTGAATAGCTAGAAATAAATACACGTTAAAGTGTAGGATCTTCCTTAGAAGGTATCCACAATATCTGAGACATCATATAACTTCTTGCTAGATGCAATTCAGTAGCACAATGATAAATTCATTATTTATTATTATTTTAACATTCCAAACCATGATATGGCTGAGATCTAAGAAAGGGTTATGATCATCTAAACAGAACATAAAAGGTAACATGAAGAGCACCTGGGATTATTTCCCATGTTGATGGTTTCAAATTTCATTTGCGCGTCTATTATATTCTTTTACAGTTTTGAAAAATAGTTGATAACAGGAATACCCTTTCCGAATTCTTCTTGTTCTTTCCAAAGAAACAAGTTTTCAAAGTCACCTCAGATTTCCACTCCTATTAACTTTCACCAGTAACATACTGGAAAAATCTCTGCAACTCTTTCAAAGTTTACAATTGAATGATCATCCCTAACCAATGCTAATTGCTTCTGTTGAGCTGAGTGAAAAATACACTGAAGCTATTAATAACGGAAAGTACACTTTGAGGCCCATAAGCTTCTAAACCCCAATTCTTTCCTTACCCAGTAAGACTCCCCAGTGAATCTGACACATGTTTTGCATGGTTAAAGGACAAAAGGCTTAGTAGCTGCTGTATAACCCCTATGCTTGTACCAGAAAGGAATCTGTCTTTAAGGCAGATGTCACTAACAATTGCTGGAAAGGAAAATGACCACAATCAGACACCTAAAGGAAGCATTTCATTGTCTGCAGTAGCAATTGCCAGCATGCCTTGCCCAAACCAAACATCGTTTTATAAATTGTGGAGTAAAAAAAAAAATACTCTGCTTATCATTTTTCCAGTTTGTTTGTACAAACTTTTTTTTCCTTTCTAAAAGATCATTTAGTTTTGTTTGTCAGTTGTTCAAACTTCTGCGAGAGAAGGCTGCTATGCCAGAAGATCTTGTCAGCATGTGTAAAATGTCCTATTTAACAGATGGAGCAAACCCCTTTGCAAAGACTTTCAATTGCACTTTGCTCACATGACATTTAAATGGGGCTTTCTGCAAAATGTAAAATGCAGTATTGTCATTATTAACTAACTCATAGTATAGCTGCTTAAACTATTTAAAGAACATTTGAGCAATTCTTTATTCACAACAGTAGGAATCATTAGTGAGAGCAAAAACAGAGGGCAATTCCATTGAGGCAAATCATTATTTTTATAGCACCCAGAGCTCCATGGTGTATTCCTCTTCTCAACTACATCTAGATCCCTGTTCCTGTGGCAGTATTTATCTAAATTTGTGCCTCATGAGTCTCTGTTGAGTCTTCTTTTACTGGATCACACCAGGTATCAATGAATTCAAAGCAAATTAATTTAATACACCAGAATAACTAGGCAAAAACAGGAAATTGAATCTCATATCAAGTGTTCTAATATCTATTGTCAAATGGCTGCTGCCACCACATATCTCAATTAGGGAGAATTCCTCTCAGCTCCAAATTAACTACTCCATCTCCACACATCCCCACACTGGAGGAAGGGGACATGTCAGTTATTAATGGAAACTTGCTAGGAAAACTCACTGCAGCTCTAGGGAATGCTTTGCTTCAATGAACAGAAAACAGAAAAGATTGCTGAAGGCCTGGGCACATATTTAATTTGAAACATTCCCTAATATTTGAACACATCAGTTAGGTAGCAGAGTCCATGAGAGCGCAGTCTGGAGTCAGGAAGACTTGAGTTCAAATTCAGGTTCAGAAAATTAGTAGTTTGTGACCCTGGGAAAATTATTTAATAGCCATTTGCCTCAATTTCCTCAACTGTAAAATGGGAAGAAGGATCAAATGAGATTGCATTTGTAGAAAGCTTAGGTTAGCTTAGCACAGTGCCTAGCACATGACAGGTACTTAATAAATGTGTATTTCCTTTCTTTTGAAACAAGATTCTAAAACTGGGTGACAGCTGACATGTTTTTTCCTTTACTTAGGCCTTGTTTCTCCTTTTCCTTATCTTTCTCTATTTTTGCAAAATTTCCTGCCTGAATTCTTACTTTATAATTCCCTTATAATGGCCTTATTATTATTTTTTTTTTAGCATTTTGGTTTGCATACACCAACCCTTTGATTTTGTTGGTTATTTTGTTGCTGAATGTCAATTCGGAAAGATTTTACTCTACCTATATGTTACCAAGTAAAAACATCCTTACTGGTAACTATATTTTTTCACAAAGTGGCATTATAGTGGAATGGGTCTAAGATTAAGTTCTGCGGAGACTCTGATGCTTTCTAAATGCAGAATGTATTTTAAGCTATTGTAACCTTTGAGATATTGGTTGAGTTTCTAGAAGTAACACAGGAATTCAATTGTATTGAGGATAGTTAATTAACTTTTTTTCATTACTTAAGGTGCATTACTTACGTGTACGATATTATTAAGGAGGATGTGATTTATATCTTCAAATATTTGAAGAGCTGTCATGCAAAAGAGATAACTGAAAACCAAATAAAGTAGTTGGCAGAGTTGGTTTTCATTCATGTATGAGAAGGCAATAAAAATATCATCTCATAGTAAAATTAGACATTTCACCTTGCTGTGCTAGCAAAAGACTTGATCAAAGAGCATCCCTTGAAAATAATTGCATCCTATGTGCCAAAATTCATTCATGAGGATGAAACATTGATAAGTTCGGAAAAAAAAGTTCTGCACAAATCTTCCAAATTAATTCAATTCATGCCTGCATATTTGATGATATTGACACAAAGATGAGCATAGGAGAAAATAGAAAAAATACTATAAAATATATCTCAGGATGAAGAAAGAGACTGAATGCATATAGAATACATAACAATCTCAGTCCAATATTGCTGGAATCCTTCGATTTCATGAAAAGAGGAGGAAAGTAATATACAAGGCAAGTACTAGATCGCATCATAAATAATGAAGATATGTGTGTGTATATGTATGTACATATATACGCATGTATATTGCTCCAATTGGCCCTGAGATGTCAAGTGAGTTGATCAAGGTCACACAGTAAGTCAGAAGCAGAAACTGAACCTATATTTTCCTAATTCCAAGGCCAAATCTCTACATAATATGCATCAGCAACTTCCATCATACCAAATCTCTATTACACCAGATCTCTGTCTCTGTACATATGAATGTTATATATGCATATGAATTACTCTAACAAAAATTAATAGTTACAGATTTTGTAATCATTTGTGCATATGGAACCAGATCAACCTGTTAAAGAAAATGGCAAAGCAAATAACAGTTTAAAGAATAAATATTTATGTAAAGAAGACATTGGTTCAATCACAGAAGATCAAATTTAATCTGCTGCCCCCTCCAAAAATACAAAATTGTAGTGAAGAAAATATATTAATCAATTACATTTCCATGTCTTAGAAATGTAACTAAAACAAAGAAACTGCCACAATTAGAAGACCCAAAGAAAACAAAACCCTCCTCAACCAGCAAATACATAATCTCCTTGTCTGGTGGAGAGACATAGCTGCCAGATAGAAGTCTATAGATCTACAAGTCTATAGAATCAATATTCTTTAAGTTCGTGAGAGATGAGACAACAAAATAAATTTTAATATACAAATGAACAGGGGCTAAAATGGGGAGATATATTGCTAATGCAATACATCGAGTATGGACTGGAATTTATCTTCTCTGAGAAACTTTTCAGCTGTCAGATTCCAACATGTTAAATGTGAAAGCTTGCAGTTAGAATTCTTTATCATACTCTTTTTAGGATGTTTCTAATAAGAGATTGCATAAAATTCTTAAAAGGTAGAAATGACCAACCTAACTCAAATATCACTTGGAATCAGAATACAATTTCAAATGAACAGGATTTATACTTGACTCTATTGAGAGAAAATATAGGAAATACAAGCAATTCCTAAGAGGTCTATCTCATTCATAGCAGAAGAAGAATGAAGAGAGCAGAAATCTAGAAGGCATCAGGAATTGGGGAGTGATTATCCTTCCTAGGAAGGAATCTTCTAATCATTCGTACCTAATACTTAGAGGTAGTAAGGAAGAAAAGTAGCAAAGAGGAAAGGAGATAGCCAAATAATTTGTCACTTAAATAAATGACAACATCCAATGTGAGGACATATTCTGAATAATCAAGAAAGTGAAGAAAGATATGGAAATCCTAAAAGGGATGTGTAGCTTAAATATGCATAAATCCCTGTAGTACTCCTCTGCTCATTATCTTTAGTGGGTTCTTACTGCTTACCAAGTAAAAATCAAACTTCCATTTCCTGGCATTAAGAACCCTAATTAAGCAACACCTATAAGATATTATGACTCTCTATCATGATTCCTGTATCCTAAATTCTATATGATGATAATTTTCTCCTTTTTCCAAATAGGCCAACAATTTTCCTACATCTGAAATTTTGCTTATAATTTTTGGATGCCTTGAATAACCTTCCTTCTGTTCCTCTTCCCCGATTTAAAGTTCATTGTTAGCATCTTTAATGAAATTATTTGTTCTTAAGATTTGTTTTGGACACACCAAATGCTTAGGATTAAATTATTCAGTTTCTAATTGTTTTAAATAGCTTCTTCAATATCTCCTTTTGGATATATTTTTAATTTTGTTGTGGTCAGTAAAATGTATATAATATTTCTGATTTTCTGCATTTATCTGTAAGATTTTAGGCCTTAATACATTATCAATTTTTGTAAAATCCCCATATGTGACTATAAAACCAAGGACGAGCAGCTTTCCAGAGGACTGCTTCTGTGAACAATTTCCAAGGTTCTGATTACACAATATAGTGACCTCTCTATTTGTTCAGTTAAAAACCTAAGACAAAACATTCACAATAAACTAAGTACAGCATTCAGAATGTTACTACACAATTTATTACTAAAAGGGCCACATGGTTTTCACCAAGTGGTCACACAGTTTTAAACAAAATATAACATTCATTTAGTAAGTCCTTCATTTAGTAAATCCTTAATTCAATCACCCTTAAGGAGGCAAGCCTCCTTAACTGACACAAAACACAAAGGTCAAAGTCCTCCACCACTAGTTCACAATTAAGTTACATAATCACCAGTTACTACTAAGTATCCTCTCAAGGGGTAGTGGAAAACACAAAGGCCATCTATCCTTAGGTCACAAGTAAGTTACAGTCTCACCTGTCATCATTAAATACACAAGGAGAGATCATTTCATCTTGACTTGAGGTAGGCTCTCAGCTCCCATGGTTCTTCTTCCATGGTCCCAGCTCCTGCCCAAATCTAACCAACTGCCACCTGAGTTCAAAGGCAGAGCTCCCAGTTCCTTGTCTAGCTCTTTATGCAGTTCCTGTTCCATATAGAAGATCACAAAATCTAATCCACCTCATGTCCTTCACAGTTTCTGTTCCTGGGAAGACAAAGCTTAACCAAGTCACAATAACATTCATAAACATTGCTGGTTTCCTCCTCAATTCAATTTCTTTCTGTGAAATCAACGTAGACCCCAAATAGGCAGACAAAGTCCCAACACCACAGTCATGCTTTTTCTGGCAGCTCCAGCTGGACCTCAGACGTCTTTGGCAGCTCCAGTTAGTACTCAGAAGCTCTCAGCAGAAGTTTCTGCTGGTTCTCAGAAGAAGCTCCACCACCATAAACTCCATTCTAAAAATCACTTTCTTCTTGAAGTTTGGTCTGATTCTCAGAAGCTTAGCCACTATAAGATCTGTTCTCAAAATCAAAATCACTTTCTCTAGCCTGAGCACCTCTTCCTCAGCCTCCACGCTGCTTGCTCCAAGATGTTCTGACTCTCCAGCTTGTGCTTTTCCTTGTATAAGGTATTAGCTCCTCTGTGTTCCAGCCTCTTCCTATTATATCAGGAAGTCCATCCCACTGTGGGATTCACAAGTTCTGGGTCTTAATACTTGACACAATTGTGAGCTTGGAACTAAGTGCCACATACCTTTTAGCTTGGCAATATAAGGGGATCTTCAAATTCCATTACCATTACAGTGACATATATACATATATTTGTGTGTATATAAAATGTTTGTGTGTGCATTCATATCTATACATAATTCTTTAAATTCTCATTCAATAATCACCAGAGTTCTAAACTATCTTATTTTTTTAAGTTCTATTCAAGTCCCTAATTTATTTTCTGTTTATTTCTTAGATCTGTCTTATTTAGAAAGTGGCATGCACAGTCCTGTACTTTTTGAATATTATTGTTAATTTCTCCATTTGACACAAGTTCATTTTTCTTTAAGTATTCAGATCTAAAGGTATTCAGCACACACACACACAGGTTAATAGCAAATAAATGTTGATTGCTGTTGTTGTTTGTCTTTTATTCTCAAGGAGGCCCAATGACATCAGGAGGGTAATGTCTTGACATGCAAGTGAATTTGATTTAAGTGAGGCAGAGCTGTGCAAAGTCATAGTATATTTTAGTAAAATATAGCTTTTCTTTTTATCTGTTTTAAATATATCTTTTTTCTGTAGCTTTAGTTGAAATGATTGTTACCCCTATGTTTTTGTGTATTCATGTGAAACATAATAGATTTGTTCCAGCCAAGTCCCCTACTTTACCCATATGTAAATTTTACTTTTTAAGTATATTTCTTGTAAGCAACATATTGTTGGAAGCTATTTCTAATACATTCTGCTATTATCTTCCTTTACATGGATATACTTACCCCGTTCACATTACAGATATCATAGTTGTGCATTTCCTTCCATACTTTTCTCTTGTACTTTTTTTGATCTCTCTGTTTTCTCTATCCTCTCTGCAAAAAAAGAGGCAGATTAGAGAAGGGAATGCTCACTATCAGTGTAGTGTGCATAATTTTAGCTTCTTCTGCTCTCTTGACCCTCCCTTCTTTCCCTCAACTAGAGACCAATTAAAAGATTTGGGTTTTTGTTTTTTCAAACCTTTGCTCAAAAATCTAGACTCTAAAGTAAAGTCTGTTCTCCTTATGACAAATTCTTCCCTTAATCTACCTCCTAAGTCCTCTCCCTAATTCTTTCTGTTTTCCTATTGAGTATATTTCTGCCCTACTCTTGGTAGAGTCAATCCTCAATATTCATGAGCTTAACTTTTGCAAGTGCAAGCATTCCTGTGATTGTTTTAGGAACCTCATTTTTACTTTTCGATTGGTAACTATGAAAATTCAAGCCATGTGTAGTAGAGAAAAAAATGAGGGGGCACAATGCACAAATTTATTTCCACAAAAAGGAGGAAAATATTCATAAAGGTATTTGTTAATCTGCTCCAGAGAGTGCTAAAGTAACCTTTCAAGTACGAGATGAGGGAATTGAAAAAATAGAGAAGTGGCTAAGTTTGTGGGTAACTGGCATGGCAGTCACCTCCAGTCTAGTCAGCCCAAGTCTCCCACAGAAGGGAGACTGAGGAGTGGCACTTACCTCAAGGCATGTGCTTTTCTCTGTGAAACAGTTCAACTATGGAGCTGAAAGGGAGATTAGAGATGCAAGTATTGACCATTTCCTTTTGTTACCTCAGGATTTTTCTGACATCATGGCCCCTGTCCCTCCCCATCCAAGCTGATGTTATCTCTACTCTTCTTACTCTTTTTATGGATTATTTAATGGTTACTGTTAGGAAAACTGCATATTAACAAACTAATGTTTTGTTACAGAGTATATATTCAACAATTTCTAGCAAAATATTATGTATTTTGGTGGTCAAAAAAACTTACCACCTGTTTCCCATTGGTTCAATGCATTAACATTCACTTTTTTATTTTCACACTGTTTTCAACACTTGTTACCCTTGCTGAAGTTGAGGATTGTCTGTATGTAAATATATTCTCCCTTTTTGATAACTTCAAATGAAAGTGAGGTTCAAATATCACCTACCTTCCTCACCCATTTTTCTTTATTTACATAGTATACTACTTCTGCACCCAAGTTATAGGGGATATTTCCTACTTTTCTTTCATATCTCTTGCTGTAATGTTAATGGAATCTGAAGATCTTCCATGCCCCTTTCTATTGGCACTCAGTAAATAGGCACTTAGCACCTTACTTCAAGTTAACACCTTGGGGTAGTTAACACCTTAACAGGAAGAGGCAGAACAGGGTGGAACTATACTATATATAAGGAAGAGAACCAGCAGGACAGTCAGATTTTTCTCTCAGTCACCTAGAGACTGCACCTTTTTGCTGAGATCCTCCTTCTGCAACTTTTATGAGAACTTCCAAGAACCTGGTTGAGGAGCTATGGTGAATGAGAGAGGGATCCCTGCTTAAGGGAGCCTGTTCTATTGTAAAGGCTTGGGAATGTGGGTGTTCACTGCATTAACCATATGTATCAACTCTGTGACTACTATAATGACTTTGGCTTTCTGGTTCTGGGACTTGTCCTTTTGGTTCTGGGATTTGGTTTTCTGGTATTTGATTAAAGGCTTTGATTCTGCCCTCCATGTGGAGACTTTGCTACATTTTGTGATTCACAACTATACCAGCATATTCATAACCATCGTGGGTGTTGTGAATATTGCATTATAGATACACTTGCTCAACTTTCTTTTTTTTTTCTTTTAGGATAAAAAAAACAAAATAAAATAGCTCTTTGGGCCACCATGTCATTTGACTCATTCTGTGACACCTGATGACATTAGAGGTTTTTAACAATTTATTCATTTTTAGTTTTCAATATTTGTTTTTGGAAGATTTTGATCTCTAATTCCCACCCTGCCTCATTTGACTCTTCCCTCCCCAAGATGGCAGGTAATCCAGTATATGTCATACATACATGAACATTTTACACATATTTCTACATTAGTCATGTTGTGAAAAAAGAATGAGAACAAAAGGGAAAAACCATGAGAAACAAAAAACAACCAAAAAGAGAAAATAGTTTGCTTTGATATGCATTCAGACTACATATTTCTTTCTCTGGATATGGATAGAATTTTCTAACATAAGCCTTTTGGAGTTGTCTTAGATCCTTGCAATACTGAGAAGAGTTAAGTCTATCAAAGTTAGGCATTGCACAATGTGGCTGTGATTGTGCACATTATTCTCCTGGTTCTGCTCACTTCATTCAGCATCAGTTCATCTAAGTCTTTCAGGTTTTTCTGAAGTCTGTCTGCTCATCATTTCTTAGGCACAATAGTATTCTATTAAATTCATATACCACAACTTTTTCTGTCATTCCCCAATGTAATGGTAATGGGAAGTTGAATATCTTCCCTACCCCTTAATAAGCCTAAGGGAGTTTGAAGACCCTCCCTGATTTGAAGATATACCCTGCCCTCTAATAGGCTGAAAGTGAACACATGGAGCCTGTAGGGGGAAGAATTTTCTGAAGGGTGAAGCAGAGCCCACAGGAAGCTGGGAGTCTGAACAGCTAGATGGTGGGAGAAAGAGGACACATCTGAGGGAGACAGTTAGCCTTGTCAGTAAATGTTGGTTTGTGGGAAGGTTAAAGAATGCTGTGGCTCTCTGTGCTGTTGTAGCTTATTAACTTCTTTGCTACTATTATGTAATTGGCTTACTGGTTTTGGGATTCAGTTTTCTGGTGTTGAATAACCTTCTGTTTTCTATATGGAGAGTCTGTTATATTTTGCTATTGAGCATATGCTGGCATATTTACAGTGGCCATTGGTACAGTGAATATTTTGTTGGCACTACACCCAATTGGTGGGCATCCTCTCAATTTCCAATTCTTGGCTGCCACAAAATGAGCTGCTATAAATATGTTTGTACATTTGGGTCCTTTTCTCATTTTTATGATCTCTTTGGGATACAGACCTAGGAGTTGGATTGCTGGACCAAAGGGTATACACAGTTTTATATCCCTTTGGGCATAGTTCCAAAGTGGATGAATCAGTACACAGCTATACCAACAATGTATTATCATCCATTCTAACTTTTAAGGAATTATTTTGCTTAGATAAGGTTTTGTAATTCTTATGCTAAGTTTCTTTCCCTTATACCAAGTTCTTAATTCTCCTTTTGAGTCTTTCTTCTATAGCTCTAATTCTTTTTTCCAATTATTTCATCTAGTACTCTCGTTTATATGTAATGTTATTTAAATTCTATAACATCTTGCTTAATTTTTTATAAGAATTGTATTTGAACCTTTGTTAAAGCTGCTTTTTGTTTTGTTTTGTTTTTTACTTGAGACTTTGGTTGTAGATATCTTGAAGTAATTTTTTTTGACCAGTCGTCCATTTTTATTGTATAAGCAAAATAGAAAGGTACTATGTACAGAGGAGATAGGAGAGGATCATTTTTTAGTTTCCTCCTCTTTGGATAAAGTCTTGATGATCTCCTCTTTCTTAGCTTGCAGACGCTCTTCCCAACGCTTCCGTGCTTCCTTAGTCTTAGACGTTCGGGCTTCAGCCTGGTCAGCCAAGAGCTTCTTCCGGGCCTTGTCTGCCTTCAGTTTAGGAATGTGCTCCATCAGGATCCATTTATTTTTGAACACATTTCCCTTCACCTTCAAGTACAGGCTGTGGTACATGTGGTGGTCAATCTTTTTGGATTCACGATATCTACGAAGCAGATGGCGCAGAATCCTCATTCACCTCATCCAGGTCACCTTCTCAGGCATACGAGCATTGGCAGTACCCTTTCTCTTACCAATACCCATGTGCCTGCCCTTCCTTCGAGCCAGAGTGT
>CM053593.1:72605620-72629532 GCA_028646575.1 Pseudocheirus occidentalis | reverse complement strand
TGCTGCGCTGCCTGTAGCAACCGATGTGCTTTCTGTCTTGTGGAGAGTTTTGGAGCTTGAAAATCTGTTTAGCGTCCCATTTTATGAGTTTTTTAGCGTGTTTGTGTGGGAGCTGTGGTGCTTTGCTGCTTCTACGCTTCCATCTTGGCTCCGCCCATCAAGAACTTTTAAGGAGAGAGAACAGAGGCATGAAATGTATATTAAAAAGAAGCTGTCTGAGGGAATGCTTCTTTTTTTCCTGTAGATAAGAATGTGCACCTGTTTCCCTGTACTGTCTTTTTTCTTTTTCTTGAGGTTGAACAAAAATACCTCTATAATGCTAAATCTTTTTTTACACTTATACATTTGCTTAGAATTTTGTAACTTTTTTCTTTTTTTTATATAGTATTGGAATGAATACTCTTGATGCATGATATTTGTCAATCATATTTAGGGATGAATTTCGTTGTTGGTCTTATTTAAAGATGACGCAGGGAGTAGATTTGATTTCCTGGGACTTTAAGCAAGACTGAGAAAACAGATCCATTATTCACCACTCTAATTGTTCATTGTCAGTGTTTTGTATTATATCTATGTTCTATGTCTTCAGGTCATGTACAGTTATGCTTATCAGATTGTTTATTGAATGGCTGATGAAGTTCATATGTGATAGAAATGAGTTTAGTCAAAATTAAATGTGTTCCTCTTGTTATTCCTTACCATCCATTAATTGGGTATTCCCTAATGAGTTGCCTTTCTACTTTGTGAAAAGAGATTTTCAGAGCTTTCATCTTTTAATACTTTGGAATAGTTAGCAGACATCTGCTGAAGGATTTTTAATGGGAGAAACATATCTAGTCTTCAGCAATGTCAATGCAAGATTTTCCTGAAGGAAGTCAAAATATTACGTAATTAATGTAGTTTGCTATGCTGTTTTATATTGATTAAAAAAAACCAATTCCAAGGCAATTATATAATTAAACTATATAAGCAGTTCCTGGAGGGCAAAGACTTTCATTTTTTGTATCCCCAGTGTCTAGCACAGTGCCTGGCACTTAGTGGGACCTTAATAAATGTGGAATTGAAAAGACTTGAATTAAGGATTAATTTTCCTTTTCTGAAAGAAAGGCTGTCATTCTATTCTGCAAACATATGTTAAACACTATTTTGAGTATACGAGAGGAAAAACAAACATCAAGTAAACATATTCTGTTACCTCAAAAGCTTATTACTATTACTCCGTGGCAAATGCTTACAGGAAAACATACAAAATAGTAATAGAGATGATCAAAAGAAGGAGATATCACTTCTAGTTGAGGGAAGTGAAAACTTTGTGAAGGTGGTAGATTGTTGGGATTTTAAACAGCATTCATGTAATTTAGCTAATGAAGATAACTTTCATTCGTTGGCAAGGTTGAGCCTTCTAGTTCAAAACTGACCTGTCTCTTAAAGAAATATTCTTGGGCTCTCAGATCATTTTACTAATATTAGTCTAACATTTAACATCAAAGAAACAGGTTCTCCAGAAGCCAACACTGCACCATCCATACATGGAACCATTGGTTACAGCAAATGGAGAAATTTTGAAAACTGTGGATAAATTCACTTACCTTGGCAGTATACTTTTCAGGGATATCCACATAGATGATGAGGTTAATGCATGCATTGTAAAAGCTAGCTCAGTGTTTGGGAGACTCTGAAGAAAAGTGTGGGAGAGAAGAGGTAATAGAGTGCCTAATGTACTGAAAAATCTACAGTCAGCATGTTGATCTCATTGTATGCTTGTGAAACCCAGATAGTATACTGGTGCAGTGCAGGAAAATGAGTCTCTTCCATTTGAGCTATCCTAGGAAGATTCTGAAGATCACATGGCAGGATAAGGTAGCAGACGCTGAAGTCCTTTTTAAAGCTAAACTGCCAAACAATCAAACTCCACTGCCAAAAGCACAACTCCACTGGGCTGACCATGTCGTTTGAATGTCAAACATTATGTTTGCCTAAAAGATTATTTTATGAAGAACTCACACAAGGCGTCACACAGTGGACATCAGAAGAAGTTTTTTAAGGATCTCTCTGAAGAACTCTGGAATCTGTTGCATGACATGGGAGACAACTAGCAAAGGATTGCTCAACATGGTATGCCATATCAAAGAAGGTGCTGTGCTCTATGAATGAAGCAGAATTTCAGTAGCTCAAAAGAAATATGAGATGTGCACATTTAGGGACATCTCCACTCCAGATGTCCATGTGGACTATTGGTGGCCCACCTGTGCTTATATTGGTCTGACCAGACACAGTCAGACACACTGTACCTTGACTCCAACATAGCGATGTCATTTTTATCTGCTTTGAAAAACAAAAGACAACTGTTCTTAGATCTCACATGTAACTCAGAATACAGAGGAATGTTTTTCCCTCTCACCTTCAAAGGGAGCTTTGGATCAGAATACAATTTTTGCAAGAAAAAGGATAATTGACATATTATTTGACTCAACTGGAAGTAGTAATAATAATAATTAACAACATTTATATAATGCCTGCTACATATCAGACACTGTGCTAAGCACTTTTAAAATAAATTTTGTGTTATTTCATCCTCATAAGAAACCTGTGAAGGAAGTATTATTATTAAATCATTTTTATAGATGAAGGAACTGGGCAAACAGAGGTTAAGTGACTTGGCCAGAGTCATAGAGCTAGAAAGTGTCTTAGGCTCAATTGAAAGTCAGGTCTTCCTGACTCCAGGTCCAGCTCTCCACCCACTGTTCCACAGTTCTCAGATACGTAAAAGATGCCCAGGACTTGGACTCTACACTGTTCTCTAGCAGTTGGAGCTATGAACAACCCTCTTATGTCCTCATGTTTTATCATCTCTTTGTAGTAGCCACATTTATTTAACAAAACAACTCAATTTTTCTCTGATGAGCAAAGCAACAGTAATACTTAACTCCTCACTTCCTCCCTGTCTCTGTCTCTTTGTCTCTCTCTGTCTCTCTATCTGTGTGTCTCTGTCTCTGTCTCTGCCTCTCTCTGTCTCTCTCTGTCCTCCTGTTAAAGTACACCCATCTGGGTCTAGGAAGAGATTATACTTCCATTCTCTTAAGAGAAGGGTTTATTGTGGTCTGATTCTGTTGCTAGCAGATCTGGCAGAGACATTGGTCATATAGTTTTAAAGTGTTGCTGACAAATCTGGTTCTTCTGCACTTGTATCTTATTGCATAGCTGTATCTTAGCAATGTGTAAATACTAGTGTAACACCAGTTCCTCTCCTGTCTCTCCCCCCTGCACACACACCCCTTTGAAGGCCAGTAGGTTATATTTCATTCATTCCCTAGGGTTTTCCAGTAACTTTTCTTGTGAATGAGTGGTATTTTGGCTCTCTGCAAACGACTCCTACCTCCACTGATGTTGTTCCCTCAGTTATAGGGAGTAGTCTCCTGTACCCCAATTCTATTCACTTATAGTCACATGAACTTTTACGCAGAAATATTTACTTCAGAAGGCATAATCACAAATATACAAACTTACTCCTTTAGTACGTGGAGGCCATAACCTCTCTTGCCCCACCTCAGTCTCTGGAAAAGGGAAGGGAATTCGATTGGTGGCTTGTCACAGTCTCAGTTTTAAGTCCAAATCCCTTCTCAGGCTCAAGCCGCAGAACCTCTGTCTTCTTAGGGCTTCCATTCTGGTCTGGCTATACTACCTTGGCTGCAGTTCTTGCCACCGGTGTCATAGCTCAAACTCGGAAAGAGCACCAAACTCATTTCTATGAGGAAGAGTGAGCAGGAGAAAGAACGTTTTTCCCTCTCACTAAATTGCTGTGAGTGACATAGCAGAAAGAAGGGAGCTAAAAAACAAAAGTCAGTAGGCTAAGGTGGCCAATCAATTGGTGGCTACTGCCACCGGTATGCTAAGGGGCAAAAAGGCCTCCATATTAGGTAATCTGGACAGGTTCCAACGACCCCTCATGTTCGTCCAAGTAGGAGTGCCCAGATATACCCAGATTACATCAGCTTTGATGGATTTTTGTGTTTGTACTAAGTCAGAAAGTCTACCCCCAAGGTGATGTGCTTGCAATTCCTTTATGACTCCTCCTTTCCTCTTCTTTTTTAGCAAAACTTTTTAATAAGAAGTTATGGGTCATTTTGAATAAAAGGTCATTAGAAGTGCAGGGTAGAAAGGAAAAGTCAGATGTGTAAACACTCACGCTTCTGGCTACAACAGTCTTACTATCATTTAGGTATCCAAAAATTTAGTTAGAATTTATCATAAATAAAATATTTAAAATAATATTTGCAAATGTGTTTTTAGTAAGTGGTTTCTTTTGGAATTGGTGGCCTTTTTACAGTTATCAAATTTATTAAGTTCAATAATAGTTTACTACTGAAAGTGCCAAAATGTCATCTTGTAAAATAATCTGAACACTAGGGAAATCTAAGTTATAGAAAACATGAATAAATCCCTTTCTTTTAAAAGCAGAAACTACATCATCCCATTTATGAGATACTTGGTTGTGGCAAATTCAACAGTAAGAACAGATGTCGTGTTACTATCATAATTGAAATTCTATCCCATTGATAAGATAGGTAGAATTTCGCTTCTTTTTATAAAATTTAAAAAAAAATCAGAAAATTGATTTACCTGGAGCATCAAAAGTTCGCCAGTAGAAAATATGTGCTATTCAGATGTACTTTTTTTAAATAGTAGGATTCCCAAGTGTAAAGCACGATTTTACAAATGTTTATAAGATATAATCCTCCAATTTTGTGCACTTACCCAATTCTTTTGTAAATTGTGCTGTTCAAGTTTCTGTTATTCTCAAACAGGTCAATACCTTGCTTATTAAATTTATCATTCCTTAACATAGGATAAAATAATTTTTTTTGATTTTTAAAGAAATTTTTAAATGGTGTCAAGTTATAATATCCATTGAAATTCACACCCCCCAAATATTCTTTTTAAACAAATCAATTAGAATTTCAAAATTGTATTTTCTGTAGCTCGTATTTTACCAAGAACCTCACTAAATAACTTCATTTTGTACAGTAGTGTAAAATATAACTTCTGATTAAGAGCTTCACCAAAAAAGAGATTTTTTTTTTCCTGCTGATGTTAGCTTAGAGTTTCTATCTTTGCTTTTTTTTATTCTGTATGTCTTACAATAACCTTTGGCCAAAAGCAATAAAATTCTGACCTTACAGATCTTTCTAACTGTGAATATACAACTTTAGCAGTCTATAACTTTCTGTCATTCTATCACATGGATGTTTTCCTATCCTTCATTGCTTTTCTCTATCCAAGAGAAAATAATAAATTCTGTTAAAGTCTTCTGCAGCATAACATAACATTTGGGTTAAGTGCAAATGTGAAATAAAACAGTTTGTGTGAATATACATGGTAGCTGAAAAATTAAAGAAGATTGAGATTACATTTTCCTTTAAAAAAAACCCAACAGTTCTGTACCCAACTTTTGTTTTTGTTGGTATCAAGAATTGCTAGTCAGGAAATTTCATCTACTAGGGCAGAAGAGTTCATGTTGTGCAATTTGTAGTCTTAGAGTAGCCCGAGGCACTAAGTAGTTGAGTGATTTGCCCTGGGTGACATATTCAGTGTTAGAGGTCAAACTTGAAACCTGGGGCCTGCTATCTATCCACTATATCACAGGGACTCTCAAGCCCCAAGCAATATATGTATTGAAATAATTCTGATTTTTAGATGATGCTGTTTGGAGGCTAGTACTTTAAAAGGAAAAAAAAAACTTAAGCCATACATTTTAAATTGGATAAAATTGTGATTTCCATATCAATTAATAGAGCAGAAAGGTGTATGGGACAGAACAGTGGATCAGATATGAGGCCTTGATTAGGAAACTAATCATATGAGTATAAGTCACTTCAATTTGTGAAGATTCCTGTCCAGTGTCCTGTGCAATGGACATAATAATCATACTACTTACTTCCCTCACATAGCTGATTACAGAAACCATTTTATAAACTATGAATCACCATTATAATGTGTGCTGCACCACTATGATAATAGTCATGATGATCAGCATATATGAGGTACATTACCCAACCCGTAAATATTATTATCAAGATGCTATATACATGTATATATACACACATATATGTGTATGCGAAAATACATGTTAACGTATACTTTTTCTGTTATAATAAATATTCTCACCAAATGGTATACTGAATTATGTGCAAACAAATAGGTGAATGTGCGTGCGTGCGTGTGTGTGTGTGTGTCTGTGTATGCAAATACCATCTTGATGATATTTTTTGTTTCAGGAAAGATATGTATATATACACACATTTATGTGCATATATGTGTGTGTGCATGTATGTGCACATACATGCAAACATACATTTTTAATATATTGCTTACTACAAAAATATTTATGTTTAATAGGAAAATAATTTATTTTGTCTAGATATAGTTTGCTGATTTGAGTATAAAATTTATGAAGACAAATAGTCTAAATTTTTGTGAAATAAATAACAAAGAATTTAATCAGATCATGCAAATTTCCTGTTTTTATGTTAAAGGATTTCCCTTCCTTCAGCTCTCTCAAATTCATTGGCTACTTAGTGGCAGCTTGCAATTTGTGTTAGTGAAGAGTATCCAAAATGATGATTTTAGAGATTCTCAATATCTTGAAGCCAAATAAAGGTATGTGCTTCTATTATTTAAAGTAGAAACAGCCCTGGCATGTATAGAAACAACAGTCCATACATGTATATGTATAGAAACAGCCCTAGTAAGGCAGTGTGTTATAATAAATAGATAAGCATGAGAGGAAGACCTGTATTAAATTTTTTTTATGTACACATACTAGCAGCATACCTTTGGGCAATTCCCTTTAACTTCTCAATGCCCCAGGAAACTCTCCACTGTATGTTCCATGCAAAATACGATCTGCATCAGCGAGGTCATAATCATTGAGAAATGATGGGACATTTTCCCCTCACTTCTTCTTTTTCAGTTTCACATAATAGCCAATGTAATAGAATCCATTATAGCAAATCAGCATTGTTTTTAGATACTCTAGTGCAGAGGTTCTCAACCTGTGGGTCACGACCCCTTTGGGGGTCAAATGACCCTTTCACAGGGGTCACATAAGACCATCAGAAAACACATATTTTCGATGGTCTTAGGAACTGAGACACTGCTCCTCTGTAAGATTCACTTACATATGAGTATTAAAGGGTTGTGGCATTAGGAAGGTTGAGAACCACTGCTCTAGTGAATCTATGATTAAGGAATTTCTATCTGTGATGCAGGTGCCAACCCATTTATGCTAGCCAGTCTTGTGTAACTCTTATCCATGTCTTCCTAAAAGTTCTCCACAGGGTCCATACAACATGCTAGAGGTCTTCCTCTCTTTCTCCCATGTCATTGTGTATTAGCAACCACACTAGCATACAGGGTGGGCTGCTAGCATGAGTTCTTTGATCTGCTTTTCTAAAGGAAAGGCAGCTTTAAAGGCATTAAGAATCTTACTTTAATTAACAGAGAGGTAAGTACAGATAAGTAGAAAGAAGTGAATGTGCAAGAAAGAATAAAGCAGACAGGGTTCCAACTTTCTAAACAAAGTAATATAACCACCTATATATATATATTATTAGATTGGGAGAGCCCAGACCTGTGATTAGTTAGGGGGATCTTAACAAACAACTACTCAGAGTCCCAATCAGGGAATCAAAAGGTCCTTCTCATGAGCAAATCCCCAAAGTAAAATATCAGCCTCCCACTATATATAGTTTTCAACTAACAGAACCAGAAGGCAACACAACCCTTGTAACTCAGTGCCTAATTACCTTAGTAGCCTTCCTAAAACAAGCCTCCCCTAATCAAGCCTCCCTTTAGGCAAGTTCTTCCTCCAATGGACTCTATGTGACTCAGGATTTGTCATAGCTGGACCCAAGCTCAAAGCAATAAGACATCCATGATTGAACACATGTGGTCACATAGGCCTATTAATGCATGAGGAAGATCTTCATATTCCATATTGCACAAAAAGACACCAGAGGGATATAATGGCCATCCACCTGTCATCTCTTGTTCTTACTGTGTGACCAGATTATTCTTTTTTCCATTTAAAAAAAAATAAAATCATTGACTATTATCCTTCTTTAGAGTCTTTACTATATTTTGTAGACTGCACACAGTCATTAAGCACCTTTCCACTGTTCTTTCTGACATGCTTATTTTTAGTTTTCCATGAACAATCATATTTCATGTCCCTTTGCCGTATAGTAACACTTATTAAAAAAACCCAAATCTTAAGTGATTTCTGTATATGGATAGGAGATATTATAAAAGAGGCTGTAAGGTGGTGTTTTGTTTAAGTAGAATGCTTTTCCCTCCATAATCAACAAACAATAAATACAATGTGGCCTTATATTCTCTACAACTTTCAGTCAATTATAGATTGTTAATGATATGGTTACCATCCTCCCAGCCCTTAGTTTCACAACATAGGAATCATCCTGGTCTCCTCACTATCTCTAACCATTTGTATCCATTCAGTTGCCAAGGACCATGTGATAATTTCACCTTTATAATACCTTTTGAATACCCTTTCTTCTCTTCTGACACTGGTACCACTCTGGTATAAGCCTCATCACCTAATGTCTGGATTATTATAGTAGCCTGCTGGTGTGACTGCCTGGCTCTCTAACCACTATAATCTATACTCCATTCAGCCACACAAGTGATTTCCCCAAAGCCCAGGTCCAATCATCTCACTCTCTTTCTCAGTAAACTCCAGTGGTTCCCTGTTACCTCCAGGATCAAATATGAAATGCTCTTTTGGTGTTCAAAACCTTCTTAACCTTGCCTTCTCCTACCTTTCCAGTCCTCACTCTTCAATCCTGTGGCCCTGGCCTCTTGACTGTTCCATAAACAAGACACTGTCTCTTAGCTTCCAGCATTTTACCTTACTGCTTCCCATGAGGCCCGGAATGCTCTTCCTCTTCCTTGCTCTTCTCACTGACCTCCCTGGCTTTCGAGTATAATTCCATCTTTTACTGGAAGTTTTCCTCCTACTGCTTTTAATTCTGGTACCTTCCTTCTTCTAATTTTCCATTTATCCTATATAATGCCTGCTTTACATTTGATTGCATGTTATCTTCCCTATCAGATGGTAAGTTCCTTGAGGGGAGTGACAGGGTTTTTTTGCCCCCTTTTTTGTATCCCCAATGTTTACTTAGTGTCTGATAGTAGGTGATTCTATAATATTGTTGAATAAGATTTATGAACATTTATTTGTTTCTTATTAATTGAGGTAAAAATTGACCACAGACATCTTGTTTAGATGGTGTAATAGGTATATAGTTAAGTATGTTTTGGTGTTTTCTTGGTCATGTTTTTTGTGGAATCAATAACATTAAGACTTCTCCCACCCCCCCCCACATATTTGGTGTCTTCTCTTCCTTCAGATGCCTTAAATATCTGTTCCTCAATGCTGTCACAGTTGTATAACATCCAGCAAAGTTCTCCTTTATGTATGCTTGATCTGATCTGACTGCTTTCCCTATCTCTGTTCTCTGTAGTGCCATTTCTTTTTCCTTTGTAAGAATATAAGGGACTATGGTATTAGGGTACAAGTGTGATGATTCCACTATCCTTAATGGTGAAAACAATCTTAATAATTTTTTCAATTCAATTTTCTTTTTTTATGGCTTTTTCTGTATTTCTGTATCTATCTTTGAATGTCTTTAAGATAATTTTGCTTAGACTCTTTTGGCAAACTTCTTTTAGACTGGATTTTTCTCTCTAATGCATCTCTCTGCTTTATGAGATGATATTACTTATATTCATTCATTAGCCTTTTTTCGTAAGATTTTACAGATTAATTTATATTCTGTTACCCTGTATTCTTTAGCAGCCAAGTCTCCATTTGGTGAGTAAGTCATATAAGTGTTGATAAGATAATTTCTGGGCATCTTTAATCTCCTTATTGTAGCAATTAAGTGACATTTGATTAACTTCTTAATAAAATTGTTATAGTAGGTGTCATTGTTCTTTCTGTTGTCTATTTCTCAGTTTTTAAATTTCAATAACTCATTTAAATAATTCAGTGCTAAATCCTAATTGTAGGAGATATCTTTTTTGTCATTGCTATGTTTATTTGTTTATTATAAGTTCTAATCTTAGCTCAGATAAGTCTGTGGTCTTACATTTTAGGGAAGGCTAATTTGGGATTAACTCCTATATTCTGCCTTTTAAAATACAGAAAAATTGTTTTCTTTGTGATTTTTTTTATTGCTCACTATATCCAACATTAACCGATTTTTTTCTTGAAGAAAGTGTTTATGATAAAATGGCGTGCAAATTTTAAATAATCAACAAAACAAGCTTTTCTTATTTCTTTCCCAAGAACCATGCTTTTCCAAATATTTTCCCTCAATCCCACATTTTTTCAGTGTTTGCATTGAAGTCACTAAGTATCAGAACATATATTGGTTTAATTTGGAGAAACATTTTAAATTCTTGATCAAATATTAGCTTGTCATCAGTAGATCATGTTGATGTATAGGTTAAGTTTAATTTCATGATGATGATTTTGCAAATACAACTAGACTACAATGATGACCAGAGGTTTCATGAAATAGTATTTCTTGTAACTTTTCAGTATACAAAAAGTCCGTATTTTTTTTTCTTTTTTCCCTTTTGGGGGGGGGGGGAAGGTAGGGCAATTGGGGTTAAGTGACTTGCCCAAGGTCACATGGCTAGTTTTTATGTTAAGTGTCTGAGGCTGGATTTGAACTCATGTTCTCCTGACTCCAGGGCCAGTGCTCTATTTACTGTGCCACCTAGCTGCCCCTGAATTTGTTTCATTTATACCTCCAAGAAGTACTTGTGAGCCATCCATCCCTTTAGTTCCAACTAACTTCTTTCTTTTGGTTTCACTGATAGCAAGACTGTCAAAATGGATACGATCCAGGTCATTTTCCTCACATGCAAGATTCCATTTCTCGTGTTTGCCTCTGCACTAGTTGTCCCCTATGCTTGGAACTTTCTTCCTGGCACATGTTGAGTCATTTTTAAGTTGTGTCTGACTCTCCATGACCTCATTTGGGGTTTTCTTGGCAGAGATACTGGCATAGTTTGCCATTTCCTTCTCTAGCTCGTTTTATAGATGATGAAACTGAGGTAAACAAGGTTAAGCGACTTGCCCAGAGTCACACAGCTAGTAAGTGTCTGAAGCCAGATTTGAACTCAGGAAGATGAGTCTTCCCAACTTTATGCCCAGTATTCTATCCACTGTGCCATATAGCTGCCCACCTGGAAGATAGTAGGTGCTTAATAAATGTTGATTAATTGATTGATTCTCCCTCCTTACCTCTACTTATTTAGTTTCCCTGCCTTCCTTGAAGACTGACTTCAGATGCTACCTTGTGCAGGAGGCCTTTGCAAATCCCCCCACATGCTAGTACCTTCTCCTCTGTGATCACCTTCCAGTTTCTCTATAGACATTTTATATCTACCTGGTTATTTTCTTGTTCTTTTCCCCATTAGAATGTGAATTTCTTGAGGGTCAGGCTTGAGGCCGTGTTTCTTTGTATCCCTAGTGTTTAGCACAGTGCCTGCCAACATAGTAAGCACGTAATAAATATTTGCTGACTGACTCCAGCGGTATGTCCCCTTGTTGGTGATTAAACAAGCATAGCACGTTGATTGTACCATAAGGCAAATGAAGTTTGTTGATAGTCTAAAAACTGTGTAATGCTTAGTAATGCCTACTTCCTTCTTTACCCATCTGCCACCATTGCTATAGATGTGGAATATGGTGGTAGTACACAGGTCTGACAACCACTGTTTATGTTTTCCTGTTTGATGAGTTGCAAAGACCAGAAAAATTTTTAACATGGAGTGTTCAGACTCCTGGTGATGTCCATCTTTGTGATAAGCTAGGTTGGGCCTCAAGAGACTAATTCAGTCTGTTCCCAAGGTAAAATTTAATAATGTGTTCTGCACAATATTTTACACATTATTTCATTTGATCATCATGAAAACACTATGAGTTAAATGTTGTTATTATCCGCTTTTTTACAGATGAGAAAATGGAGGCAAAGAGAATTGAAGTTACTTGCCCAGCCTCAAACAACTAGTAGTTATTGGAGTCAGGATTCAAACTCTTATCTTTCTGATTACAAGCCCAGAACTCTTGTCACTTACTTGTCACACTCAGAATAAAGCTCAGTTGAACATCTACTTGTAAATAATACATTTGACCTAATTTATCCTTTACTTTTAAGACAGCCATGTTTTATAACTGTCGCTTTGGGAATGTTGATTGAATCATGAATTAAAATTGGAAAGGATTGTGGAGATTCTATAATCAGAGATCAGAGATTATGTCCTGAAGAGATTTTAGAGGACATGTAACCCAGTATCCTTATTTTAAAGCTGATGATCCTGAAACCAAAGAAAGGTAAGTGATATTTTCAGAGTCACATAGATAATTTGTGACAGAGTTGTCACTGGAACCCAGGTATTTCTCTGCCCCTCACCCCCAACATCTCATTGAACCAAGTTGCCCCTCAACCTCCTCCTTTTATGAATAAATAAATAAATAAAACGAATTCCCAGAAAGGTAAACTACCTTGCTCAAAACCACACAACTAATTAATTTTGGAATGAGGATGAGAACCCAAGTCTCATGACTCTTAGTCCTTAGTTTTTTTTTTCCTACTATATCACACACGGATATACAAATGTCTTCATATTTTTACTTTACTATAAATATTGTTTTTTAATTTTTAAATTTTTACATATATGCATGTATTAGGTGACTTGTTATTGTTAAGGTCTATTGATTTAAAATTAAATAGTCTGAGTTTCAAGCCATTTTGTTAAAACAAATTCAGATGATCCTGGTAAAGTCAGGCAATCTTGGGAGAGTTTTTTGGGGGGAAGAGAGAAACAGTATGGTAGAGAAATGCTCTCCTTCCCTCTCCTTTTTCATGTGACAACTATCCATATTGAGAAAATTCTGTTGTAGTGAAATGTACACAAGACCAGAAGAACGAAAGACTGGAAGGAGACTGGCCCGCATTCTAGGCTTGGCTTTCTCACAAACTATCCATGTGTGATTTTGGGAAACTCATTTAAACACTTTAATCAAAAGTTGTTGTTCTTTTTTTAATAAAGTCCATAAATCATGAAGATAGGTCTCCTCATTAAACCTTGCTGTTTCCTTTTTCTGAAAAAGATAAGGTTAATTTAGATTAATCAATAAACATGGATTAAGTACCAGCTATGTCAAGCACATTCACTGTGTGCCTGACACAGTGAATAGAGAGGCATCTTGGAACCCTGGAACACCTGACTTCAAGTCCATCCCATAACGTGTGGTTGTTTGACCCTGGGAAAGTCACTTTGCTAGAGACAACTGTCTAAGTAGCCGAGAATATCCTGATTTTCATTGATTGATTTGCATTCCTCACTTGGAAGTTCCCAGGACCACTGATATCAGAACCGCAGTCTCTATCTCTTATTTCTATGTGTCAAACACTAATGACTGGGTAAACAAAGGCACAAGGAAAACACCCCATCCTCAAAGAGCTTACATTATACAGGAAGACATCCAGAATTCTTTGGGGGGGGCGTTGATTGGGGTGGGAGTATTTAAAAAATTATTCTCTTTGGCTCATGCCACCAATCAGATTTTTACCTGTGAATATCAGAATTAGATATATATATATATATATATATATATATTTTTTTTTTTTCTCCACCCAGGTTGTCCCTCAGGAACAAGATCATTACAACCTAGCTGGTTAGGTAAAGGCAAAAGATGACTCAACTAACTTTTAAGCACAGTTCATCAGGTTGTTTTTTTTCCCTATGATAAAAGGAATTTCCATTCAAGCCTCTAAATCCTGAAAATAATTCTCACTCTCTCTAATAATGGGCTTTTATCACCTCTAAGAACTACCCTTGAATTGAGCTACACCTTCAACAGGGAAAAAAATCAAAGTTGCTAAAGGACCAAGCCACCCACTCCTATAGTGAGTCTCACATTTCCAGTTACTTATATTAGCCTTCATACTTAGAATATTCCCTTAATTGGAGCCCCTTCCCCCTACATTGGAAAAGAACTTGGGATCAGCAGTCTTCCTTCCCTTCCCGCATATGTGGATTGTACACATAACTCATTGTCCTAATATAGGGCAGGAACTAGATTTATGCCTCTCTATTTTTTTTTCTCTTTTCCTCCAGTCTGTTCTTCAAGATTGGTATGACATAGGAAATCCTTGGCATAGTCCAAGGACTGATGCTTATCTAGGAACTTCTCATCTTTTCTATAGAAAGCAAAGGCTAGTGATATAGTATTGTTTAGGAATTTCTTATTTGGACAAGGAGGCTTGCCATGTCCCATGCCTAGAACAGACTCCCCTTTTTGTATCTGCCTCATGGAATATTGTCTCCTTCAAATCTCAGAACCGTTCCAACCTGCTCCGTGGTCTGTGGTCAGTTGTTTTAATTCTTAGTTTGTTGGTCTCTTTCTCTCCCCTTGTCTCCATGTTTCCCTGTTTCCCTCTCTCCCTTTCTCTTTCTCTCCAGTTTTCTTTATAATATAATTATAATGATCTTTGTACATATTTCCACCATGTATGGAGTACCAGACATGGAATCAGAGAGGTCTGAATTTGAATTCTGTCTCAGAGACTTATCATGATAATAAGGATGATAATTGCACTTGCTTGACAAGGATCAAAGGAGACAACTTATATATAGCACTTTGAAAACTTTCAAAGCATTATAGTTATCATCATCATTATTATTTTTACCGTCATTATTGGAAGGGAATAAACATGCATATAGCATCTCTGTCTACCATGCGCTAAGAACTTTTTACAAATATTGTGTTCTTGCAATCCTCTGAGGTAGGTACTAGTATAATCTTGTTTTACAGTTAAAACTCTGGCAAGACAGAGATAAAGTGATTTACTCAAGGTCATAAAACTAGTAGGGATCTGAGCCTGGAGCTGAACTCAGGTTTTTCTGACTCCAGGCCTCGTGCTCTATACACTGTGCCACCAGTCAGCTCTGATTGTTATTATCATTTGTAATGGCAATGTTCTTGATGACAGGAACCATCTTCTTGTTTCTGTCTGTCCCCCAGATCTAACACAGTGTCTTAAGCATAATATCTCTCTCCTTTTTTTTTCTTTTTGGAGGAGGAAGGGCAGGGATATTGGGCTTAAATGACTTGCCCAAGGTCACAGGACTGGTAAGTGTTAAGTGTATGAAGCCAGATTTGAACCCAAGCCCTCCTGACTCCAAGGCTGATGCTCTATGCCACCTAGCCACCCACCATAGTATCTCTTTATTAAAAGTTTGTTGAATTTATTGTTCCTGAATGCCACACAGGCTCCCTTCTAGGAAGAAAAAAACACCTGTTTTTTGACTGACTTATCTCTGTCCTTGGTTCTCTATCTCTACTTAGCACTCCTTCCTTTTTTAGAGGCCAAATCGAAGGGCAAGACTCAAGTTTATAACTAATCATGACTCAATCAATTGTTCTCAAATATATTATTGATGGGCATCTTTCCACCTTGTATAAGAAGATACCATAAATAACAGAATAAGCTACACATTGATGATTGGCACTTAGGACTCAGGGTGATACCTGGGCACACATTCCCAACAGCAGCATGATTTTTAAATTGGAGAAAGCAATACAGCAAAATAAAATAATGGGATGTTTGTGAGGTTATTAGAAGATTCTGCTTTTTTCTGTGTAGCATTTTCTATTTCACAGCATGTGTCATGGAACAGGCTGTATTTTAGATTTATCTATTAAGAGACCCCCCTGGTGGCTTCACATGACACACCTTGATGCCACACAAGGTCTCCAATGTTAATTTCCACTTGCCTGTCCTTGATTCCTGTGCATTTTTTAGGGTTTTCGTTTGTGGTTTATGTCTGTGCAGCAGTGTATAATGCTTTTGTTGTGACAGCTGTACCAGAACATAATGCTGTTTGAAACACAGAGGGCACCACAATCTGGAATACATAATGTTTAAACCTCTGCCTGAACTGGGATATATGGTTTAGCAATGTAATAAAAAATGTGTATAAGCTTGGCATTTCAGAAAAGACAATAAAATAGTATTGTAGGAGGAGGCTCACAGAGCATTTCTTGCACATGACTTGACTGTGTTCTAGAAAAGAAAGACTTTCTGCTAATGCTTAGTTCATGAACTCATAGTAAGGTAAATGTTCAGTGTGAATTGGCTTACAACCTAGTGTCAGAATTGGGATACAAACTCTAAAGGCTGGAGGATATGAACTGAGGGGAAAAAAATCAACATACTAATGATGGTTTCTGCAGAGTTCTCAAATCTGTTTTAAACACAAAATGGCAGCATAAAATCCAATTTTAATTTTCTTCCAACTGTATAAACTGGAAAGAATGAGGTGCCGTGGAACGAATGTGTTGGGATTAGTTATGGCATTGAAGAAGATGTAAACCAAGTGATCTGGAAACATCCATGATTGAGGGAGCAGCTTTAAACAGTGAAAAGTTAGAGACATATATGACATTTGAAATACAATCTCTTTACGTTGCCTGCTTTCAGCCAAGTAATTCACAGTGCATTTATTCAAGATTACTATCAGAATGTGTAATAGCCATTAAGGAGTTTTTCAGACAGATGACTGCCACCTGATATTTCTAGATTCATCTATTTTTAATTAATTACATTAACTATTTCACTGGCACTTTCAATAGCAGCGTCTGCTCTTGACTTTAGAAAATGTCACCCTGACTTTGCAAATATGTCTCTATTGTTTCTAGAACCTTTTTTAGAGGAAAAGAACGAATTGACATTTAAGTAAATGAACTCAAAGAAAAATATTAGAAATACTTTTAAAGTACTAAACATCTATTGTATACTATACATGATACCAAGATATCCAACATATCCTTCATTGAAAAGGGTTTATAAAATCTTTGGGGAAATAAGATATATATATATAACAGTATAAAACAGTGGTTCTCAACCTTCCTAATGCCGTGACCCTTTAATACCCATATGTGGGCAGACCTGCCTGGAGACAAATAGAGGAGCCATGTTTCGGTTCCTAAGACCATTGGAAATATGTGTTTTCTGATGGTCTTAGGCGACCTCTGTGACCCCTGTGAAAGGGTTGTTCGACCTCCAAAGGGGTCACGACCCACAGATTGAGAAATGCTGGCATAAAAAATATGATAAATACTTAATGGATGATATAATCAAATTATTTTAAGATTTTAGAGGAGGGAAGTATTTTTGGCAAGGTGCATTGTGGAAGATAGAATATTTCACTTGTACCCTTGGTAGGATTATGATCAATTAAGAGGGAATGGAAGAACATGACTGGTATTATTCTTTAATCTTCACTTGCTCCTTACCTCTAAAACTCAAATATAGGCTGTCCCCAAGGCTTCTCTTCTTTGATTACATTCTTTCCCTTGGTTATCATTTACAGATAACAGTTTTAGAATAAAGAAGGTACCTGACCATTCAAGTAATATAAACCATACCTAAAAGAGAATCCCTCCTACAACATACCTGAAATCTTACAAATGATCAACCAGTTAGCTAATAAAAGTTATCTATCTCATTATGCCCATTTCCTAAGGCATCTCATTCTACTTTTGGATAGTACTCCTTACTAGAAATATTTTTTTGTTTCCTTATATCAAGCCAGATGTAATTCTTTCCACACATTGTTCTTAGAACAAATATAATTCTTCTCCTACATAGGAGATAGTTGCAATGCACTGTGATCCATATTCCCACCCCCAAATTCCTCTCTTTTTTAAAGTAAAATATTCCTAGTTCTTTCAAGCAATCCTCACATAGCACACAAACTGAAGGCCTTCTGCCATCTTGATTGCTCTCCTCTGAATGCTTTCCATGTGCCTATAGGACTTCTCCACCTGGTTATCCTTCTCTTACCTCAAGCTTAACATTAAAAAAACACACACACATTAATTTTTCTTTAAGCATGATCCTCCTTCATGCTTTATTATGTTTATCATTGACTTTTCAATCACATAATGCCAGACACTATTGAAAAACCCCTTCTTCTAGATAAGCTCTTCTGCCTTGACTTCAAAGACATAACACTCCTTTAGTTCTCCCACCTTTCTAAATTCTTTCTCTATTTCCTTGCCTAGATGCTCATCTTTATCCTGACTTTCTAAAGTTCTGTTTTTGAAGTTCTTCTCTTCTCTCTCTACATGGTTTCACTTGATAATTTCATTTGGTCCCACTGCTTCAGTGGTTCCCTAGCACCTACTGAGTAAAGTTCAAACACTTTGGCCTGACATTCAAGCTTCCCTGCAAATAATCATGATCCTCTATGCTGATCTCATATTTCCCTGATCCCTGCCCATGTACTCTATTCTCCATTTGAACTGTACTATCTGCCATTACCTTTAATACATTATATTATTTCCTGATTGATTTATCTTCTTGTCTTATTTTCTATATATGTGGTATTACCTCTCTTCTTTATCCTCATTAAAATCCTAATGAAGCTTTAATAACTAAACTCTAATAACACTTCTTCTAAAAAGTTCCGTGATCCCCAACCTCACAAATGTCCTTTTCCATCCAAAACTGTCTTCACAAAGTAAATGCATTTACATTCTTTTGTGTTGTAATTATTTGTATATGTATAACATTCTCATACTTTATAAATGAGTAAGTAAAGTCCATGAGAGCAGAGATCTAGTCTCTAAATATTGCATCTACCCCAGGAGCCAGCACAGTACTATGGCACTTTTAAAAAATATGAATTGACTTAAACAATAAATGAACTGAGAATTTGAGAAGATTAGTGGAACCTATCTTGATAAAGGCTTATTTAAAACTTCAAATATCTCCCATCCATTTGGGAGGCAAAAATGAATATCAAAATGGATATCAGTAATGAATTTTCAGTCAGGATGCAATTTTATAGAGAAAAAGAGAATAAGGATGTAAGAGAGGATGTAAGGTATTTTTAGTACTGAGCTAACCTGGCCACTTCTGCCCTCCTTAGGCACTTCACTGGGAGAGAACTTAGGCACATCAGATGGTAGGTCTGACCTTGGCTTTTATTTATAGGCAGTGCAGTGGTGCAGTGGATAAAATAAATGGAGTCTGAACGCTTGAGTTCAGATATGTTTTAGCTGTTTGGCCCCAGGCAAGTCACTCCTTATCTGTAAAATGGGAATAATAATAGCATCTATCTCTCAGGACTGTTGTTAGAAGCAAAGATGGTAATATTTTTAAAGAACTTTGTAAACTTTAAAATTTTATAGAAATATTATTATTATTATTATTATTATTATTATTAGTCATAGTAGTAATAGAACATCCTAGCAAATGTTCAGGTCAAACTAGGTAAAATTAAAGTTCTTTATGTGTCTACTTCCCAAGAATTAACAATGTCAAGACTGAGTGAAATGATTATTTGTCTCTTTTATTTAATAACTAATTACTAAATTAGGACCAAGGTTTTCCCCTTTTTCTACTTCCTCATCCAGAAATCAACCAGTATGAGAAATCTTGGACAGTTACTCAAGCTAAGATCTAATCAAAGACAGTAAGGAAATTCTAAGTTTTGGCAAATGGGTGGATTCCTGCTCATTGTGTTTACTTAGACAGGTCTGGGAACATGTAGATACTCACTTTTGTCAGATTCTCCCTTTTGTTAGGGAAATTGGCAAGTCTCTTCCAATCAGGATTTGAATGCTCAGTGTCTAGTACCTCAAGAATAAACCCATTATAATCTCATTATAATAGTCATTCTATCATTCCTTGTTAACCAATGAGAGTTAATTTCCACCCTTAGGTGTTCCTCCTTTTTGAAGGGTATATACTCTGTGAGCCAACCACCACCATTATTCCAAGAGAGAAATGGCCAAATGACCACTCCTTTTATTAATAAAATTCATTAATAAAATAATTAATTACCCAGAAACTGTGTTTCTTGAACTTTCAAAACATCACAAGGCCCTCAGATGTAGTAGGTGGTAAGTTACAGTGGCATGAGTATGATTACTAGTGAGAGGACTTGGTTTCAAGTCCAGGTTCATTTATTGCTACTGCTGAAATTCCTTCAAACTCTGAAATTCTGTAAATTCCCTTTCACTTAAATTCATTTCATTTATCTCCGATTGTCAGTTTCCTCAATCAACAATCAATAAATAAACATATATTAACTGCAAACCACAGGCCAGACAGTATGCAAGTCTCTTGGGATAAAAATACAAATAGTTCCTACTTTGAAGTAGTTTGCTTTCTAGTAAAAGAGTCATTATGTACTTATGTAGATATAAATAGAATCTATAGAATATAAATGCAAAGTAGTTTGGAGGGAAGGAAGCACACTAGCAGTTTGTAGGAACTGAGAAAGCTTAGTGGAGAACCAGCACTTGATTTACATCTTGAAGGATGAAATATAGATAATTCTAAGACATGGAGACAGATGGGAGATGCAATGCAATGCTGAGTATTAGAGAGAAAGCCAGTGTGGCCTGACCTTATACTGTGGGAAGGTCAGTAAGGGTTGGGGCCAGATTATAAAGGACTTTAAAAACCAACAGAGGAACTTATGTTAGATCCTAGAAACAAAAGGGAACCCACTGAAGTTATTGAAGAGACTAGTATTATGATCAGATCTGAACTTAAGGAAATGATTTTAACAGCTTTGTGGAAGAAGGAATAGAGTGGGAAGAAGCTCAGAACAGGCTTAAATTCTTGTTTACCTATAGTTGTTTGCATTCGGTCCCCTTCCTTAGACTGAGCTCCTTGAAACTGGGGACTGTCTTTTTCCTTTCTTTGTTATTTCCAGTCCTTAGCATAGTGCCTGCCACATAACAGACACTCAGTTAAAGCTTATTGACTGACTTACTGACAGATTGAAAAGATGTTTCCAAGGGATGGAAAATTCTATGAAATTTGCTCCTTTTGTAATAGTATTTTTCTTTTTCTTTTTTCAAGTAGTCTGAGAAATGATGAAAGCTTGAGCTAATATGATGGCTGTCTGAATAGGTTGGGCTCAGATGTGAAAGATGTTTTTGAGATAATTTGATGTGGGGTGAGGGTGAATGAAGAGGAAGGGATAATGCTAAAAGTTCCAGGCTTAGGAAAATGGAAGAATGATGTTGCCTACAATAGAAATAGGGAAGTTATAACCCTAAGTAGAGGGTTGAGTTTTGGGAAAAAATAGATGAATTCTCTTTTGCATATAATTGAGTTTCACATCTAGTTTGAAGTGTCCAATAGTCAATTGTTGCTTCAATGCTTAATTTCAAGAGAAAGTTTAAGACTGGATATATAGATCTTTGTATCTTATCTACATAGAGATGATAATTAAACCCATGGAAGTCATTTAGTTAGCTAATAAGAATTTATTAAGCATCTATTATGTTTCAGGTACTGGGCTAAGCCCTAGGGATATAAAGAAAGGCAAAGGGTAGTCCCTGATCTTAAGGAGGAAGAATGTATAGAAGAGTGCCTGGGACAGAGCTTCGTGCATCATTTACAATTAGGAGTCATGTTATCGATAATGAGTGAGGTAAGAAGACTGAAAAGATAGACAAATAGGAGGGGAACAAGGAAATTGTTGTGTTAATGACAATCCAGAAGAGATGGTATGAAGGAGAAGAGTTTGGTTAACAGGGTCAAATGCGTTAGAAGAGTTAAGAAGGTTTAGAATGAATCATTAATAATAATAATTATTATTATTAGGGGCGGCTAGGTGGCACAGTGAGTAGAGCACCGGCGCTGAAGTCAGGAGAACCTGAGTTCAAATCCGACCTCAGAAACAACACACACACACACACACACACACACACACACACAAAACTAGCTGTGTGACCTTGGGCAAGTCACTTAACCCCAATTGCCCTCCAAAAAGCAAAAACAAAAAAAGAATAAAAAATAATGATAATTATTATTGTTATCTATAACACTAGAATTCATATAATATTTTAGGGTTTACTAAATGCTTTGCAAGTATTACCTCATTTTATTGTCACAACAACCCTGGAAGGTAAATGTTAGTATTATCCCCATTTTATCAGTGAGAAAAAATGAGGAAGACAGAGGTGAATGATTTAGCCAAGGTTATCCAGCTAGTAAGTGTCCAAGACCAGATTCAAGTTCCACTTTCTCAGGACAGAGAAAAGATTTGACAATTAAGAGATCATTAATAACTTTGGAGAGAGCAGTTTCCATTGAGTCATAAGAGCAGAAGACAAATTGTAAAAGATTGAAAAGTAAGAAGTGAAAACTTTCATCAGAGGAAAGCGTTGAATAAAATATGTAAACAGATAGATGTATTCATGGTAATTTGAGGATGATGGAGTGAGCACTGATAGCTAAGAGAATTAGACAGATCTCAGGTACATGGGTGATGAACTGAGCCTTGATGTAAGCCATGGATTCTAAGAGATGGAGCTGAGGAAGGAGTACTAGAATTATTCAGATGCAGGATGACCAGCAAGCAGTATGCGAACAAGTTAATCTGCAGAAATCCAGTGCTACAATTGCTCTGATCATCAGTAATTTCATCAGAACAGAATATTTGCCATCTTCTCCTAATTGTCCAGCAATTTGACTTCCATAGCCGAGTGACATGAAGTGGTTTCCATGGGGTGGAAGGTTCTGTGGATTTTGCTCTTTTATACAAAGCAAAGTTGGAATTGCCTGGAAGGATGAATAAGGCTGTCTCTTCTTCTTATCAGGAAAGCATTTGTTCCCTGACATGATCAAATACAGGCTTTTTCTAGAATTGAAAGAGAGCTTTACTGTGCATTTACATTACACAGGCACATAGTGAATTATATAGAAAGTCATCAATATTTCCATTCCATGAGGTTTTGGAAGGATTGCTAAGACACACAGAAAAAATTTCTTATGAGCATCTATGTTAAATTTCTTATATAAACTTTAAATTTGAAGAAAATATCATAATATGGGGTACCTCCATTCCCTGGATTTGGTGGATTTAGAGTATTCTTGTGCTTTGAGGGAATTTTCTCTAACATGTAAGTGCTTACTGCGTCTCACCTCCCTCCCTTCTTTTTTTTCTTATAAAAGTTCCTAACCTTTTATATGGTGAAGATAGAGCTGTCAAAATAGATCCCAAGGTGTTGCTGCCCTGTTAACTGCGAGTGGAAATAATTGTCATCAACTCAAATGGTAGCACAGGAAAGGTATGTCACTCTCCTGACACTATAGTCATTCTCTAGTGAGGTAAAAGTTAGAAAAACTTCAAGGAAAAGACTGTAAATATGAACACTATTAAATTCCTGGCAAATTTTTATGAGTACAGTAGCAATAGTTCAATGTATCCAACATCTCTATGAATTTGAAGGGAAAGAAATCAGTGAAACATATGATTTGTTCTTACTAAGCAGCTACTACATATGTAGAAAGTACTGTGCTAGGTTCTGAGGGGAATACAATGATAAGTAAGACATGGTCCCTATGCTCCAGAAGCTTATAGTCTAGTAGGGCTGATACGTCATGGTTGCATATAATTAATAATATTATGTACTAATTTCTTAAGAGAAGCACAGAAATATGAAATAAGATCAAGCACTTGCATTAGGTAGGATCAGAGAAGACATCTTGTGGAAGGCAGCAATTAAGCTGAGCTATGAAGGATGGATATAATGTCAATATGTGGGGATAGGGATGGGTAGAGGAGATTTCATGCATAAAAAGTAGATTAAGCAAAATTATGGAAATGGGGTTACACATGACATGACAATCCTTTGTTTTGTTTTTAATATTTTTTAATTTGTTTTCTTGTTTACATCATTCATTTTCATTACATTTTTGAACTGCAGATTTTCTCCCCATCTTGCCCCTGTCCCAACCCTAAAACTGCAATCCCACTGTAAAGCCCCTCCCCTGCTC
>CM053593.1:72583857-72598697 GCA_028646575.1 Pseudocheirus occidentalis | reverse complement strand
CTCTCTCTCTCTCTCTCTCTCTCTCTCTCTCTCTCTCTCTCTCTCTCTCTCTCTCTCTGTGTCTGTCTGTCTGTCTCTCTCTGTGTCTCTGTCACTGTATCTTTCTCTTTCTCATTCTGTCTCTTGGTTGTTGTGAAAATCAAATGAGATGGCCTATACAAAAAACTCTGCAAACTTTAAAATGCTATATAACTACTGGTTATCATCATCATCATCATTTTTACCTAGAGGCCATGTATACAATTCAGTGGAGACTGGAATAGTTGTGGCAACCCAGACAGATATCAAAACCGGGGTAAGGCAATGGTAGTTGTCAGAGAAGACAGTCCAGTCCTGGGTGCTGTCAAGTCAGGAGAAAAGAATTCAGATCTTTCTCATTTGGGAGTTCTGGTAGAAGGCAAGCCCAGGAGAGAAACACTGTGGTGATGGGATTCTGGAGGTTTCAATAAGGAGTCATACTATCACAAAGAAAACATAAAGTAAGACATAGGAATAAGAGTTGTCACAGGAAGGAATCATTTCTTTACTAGGGAGAAAACATATTCCTTTTGGAGGAAGCACATAACATCCTGAGGTGTGACTGCTCTGGGGCAAAGGTTCCTCAACCCCACATGACTCATGGTTCTGATTCTCAGAAATAAAAGCATTGCTTAAAATGCATTCATGCATTCATATACATGCAGATATATATATATATATATATATATATATATATTTATATAATTTTATGCATATTCTTTAATAGCTTTCTAAGAATAAATTCACAATGAATTAGTTAACTGAAGGAAAAAAGTTAAAACTTTTTTTCACAATTACTTTCCCCAAAATCATGCATACAAAAAGTTAGAGGTCATAGGTCTAATTTTATGAAAAATAAATACAATCTATTTTTCACACTCAAATGAAATAAGATACAGTTGTGAAATGAACTTTTTTTAGAAAAATCAAACTATACACTTTCTAATAGCCTAATGTTGCTAATAAATGCAAAAATGTAGTATTTTTATAAAGCATTTTATTTTATTTTAGCTAGTTTTTAATAAAATATTTATTTTATTTTCAAAGTAAAAGAAAATTTTATCACAAAACTTCATATGTATTTACCACTTTCCCTATGATGGACAAAAATGATTTTTTCAAATTTTATATAAAATAGAACTATTTGTTTTAATTTAATTTTTTCTGTCTCTGTCTCTGTTTCTCTCTTTCTCTCTCTCTCTCTCTCTCTCTCTCTCTCTCTCTCTCACACACACACACACACACACACACACACACACAGGCACGTGTGAGCGAGCATGCAAACGCATGAACCGAGATGACTATTTAGAGGCTCCGAGAATAATTCTTACTGTCAGGTTTTCTGCCTTGTATTAGATGAATACTCTGGATAATAGTAGTCTCCCATTCAATCGTCCTTTTCCTTACCCTGTAAGGGAACTGACAATAGGAGTCTTTATTAGATGAAATATTTCACAGGAAGAACAACTATTTATCTGCTTTAAGGGGAAAAAAAGACAGAGGAAACTTGCTCCTGACCTTGTATGCATGAACACACAGGTGTAATTTTATTTTTTTGGCTTGTTATATATAAATATATATATTTTAATGCATTGTCCTCGCGGACAGATAAGTAACTGCCAAAAGATGGTGAATAGTAGCATAAGCGACACAGTTGTGCAAGAAATAAAATCATATTACCAACAAATTTATGACAGTTTTTTTGCATTCTGATTAGTTAACTAAATCCCTAGTCACTCATCTAACTGGTTTTGAAAGACATACTGAGAAACAGTAACTCAGGATCAACTGCATTTAAATGATGAGATAATCAACAACAGCATGGGGGTGAGGATGAAATTCAAATGTCTAATGCTAATTCCTTACAAACAGAAAAGAATCTCTTCATCCATAGAGACATTTCAGTTGGAATTCAGAATTCAGTAGCTAGATCTCTTCAATGGTACATTAGTAGCTATATATTGACCAAGTCATTAAAACATTCTAGACCCAGTTTCCAATATATGACCATTTATCAAAGTATCAAATGAGTCCTATTTCCACTCCATACAGAAGCTGAGAACACTGCAGGAAAGTGCCTAGACAATTAAACCTTGAATGAGGCTTAGTTTCTTTGTCTGTTATTATGAAAATTATGTTTCCCTAGCACCTTTCTAGACCAAGGAGGCCATAGGACTGCTGAGAAACCAGCAAGGCACAGGCGTAATAGTTGTCCTAAGAAGGAATCATTCACTTCCTTACTAGAGAGTAATTGTGCTCCTCTTGGAGGAAGTACAACCTCCCCAGGTGTTAGTGCCCTGGGGCAAAGACCTATTCACTCTACATCAGTTATAGTGCACTCCCAGCATGACTGTGCAGGGAATTCTACTTCTGGCTTTGCTCCTGACTTTCTAGATATTCAAACCATGCCTCAGAAGCTGCCTCTTCTTGAAACTTTCCCCAACTCCTGGAGCTTATTCACCCTGTAAATTCAAACCAACCCTTTAGCCTTGTCATCTTGGAATATGCCCTGCCTGGCTGGACCTCTTCTTACATTGGTAAAGGGACTCCATTTGGGTGAAGAGCCTAGGCCATTTCCCTTTTGTGACTGAAATACCTTCATATTTTCATGCTTCCCTCTCACTTTTTAACTCTCTTTTGTATTTCATTTAATTCATTAGAATGTAAGCTCCTTGAGGGCAGGGCCTTATCTTTCTCTTTACTTGCATTTGTATCCTCAATAATTAACCCAGTGTGCCTAAAACATGTTTTTTTTTGTTTAGTCATTTTCAATTATCTTAGACTCTTTGTGACCCATTTTGGGGGTTTTCTTGGCAAAGATACTAGAGTGGTTTGCAATTTCCTTTTCCAGATCATTCTACAAATGAAGAAATTGAGACAATCAGGGTTAAATGACTTGACTAAGGTCACACAGCTAGTGTCTGAGGCTGGATGTTCTTGACTCTAGGCATGCCACTTTATTCAGTGAACCACCTAGCAGCATCGTAGAATGTAATAAATACTTAATAAATGTTTGGTGCCTTGAAAGGAGGGCTAAATCTGGAGTCAGAAAGAACTAAGTTATTCCTCTGGCACCTACTCCTATGAACATGGACAAATAAATCACTTAGCCTCCATGAACCTCAGGATTCCCATCTCTAAAATTAGGATAATAACATCATTTATACCATTTTCACAGGATTGCTATAAAGATTAAATGAGATAGTATATGTAAAATGCTTTGATAACTTCAAAATGACGTTGTAGTTATCATACTCTAAAAGTATGACTCATTGCTATGTTTTACTGTTTTGAGTAAATGTGAGTAAATTTGAGTAAAAAATGAGTAAATCACTTTTTTCAGTCGTGTCTGACTCTTCATGTCCTTATTTGGGGTTTTCTGGGAAGAAATACTGGAATGGCTTGACATTCCATTTCCATTTCATTTTCAAGATGAGGAAACCAAGGCAAACAAGATGAAGTGACTTGCCCAGGATCACACAGCTAGTAAGTGTCTGAGGCCAGATTTAAACTCAGGAAGATGAATCTTCCTGAGTCTGGGCCTGCTCTTTATCCACTGTGCCACCTGGCTGCCCTATATGTTTAGTGTTATCTATTCTTATACTGAATAATGGTATTAATAACTTCTATTTTAACAATATGATATAGAAAAGGGATGTCGTTCTGGAGGAACACTGAAACAAATCAATTTTTCAGTTCATTTTACATAAGCTAAATCTACTGAAGAAAATTTAAAAATATATCATTTGATTGGTCCATCAGTTAAATATGGCAGAACCATATTATCTTAAATTACCTAGGAAATATCCCTACAGCAAAATGTTTTACGTCATTTCTTATTCAGTCAGGAGACCTAGTTTTTCATTTAACTTGGGTAAAACACTTAGCTTTTCTAGAACTTTCTTTTCTCAAATATGTGTAAATTAAAGGAATTGACACACAGTAGGCACTTTATATGTCAATTGAATTATTTCCTAAATTCATATATGTAATTATATGTATTGTATATACACAGATAAATTCATATACACATATATGTGCATAAAACACACATATATGTATGCATGTATATGTGTGTATATATAAATCTACAATCAGACTTTGATATTACTTTAAAGATTATCAAGTTCTTTTTTCACAAAAACTCTGTAAAGCAGTTAGTGCAAGGATTAGTGCCTCCATTTTACAGATGTATAAACAGACGCTCACCAAAGTTAAGCAATTTGTTTGAGCATTTTTATGAACACTGTCCTCCTGACTCCAAAACCAGGGATCTTGCCTTTTAGAGAAGAGAAAAAAAAGGTTCCAGAAAAATCAAGCCGGTAAGCATTTATTAAGCACCTAATAAATGACAGGGACTATACCAAATCTTAAAAATCTGGTCTTCACTAGTAAAGGAAAGTAGCCAGGCCTATAAAACCAAACAAAACCAATGATGAATTGGCTTGTAACTTGAGCTGGGGCCAGTCATATTAGAAAAACAACTGTGGGGGCAGCTAGGGGATACAGTGAATATAGAGCACCAGCCCTGGAGTCAGAAGGACCTGAGTTCAAATATGATCTAAGACACTTAACACTAGCTGTGTGACCTTGGGCAAGTCACTTAACCCCAATTTCCCTGTTCTCCCCCCAAAAAAAAATTTAAAAAAGAGAAAAACAACTGTGTGAATTTACTGATGAAAGTTTAAAGTCTTTATCAACAGTGTTACAGAAATCACGTCCTTTCCAACCTGGTGCGTGTTTTGGATCTTCTTTAGTTGTTAAAAAATGATTCCCCTAGACATAACTTTTAATGGTAATGGTAATAACAACAACAATAATAATAACTAGTATTCGCATAGCACTTGACTATGTAAAAGGGACCATTTTTTGCCTCATTTTTTTATCCAGCCTTAATCACTGAATGGTGTTACCACAGTCAAACAGAGACGTGGGAAAGACCTGAGCTTAAAAAGACCATAGTCTCCCACTGTCCAGGGTCATATTTAGTCATCATGATCTCTATTTTGCCATTGGACGCAGATGGATCAAGAGGAGAAAGTGAGGCTGGTGACTTTGCACAGCCTTCCCTCACTTAAGTCCAATTCACTTGCATGTCATGGCATCAGTTCCCTTATGTCTTGATCTTCCTTGAGAACCAAGGACAAAACACAAGAACAAGGATCTTATCCAACAGTATTGATCGATAAAAGGGGTGCTCTGTCTTTTGTCCTTTGGATAATAATGAACCCTAGTGAGACTATCTTTTTATGCTCAGTTGTGAGTAACAGTATAGTACTAGAATTCTGGCCCAAATTGATGATATCGCTTAAGAGATTGGTCAGGGGTGAGTTTTAGTATCACACCAGTCCAGTCTAGCTTGTGTCTGGGAGTATGTCTTTCAGCTTCTCTCTCTCTCTACTTCTCAGAAACTGTAGCAAACAGGGCTAGTATTCTTTACCATTCTTTGCATAGTTGTCTGGCTGATGGATTTGGGGCAAAGGAACACTGTCAGATAAAGGTAGTTTGGAGACAGGTTAAAGGTTAGGGTTTGGGGTTTTATATACTTCCTTCAGCCAGGCAAAGCATTTTTTTCCAGGAGAAAAGAATCTTTTTTAGACTTGTGATTTCATTAATGTAGGCAACTCTCAGTGTGGAAACTCTATCACTGTTTAGAAATACCACAAGCAGCTTATAGTCTTCTAGAGTTGCTTTGGGCAATGAAAGGCTAAGTGAGTTGTAACATTGTGTTGAGGCAGAACTTGAACTCAGTTCTTCCTAAATTCAAGTCTGATATCATACTGACTCTTAAAGAAATCAGATAGGAGTCTAATTTCAAAATCACAATAATTATTTATGGAAGTTTTTTTCAAAAATGTATAACAATCAACAGTTTTATCTGAACATTTTGTGATGGGATTACTTTGATACAATATAAATATCAAACTTAAAATCTATCCTTAAGAAGCGTAGCAAATAAACTGAAGAAAGAAAGAAAAATGAAGGAAGGAATGAGTGAAGGAGAAAAGGAAAGAATGAGAAAAGAAGGAAGGAAAAATGGAAGAAAAGAAAAATGGAGGGAAGAAGGGAGGGAAGGAGAAAAGAAGCAAAGGAAAAAGGAAGAAAAAAGTGAGAGAAGGAAGGAAAAAGAAAGAGAGGAAGAGAAAAAGGGATGATAGAGGAAAAGAGATGAGTAGTGAAATCATAATTCTGTAACTTTAACACATAACAACACTTGGTCTTTTGGGTCAAAGGAGCATTTTTTTTATCATGAAACTAATATGAAAAGGGCATTCAGTCTAATTTATGGCGATCCAAATTCTATGAAAGTCTGAGCCTCAATGTACAGATCAAGTTAGCATAGTATGTGATTAAAAGTGCTCTGGTGATGCTATTTTCATGAAGAGCTATGACAATTCAAACGTGAACTTTTCTTCCAATAAGATTAGGTGCAGCTTCCATTAAACAATTTAATCAACTAAACACAGAGAATAAAAGACCAAAGGATATCTCTTTGCCAAGTATAATGTCACTGTTCTGAAACACAGGACCATCTATTATTTTGTAGTCTGGTGGGATGACTCTCCAATGGAGTGCTTCATTCATCACTAGAGATTTCTTGCTTAATAAGAATTTCTATTGAGAAAGTGAAGCTGTCATTTGGCTGACTCAAGCCATACTAACAACCAGGACCAGCCCTACTCAGAAAACGGAAGTAAATGAAGATTGTTGTTTGTCCCAGATTCATTCCCTTACCCTCTTCCTGAACCTCCCCCTCCCATAGTCGGATTATCATATTCTCTTCCCCCTCCTGCTTTTGGGCATGCACTTGGGAAAGGATCAAACATTCATTTATACTGTTATAAATGACATAAAAACATAAAGTGTTCTCCGTTCCAGGGGCATTTATATTTCAGGAAAACATTAAACTGTAATGGTGAAGATTCAGATAATTAAATTCTGCAAATATTTGTTGCCCTTATTGTTCAGTTATGTCCAACTCTTCATGATCCTTTTTTTTTGCAAAGTTACTGGAATGAATTGCCATTTCCACCTCTAGCTCATTTGTCAGAGAAGGAAACTGAGGCAAACAGGGATAAGACATTTTCCAGGATCACACAGTTAGTAAGTATCTAAAGCCTGATTTGAATTTAGGAAGAGTCTTCCTGACTCCAGGCCCACAGTTCTATCCACTATGACACCCAGCTGCTTCAGTAAATATTTAAAGAAAGCTTAATGACAGTAAGGCACTGTCCTATACATTGATATTCAAGTTGCTGATTGTAATCAGAACACCTGGGTTGATATGCCACTTCTGCTGTTGGTTACTACAATGCTGGGCAAGAATATTAAGTTCCCTGGGTACCTGTTTCCTAATTTTAAAAATGAGAATAGGAATTGAATACATGAGGTCTAATGTCTCTTCAAGCTCTACATCTATGATAACATAATTCATACAGATTAGTAAACACAATTAAATTGCAAGAGGGATAGAGCAGTACAATTGGGAGAATCAGGACAGTATCCAAGAGGAGGTGGTTTTTAAGCTAAGCTTTGAAGATAAGAGTTTTGAAAAATAGAGTTAAGAAGGGAGTCCACTCTAGGCAGGAAAGACAGCTTGTGTGAATGCAGATGGAATGTGAAATTTCAGGAATAGATTATAGTCTCATTTAATTAGAACATAGATGCATGAAGGGGAAATAATATGAAATAATTACTGAAGGGCAGATTGGAAACAAAGTAGAGAAGTCCTCAAGTGCCAGAGTGAAGATTTTATCTTGGAGTTGAGACTCAAGCGCTTTCCTAAGGCTCACTGGCAGAGGCTTCGCAATCTCCATTAGTTATGGAGAAGGGCAAGCATTGTCCTAGTTTTCAAAAAAAAAAAAAGGGAAGAATATAGAGTCTGAAAACTATGAGGCAATAAACTTTACTTTGATTCTTGGAAAAATTCTAAAGTGGTTAATTAAAGAAATGTTTTATAAACATCTAGAAAATGCATTCATCACCCAAAAGATTCCACATAGTTTTGAGAAGTAAAGACAAGTTTTGGTTTTGGTAGAGCTTGAGAAGGCTGTAGATTTAGTTTAAGCGAAGCATTTAGCAAAGTCTCTCAAACTAGCCCTATGGACAGAGTGGAGAAGTGCAGGTTAGAACATAGGCAGATTTGAAATTGATTAAATGACCAGATCCACAGAGAAGTCACTGAAGGTTTGATGTCAGCCTGGCTTTGAGTAAAGTTCCTCAAACATTTGTACTTGTCCCTCTTATGGTTAACATTTTAATAAACAAATAGATTAAGAAGATAAATGTCATGATAGTGAAAATTCCAAAAGAAATAAATCTAAGAGCAAGAGTTAACACACTTGACAATAGAATCCATATTTTAAAGAGTATCAGCTGGTTAGAATGTTGGGTCAACTGATCAATCAGTAATCTTTCTTTAGCATTCCAAGCATTGGAAATGATTTTTGCAATGACACAGAAATGAGAGGTAGAGTGCCATGTATAAGAAGCAACAAGAAGGCCAGCATGGCTAAATCACAGAATGTATGATTGAAATAATGTATACTTATCTTGGAAAGGTAGCTTGAAGCTAGGTCATGAAAGGCTTCAATTTCAAGTCAAGGAAGTAATATTTCATCCCAGAGGCAATAGAGAAGCACAGGAACTTATTAAACAGGGAATGACATAGCCAGATCTATGCCTTATAAAGTTTTCTTTGGCAGCTTTGTGGAAAAATAGGTTTTACCAACATCACCCTGTTGTCTAACCCCAACTCAATACAACATAAATTCCAATGGCTTTCTCCATTTGACTTTTAGTACTCATTTAATTCTAGTTACTTTCAACCATTCCAGTGTCCTCACATATTACTTCCTTCCATGTATGCAATCATCTAGTCACATAGGCCAACTAACTGTTGCACATATAGAATACTCTCATCTCTTTTCTCTGAACATTTGCACTGACTGGCCCCCATCCCAGTACTATATTTTCTTCTCACATCTGTTTCTTGGAATCCCTGATTTCCTTCACAACTCAACCTGCTACATGAAGTTTTTCCTGATCCACCCATCTGACAGTGTCCCACCCCCAAGCACCTTTATTCATTTCACATCTATTCTGTATAGTTGTTGTTGACTTGTTTCAGTCATGTCCGTGTCACTGTGACCCCATCTGTTGATACTCTACAAAGATACTGGAGTGGTTTGCCATTACCTTCTCCAGCTCATTTTACAGATGAGACAAACAGGCTTAAGTGACTTGCCCAGGGTCAAAGAATTAGTAAGTATCTGAGGCCAGATTTGAATTCAGATTTTGCTGACTTCAGGCCTGGCACTCAATCAACTCCACCATCAACCTGCCTTTCTTCTGTATATGTGGAATCTATATATGGGCATGTCTCTGTCGGAAACCAATCCCCTTGAGTACAGGAACTATTCACTTTTTCTTTATAGCCCCAGAGCTTAACACAGTGTAAGGAATGCATTAGGTACTCAATAAATGCTTGCTGATTTTTTAAAATTGAATCCCATTCAGAATACAATAAAATACTTTGGGATCAATCTATGAAATCACATAAAATGGATTTAATTACAAAATATTCCTTAAAGAAATTAGTAACAACTTAAATACCTAGAGGAATTTTAAATGCTCATGGCTGGGCTGTGTCAATATAATAAAAATGATAATACTACCAAAGTCAATTTGCAGTTTTAATGCTATGCCAAACAAACTGGGAAAGGAGAACTGGATAGAATTCAGGAAATTAATAAAAAAAATTCATTTGTAGAAAAAAGATCTATAATATCATGGAAATAATGAAAAAGATTGAAATGAAAAGGGAAAGCATGTTTTTACTTCAAACAATCTCACAAAATAGCAGTCACTGAAGATATATGATAGTGGTTAAAAGACAGAGAGGATCATTGGTACACATTAGATAATGGAGAATCGAATGAATGGAACTCAATAACCAAGAAACTTCTGAAAAGAGTCTGGCAGAAATTAGGCTTAGTACATCTTACACCTTATTCCTCAATAAATTCAATAAATACATTATCTTAATATTAAAGATCATGCCATTAAAGTCAGGAGAACAGATAGAGTATATACTTTTCACAGCTATGGTTAGGAGGTATATTCTTAAGTAAACAAGGGATAGAAAAAAAATTACCAAAGATAAAACAGGTATCTGATTACTTGAAACTGAAAAAAAACCTCTTCACAAAATCAATGTATCTAATATAAGAAGGAAAATGGTTGAATGGAAAAAAAGATATCATATTTCACAGAGTTTAGAATTCAGAATATGTTAGTTGGTTTTCTAGATATCTTGAATACAAAATCTGTATCTAAGAAATTTTATACAAATACATATGTGTATGTCTGATTATCATAAGCCATTTCTTCCATATTTGAGTAGTAAAACAATATGAACAGTTTTCAGAAGAATTACAAGTTCCCAAGATGCACATAAAGGAATTATTTAACCTACTAATTATAAAAAATGCAAATCCAAGGAACCCTAATGTTTTACTTCATTGACTAAGTTGACAACAATGACAGAAAATGATAATAACCGGACAGGTTGCAGAAAGATAGGCTCACTAGTGCATTGTTGATGGAACTCAGAAAAAAGTGCAAACACTGTGGAAAGCAATTTGGAATTATGCAAAAAAGTGATTACAAAAAATCTGTGCCCTTGATCTAGAGAATTGCTAACTAGGCTTACACCCCAAGGAAGGCACTGATAATAAGAATATGTGTGTTTGTGCATGCGTATGTACAAATGTACATATATGTATACATACATGTATGTGTATGTACATGTATGTATATGTACAAGCATATGTACACATGTCTATATGAAACAGCACCTTCATGGAAGCAAAGTAAATGTCCATCAATAGAGAATGGCTAAACAAAATTGTGAGTTAATGGAACATCACTGTACTGAATTAAAAAACCAATAGGATTAATACAGAATAGTATGGAAAGGCCTATATGATCTAAACTGTTGTAGAATGAAATAAGTAGAGGCAAGAAGACAATATACACAATGACTATAACAATGCACATGGAAAGCATAACCACAAAAAAAGTGAACTTTGCATAATTAAAGTAACAAAGATGGCACCAAAGACAAGCTATGAGAAGACACTTGTTTCGCTTCTTCCTTTGCAGAAGTGGGAGGTCCATCAGTGTGAAATTGTTAGATTTTTTTAGACCCTTTATTTTTGAAATTTTTAGATTTTATCTTTTTAAGTTTTTCAATATTCTGGGGTGTGGGATTTTTTTTCTCTTTCACCCCTTTTTCCATCAAAATATCATTCATTAAGCGGGATGGCAATCTCAGAGGGGGAAGGATACTGGGAGAAATTTAGATGATGTAAAAAACTAAGCATCAATAAAATGTATTTTAAAATTAAACTAATACTGATTAAGGCAGAAAGAACAATTAAGAATTTAATCTAATAACATTAAGTTTAATAGTAATAAATGTAAATTCTCACACCTGGCTTAAAGCATCAGCTTCACAAATACAAGCTGGGAAGTGTATAATTAGATTACATTTCATCTGAAAAATATCGAGGGGTTTTAGTGGCTTGTAAGGTTAACAGAAATCAACAGGTATGAAGTCAAGAATTAAAAATGTGGTATATAGTCCTCCGTAAAAACCTAGAAAATGTGTCATTTTTTATAGGGAAAAATCATTGTTAATCTGTAAAGTACTTAGAGGGGTAAAATTAGGATGGCAGTGAGTGTCAAAATTACTCCAAATAATGATTGGCAGAATCAATCATTCAACCATTAATCATGTATTACAAATCTAATCTGCACCAAGCATTGTGCTAGAGGCTGGGGATACAATGACATAAATAAAATGGTCAGAATAAACTGGGATTGCCAGTTCAGAAAAAATGTGACAAGAAGAATTTATGTAAAATGGATTAGGGAGTGGAAAAAGAGAAGCCTGGAGCCTAGCGGTCTACAGTAGTAAGGATCTGTTGCCCTGCCTATTTTCACCTACAAAGACTATGTCCCTCTTAGGATGAGTGTTTCACTTCTAAACTCACCACCCTGTGCTACCTCAGGCCTTGACTGACAACACCTCCCTTAGCTTCCCCTCTCCTCTTAATGGAAGAGTGTAGGATAAGAGTGCCAAACTCCTCCCATTGCCTTTCTTTTTAAAGAGCAGAATCTGCACTCTCAGATGACTCCCCTTTGTGTCTGCCTCCCAAATGGGTTTCAAATCCACCCGACACCCTTTTATATTCTCTCCCCCTCTATCATGCCTCACTTGCCAGTCTACTTTCCTGTACTGTCTCCCCTACCCCCCATTAGTTGGTAACTTGGGGAGGGACTGTCTTTTGATTCATTGTGTCCCCAGCACTTACCACAGTGCCCTGCACATAAGTTCTTCACAAACGTTTATTCAATTGGAAAGAGTGAACCTAAAAGTAAAAGATACTGAGAGATTGTTGCAAACCAAGGTTTGAAAGTGAAACTGAGGAGAAAGCAGTTCCTCTTGGTGTTGGGGAAAATTAGGAACTGGAAACAGACACGGGGGGAGGATCACTATAAATATGATATTTTGTACAGATATTTTCATGAATATCAGAAGAAAAAAGATTAGGAGAGAAATAGATAATGGAGAAGATAATATTGAAATAAAATGGAACTTTAGGAGACAGAGTGAAAGAGTGTGGGCAATAAGAGTATGGAGAGGGGCTGAGCTGAACTGGGAATGACAATACATTGATTGGGAGCTAACAGAATGAAAAGTTTTCCCTTTACCTATGGCACCTTTGTACCACAGGGCTTAGGGAAACTGTGGAAGGAAACTGCCAAATTACCAAAGGGAAGAAAAAGTATATGGCTGATTTAATCTGAGGACAGGAGGACCTTTCTTGGATGCCTAAAAATATACTATATAGGTGCTTTGCCTATTCATATGGTAGACTGCAAAGTGGTCGTGGTCTTTGATGTTCAAGTCCCCTGTAACCAAGGGGTTACATAAGCAAGTATAATAGATTCCCAAGCTTAGAAATGTAAAAATAAACTAAATCTCTGTGAAATGAATTACTCACAGAAGTTATAGGCATTTATTAACTTATTATTTGCTTAAGGAATTAGAGTGAAGATTAGCAAAAGCAAAGAGTATAATAAAGTTTAGCTAAAGTGTAGTCACATTTATGAATCTGGAAGATTCATACTTTTGCTGTGTTTTCTCTCTGTGTATATCTGTGTGTATGCATTCACATACACATGTATATGTGATATATACATGAACAAGTGTATATATAAATTTAAATATCTGTATATAGAATATGCATATAATAGATTATATATGTATATATATTTATATTTATATAAATATTTGCACACACATACATAGGCTATTTATCACAACAATATAGGACAAGAATTAGGAACACATTAACAAAGGACTGTTGGGGGCGGGGCCAAGATGGTGGCATAGAAGCAGCAAGGTCCTGCAGCTCCCACACCACCACCCTAAACACCCATAAAATTACGAGCCCAGACAAATTCTAGGACTCTCAGACTCACACAAAAATACAGAAAACACATCTCTCGCTGAAGGCAGCTCGGCAGCAGGGGCTCAGTGCTGGGCCGGGAGGGGAGGCTGGCCCAGCCTGAAGCCGAGACAGCAGCCAGGCCCGGGGCAGTGGGAAGGAGTGGAGCTGAGCTGAGCTGAGCCGAGCCCCGCTGCAGCCAGTCTGCAGAGGAGAGGAGCTGCAGCTTCCAGCACCTCCACATCCGCCAAGGCATGAGGAACAGGGACAGGAGTGGGGCAGCTTGCACATAGCAGAGACCAGCCCAGCCCAAAACCGCAGCCCAGGGCCCTAGCTGCAGCTTGAGTCTACTTCAAAGAAGATCTAAAGCACCTGCCTGAGGGAATCTTCAAATCCTGCAAACCAAAGTCAGAGACAGTTAGTGAAAGTGAAACTTTGAAAATTAATTTGGGGGTCAAAAAGCAGTTCAGCCAATCTGCCCCAGGGGCAAGGAAGCAGTGGGGAAAGGGAAGGCGGTGGCCCCCACCACGCTGCTTCAGAGCCCCTGGCCTGCAGACTCTGCAGGGGGGCTGAATTGATTGATCAGGGTTAAGTGCTCTTGCATTAAGTGGCCTGGATCCTGATCGTGGTCTTGGGTGGTGGTCCTGGGGTGCGCTTTCAGCAAGCCAAAGCTGGGGGGACTTGTAACATCCCCCTAATAGCTCTGGCAGCTGGGAAAACCCCAGCGATTGGAACATAGCTTTTCCCCCATAGAGCTAAAAAAACCAACCAACTAATTGACTGGCCAACAAGAGGAAAAGGAAGCAAAATAAGAACAGCAATAAAACTCTAGAATCCTTTTTTGGGGACAAACGGGAGAGCCCAGAACTCAGAACTCCCACACCAAATGCTTCCAAGACAACTGAAAAATGCCTAGAAGCTATACATCAACTGAAAAAAAGGACTTTGAAAACCAAATAAAAGAAGTGGAGGGAAAACTGGGAAGGGAAATGAGAATGATGCGAGAAAATCATGAAAAGAGAGTCAACAACCTGACTGAAGAAAACAACACTTTAAAGAATAGATTAACTCAAATGGAAAAATAGGCCCAGAAAGCCAATGAAGAGAAGAATGCCTTAAAAAGTCGAATTTGGCAGATGGAAAAAGAATCTGAAAAGCATTCTAAAGAGAATAATTCCTTCAGAATTAGAGTGGAGCAAGTAGAAGCTAATGACTTTATGAGAAACCAAGATACTATTAAACTGTTACAAAAAAAATGAAAAAATAGAAAGCAATGTGAACTATCTCTTTGACAAAACCACT
>CM053593.1:72566014-72583357 GCA_028646575.1 Pseudocheirus occidentalis | reverse complement strand
AAGATTGTATATAATATTGTGAATTGTTGATACTATGAACATTGTACTGAATCTGATTTTGTAATGGAATAAACAGAGTGATCACTAATACTGTGTAATCCGAATCTTAAAAGCTCTTCACAGTAGCATTCTCTCAGGAATCTACCAATGATTGGCTTTACATTAGTACGGCTCATTCTTTACTTTGTACTTATTTCTCTTTGACTCAGTGGCCTGTGGAAGGCAAAGATCTTAGACATGAAAATATATTCATAATTATATTTAATATATTAGTATTAAATATATTATATAAAAATAATGAAGAGCTGGCCAAGAAGCCGATGTTGGAGACTTCTGTGCTCTACTAGGAGATATGAGAATGATGTACATAATAATAAAAATAATAGGTAATACTTATATAATGCTTACTATATGCCAGATACTATGCAAAGGGCTTTACAAATATCTCATCATCTCATATTTTGGGCCATAGATGGCACATGTCTAACAAAGATCAAGAAAAATGAAGAGAAAAAAGTGAATAGGGAGAATGAAAATGAACAGACATTCTATACAAAGGATCACAGATTCAGAACTGGAGGGGAGTTTAGAAAAGATAAAGAAGAAACTTAGGCTCTGTGAGTTTAGGTGGCCAGCCAATCATTACACAACTAGAAAGTGTCTGTGGCAGGATTTGAAACCATATCCTACACTCTCCAATAGAGGGCAACAGGTAGGACTCTTGTTAACAACAAAGGTTTTCAGGAGCACAGGGGAGTAAATAATTGGAAGGAGCTCCAGTGAATATATTCATATACCCATGTCTATAAAGTAATGTATGGTCGGTGTGAAATAAAGGAAGTGAACCAGTCAGTTTAAATCACTGTACAAAGAAAAGCTCTTTTCATGTGTGGAAGTATGGAGATCTTAGGAGGAAGCAATGCCAATGGTAGCAGGGTGCTGAGTTAATAAAAGTAGGGAGATTAAAGAGAAGATATAGAGAAAGGTGCCTGCATATTTGAACTCATCAGGTCAGCATGAAGAATTTCATGAGTTCCTGACACAGATCCCAAATAATGTTCAGTGTCAGTCTTCTGGGGAAACTTCAGAAACCAATCATCTGTTAAGTTTTCTCTCTACTAAAAAAAAAGCCAATACTAAATTCTAAATTTTCTTAATTGATAATTTCCTCTTTCAGATGATGGAGAAAATATTCCCAATACACATTCCACTCTACAAAACAATGCCTTTGGACAGGCTATGTCTCAGGCTTGGAATAGTTTCTCTCCTCACTCCTGCCTCTTGGAATTCCTCACACAGTTTATATGTCAGATCAGCAAACAACACCTATACATAGGTTTTCTAATACCTAGTCATTGGTGCTTCACTCTACATCCTATTTCTTTTTATTTACCTTGTAAAATTACTATTCATTTTGTTTTCATCTATATACACATTGCATCCCTGAACCCCACCCCTGATAGAACGTAAGCTGTTTAGGGACATGGACTGTCTTTATATCTCCTGGGTGTAGCACTCTTGCTGACACAGAGTAGGCATTTAGTAAATTTTTGATTAACTGAACTTCAAATTATGAGACATGACTGACTTCCAGTTAAGGTCCTAGCTGAATCTACCTCCCCAACAAAGACTCTAAAAGGTATCAGATGAAACAATGATAAATAAGACCAGTCAGTCACATAGCATTCATTAAGGACCACCTATGTTCCAAGAACTATGCTAAAAGCTGGACCAAAGGGAAATACCAGTATAGACCTCTGTCTACTCTTGAACTATGAAAGAAGATAATCAGAAGCCTGTGGGTTTCTCTGACATAACAGAGGGCTTCAAATCTCTAATAAGTTGATCTAAAGTCAGAAAGATCAAAGGCCTGGTCTGTCAGTGACACATTAGGAGGGGTTGGCTTCTAGCTGGTGATTGTCCAGACCAAAGAGATTCCTTAAGCAATCTTCTTTGAAGGTACTTCCAGAAGAAACAAGCATGATCTCTAATATCCAGCCAGCATCTCTCAGGAGGGAGTCAGTTTCTAGTTGGTTAATGAGCAAAGAGAAGGAAACAGAAATGTACCAAGGTTAGTATTCATGTTGGACCACCAGGAGATAGAAGCAAAAGTGAAGGATTATGGCAGAAGGCAGGGTCTGGTCCCAGGTATCCTGCCCAGAACTGTGGCAAGGCATTCACAATGCAGAGTCTTCTTATTCCAAATAAGATTGTGAGGGATAGTAGGTTCTGACCCTGGCACGATGTCTCAATCAAAAAACTGAGACTGGAGATATGAGAAAATAGAAGAAAATGTGTTATACTATGAATTAATTTTACTATTTTCGAGGGTCACAGATGGAAGAAAAAAAACCAGGTTGTAGAAAAATTGTATTTTTTGCTTTTTTTAAGAGAAAAAATAAAAGGGAGTAAGAAGGGAATACTTTAAAGAAGAAATGAGACAGAAGGGGAGGAATTTACTATTATTTATAATTGGGATCCACAAGAATTAAAGCATACAAACATGAGAAGGGTTTGGAAGAAGTAAATATCTCATGATCCTTGATCTTATTTGAACTGTCAAAAGAACCTGAGCTTGGGGCGGCTAGGTGGCGCAGTGAATAGAGCACCAGCCCTGGAGTCAGGAATACCTGAGTTCAAATCCGGCCTCACACACTTAACACAAAAAACTAGCTGTGTGACCGTGGGCAAGTCACTTAACCCCAACTGCCCTCCAAAAAGCAAAAAAAAAAAAAGAACCTGAGCTTGTATATATATCACTATGAGTATGTGTATGTGTGCACATACATACACACAATTTGGTAATAAAATTGATTTAACTGAATATAAGTCTGATCTAATCTAATATCCTTTTTCAACATATTTTAGAATAATATATCAATAATGTATTAATGCAATGTCATTGATATAGTGTCATATATAATCTACCAAGGAATATAATTCTTTCATAATATCCATATGGTCATTAAGAAAAATGTGTATCATTATCAGTGGGGTGTAGTAAAGTAGTTGAGGAATATGACCCAAAAACCCTTGAAAATTGATTGTATATCATTTGGGTGAGATCTGGTGAATGCCATAGTACTTAGTCTCTGGTAATTATCCTGTTTCACAGATGAGTAAAGTAAGGCCCCAAGAGATAAAGTGTCTTTCTCAAATACACAAAAATAAGAAGGCAGAATTTGAACTCAAGACTTCTGCTGAATCCAAATCCATCTTTCCATTTATCCAACATTATTTCAGATTGTAAACTTTTGACTAATGAAGATATTTAAATGGAGGCTATAGATATTTATGTGAAGGTTCAGTAGGGATATGGAAGAGAAAATTATTTTCTAGGTATGGCTCAGAATGGATTATCTATGTAGCCCAACCAGCTCCAAAACTGTATGATTCTATAATGGTACAAAAAATACTGAGCTCCCTGCCCCAACAGGAATCAATCAGCAATCATTCATTATACTATTGTATACCAGAATCAGTACTAGAGATGGAGTATACAAAGACAAAAATAAAAGAGCTTTATCCTCCTAAACATTACATTATATCACTGGAAACATTTGCTCATGTAAGTTAACATGAATTATAGATATTTTAAATGAGGTAATTCTTTTTTTTGGCAGAAGAAGGACAGGTGGATTAGAAAATGACAACATAACATGGTCCCTGAATTTAACTTTAAAGAAAACTAACAATTCTAAAGAGGAGAAGGTAAGGAAAGAGTACATTCCAGGCACAGAGCAGAAAGATGGAAGCTTGTGTATGTTGAATAATAAATAGGTCTGATTGGCTGGAAAACGGATTTTGTGAAGGAAAGTAATGCATAATAAATCAGAAAACGTAGGCTTGTGCCAGATTGTGAAGGGCTTTAATTGTCAAAGAGAGGAGGAGTTTCTATTTTATTCTCAAAATAACAGGGAGATGTTGGAGCTGTTTGAACAAGCAACACAAGCAGATATATGTCTTAATGAGAGTACTTTGTCAGTTCTATGAAGAGAGAACTGGAAAGAGAAGGGACAAGGTATGAAGTCAAATTAGGAGACTACGGGAAATAATTTCCAAGTAAGATGTGATGAGATACTGCATTAGGGTAGCAACTGTTCAAGTAGAGAAAAGGGAATTGGTGTTGCAAGTGATTAAACATGGAGAAAGTTAAGGACTTCTGGGTTTCAAACCATAGTGATTGGAAGGACGCTTGACAGAAATATGGAAAACTGGATGATGGGTGGGTTTAGGGAGAAAGAGAATGAGTTCAGTTTTAGACATATTGAGTTTGAGATGCCTACTGGATAGTCTCTGGGAAATTTCAAATAGGCAGTAGATAACATACGTAGACTGAAGCTCAGGTAAGATACTAGCACTGGATATACAGGTCTAGAGATCATCAGGATAGAGATGATATCTGAATCAATGGTGTCTGATAATATGACTATGAGAGACTGTAGGCAGGGATATTAAAAGGACCTAAGAAAGAGCACTGGAGTACCTCCATAGGTAGGGAGTGGAATGTGGAGAAACTACTTAACCCATATACACATGAAAGAAAAACAAAAACTCTAGATCCTATATAATATGTGCCAAATAAAAAGTACAGAAAACATTTTCTACAGATGAAAATAACTACTTCCAGGATGGGTTGTCAGAGAAGGCTTTGAATTTGAGACTGATTTTGATCCTATCCTTAACCCTCAGTTCAGTAGTCTCATTCTGTTTTCAGCCAATTGATGGATTTAATATTGTTTAACACATAACATTTTTCTAGTGAAAAAGTGTGTAGAGTTCTACTTCACTGTATTGTTTGCATCTTCTATCTGCCCCTTCAAAACATATAAACTGTTTTATGAAAACTTATCATAGACCCCTTAGGCTTCATATGTATTCAATAGTGCAATTCTGTGATTGTTTCTTGTATTTTCCATAGGAAAACTGGATTAATATCCAATATTATGATAATCTCTCTGCAGAGGTCAAGAAGTTTGAATTTTGACTCAAGACACTTATTTAGCCATAGGACCTTGGGTAAATTACTTAAACTCCATCTACCTCAGTTTCACTTTGTTGGAACACATAATAGCTGTGTCATCTTGGAGACATCACTTGCCCGCTCATTGCCCCAGACAATACTATAAGTTGTAGAGTAGGTATTAATCTGTATTTCTAGAGGGAGGTCCCTCACTAGGAGTTCTTTATATCAATGGAATCACAGTTCCAACAAGAAGAAAGAAATCTTTCAAGAAAGAGTTTGCTTCAAAGATTCCAGGAAGTTAGTGAAATAACTCAATCTTTGTCTACTCTGAGAAAAGAAGTCTTGAAAAATATTAGCAGTGTTCCAGAGGTTATGGCCCAGGGGATCTAACATCATGAGGATATTCCTTCAATCCAAGATAATGAAACCAATGTCTCTGTCTCTCTGTCTGTCTCTGTCTCTCTGTCTGTCTCTTGCTACCTTGCTCTCTCTTTTTCATAAGATTTCCTCATCGTTTCTATCTCCTCTTCATCTTTTGTACCCTTAGCCCCTTAAGATTAACTTCCTCTCTTAATTAAAACTCCATTTCATCTTCTTTCTATCACCAATTGGTTTTTGGTCACTTTACAGATGAAATAGGTATTAATATGTAGAACAGCTATCCAAGGACTGGGATTCTCTGTCCATATTTACAGTTGGCCTGCTATTAGTGATAACGGTGGTAGGAATTAAGGGCCCCTTCTCTAAAAGAATCACTCCCCTAAGTGATGGTTTCCGGGAACCATGCTAAAAGCAAGGTTTGTATTTCTGGAACTTAGGTAAAGAGTTCTGGGTTATCGCCACTAGGAACTGAGAAGACTTATGGTCAAGAAGGTGGCAGTGATTTAAGCTATCTGCCACATGATATTTCTTATCAATCCCTCAGCTACCTTGGTGTTTCAGTTAGGTTTGCATGCCTACCTCTTAGGAGGCAACTGTTTGTCAGTTGATTGTGGTGTTGGGGACTATGGACTCCTTCTCTTTAGGGATGTCCTCCTGAATAGAAGAGGGGAAAGGGATGGAGATGGAGGAGTACAACTGAAGCACTAAGTAATAAACCATACAATGTACACCAACAACTCAAGGTATTTTGTGGTAAACAATCACAGTAGACAGCTAGGTGGTGCAGTCAATGGAGCTTGGAATAGGTTTGGAATCCGGAAGACCTACATTCAACTAGGGTCTCAGACACTTACTATCTATGTGACTCAGGGCAAGCCACTTAACCTCTGTTTGCCTCGGTTTCCTCAATGGTAAGATGGAGAAAATAACAAAAAGCTGCAAACCCTTAAGTGCCAAATAAACAATACAGATAATATTTTCTATAGATGGTAATGGTTTAATTATGAGGGTTGTTGGAATGAAATGAGATAATACTTGTAAAGTAATTAGCATAGTGCGTGGCACACAGTAAGCATTTATTCCCTTTCTTCTTCACCCACAGTGTGGGAGTTGGTAAATGAAGAAAGATGAGGTAGAAGCCAGAATAGAATGTGTGGTCCTTTATCAATTCCATGGGTGAATAGTAGAGGGCTGATAACTATTCAAATTACTCATCAAGAGGGGAGTTAAGGAAAATTGAAAATATATCAGAAAGAAGGTAAACTGTGGGAATTTTTTTCTTGCAGTAGGAGCTCAACACAATAGCAGAGGTGAATCCACTGAAAAATATTTCCACATGGGAAGAGGTATATTGTGTGCTTTGTGATAAATGATGATATTGATAATTATGGATAGGTAGATGGATAATAGATAAACATTAAGAATATTAAGGGGAAATGAAGATGAGATGATCCTTGTAGATTTCAAATTATATATGGGGTAGTGGACTGAACATTAGATCTAGATGCAGGAACACCCCAGCTGAAATCCACTTTCAGTCACCGCATCCTTCATCTGTCCACTCCAAACACACAAAAAGCTTTATGCAAACTTGCCATGGATCCAAAGGCTCCAGAAATCCCTCATACATATATAATACTTCTATTAAGTACCCCATATTATTTCTTATATTTTCAGAAGGACAGAAGGGATTCATATACAACACATGAGGATCTCACTCTGAAGGTAAAGAAGTTTGAATCCCACCTCGGACACTTAAGTTGTGTGAACCTGGGCAAGTCATTTTACCTATGTTAAATCTCAATTTCCCCATCTATGAAATGGAATTAATAATAGCAGATACCTAGCATGGTTATGTAAAGTGCTCTGCAAACCTTTAAGTGCCATAAAAGTTAGTTGTTGTTGTATTATAAAGTCATAATCATAATTTTACCAGTGGTGCTGGTAAAAATATCAATGTGTATCAATGAAACAGATTAGAAAAAAATTAATAATAAATATATATATATATATGAATATAATATACATATATATAAATAATAAATAAAAAGAAATAATTAAAAGCAACAACCAAATGTTTGAAAAATTTAAGTTCTAGGAAAGAACTCCCTATTTTGATAAGAATTATTGGAAACACTAGAAATCATTTTGTCAGAAAATAGGTTTAGATTATCTTAAACCGTATACCATGATAAATTTTAAAATATAAGAATTGTGATATGAATATTAAAACTCATAAAACAGAAGTGAAGAATATATATATATGACATATATATTCAAATATATATTTGAAAATTGTGAATAGGAGATTGAGAAAAGACAAAATAGGAAACTGATTAACAATAAAAACTTTCTTGTCAACCAATGAAAATTAGCATGACTGGCATAGCCCCAGATTCCCAGATTGCAAGTCCAATAAATCCAGAGAGTAGACATTAAACATTATAAGTCTCTTGCCAGAATCATACAAGGATTAAATTCCCTAAAATTTTGCTCCTTGTTTTTCACTCTTTATTAGACAATTTAGAAAATACCATCTCTTCAGTGGTCTAACATACAAGAGGGGATTCTCCAATTTATAACATACTTGTTTTTTTAGTCTACTACTATATACACATATACATATATTTATGCACAAATACATACAAGAATGCCTTCTATATATGTGCACACATACGTATAAGTAGGCATACCCATGTGTTTTTGTGTATGCATACATACATACATGTATGCGTACATATGTGTATGTGTATTTTGAGGCTCTGTATATTTTCAACTAGAGTATGGTTCTCTGCATGGATTTCCACATGTTGCCCACTAAAAGTAAGGTGACTACACAATGAAACCATCCCTACTAGAAGTTTTTCTTCCCTCTTACCTTTGCAAGTTTCAGTAAAGTTTGATAAAACTATCACTGTGAACTAGAGCTCTTCACCTGAACTCACCTGAATTATACTTTTGCATGAATAAATGAATGAAAACAGATAAGAATAGATAGAACAGATATATTCAAATAAGAAGCTTTCCAGAAGACTGCTGCTATTAACAGCTTCAAGGTTCTGATTACATTATATAGTGAATTCTCTATCCAGTAACAAACTATGACAAAAATTGACAGAAACCAAAGTACATCATTCACAACATTATGACATAACAAGTTATGACTAAAGTGGCCACATAGTTTTAATCAAAAGATATCATTCAGTAAGTCTTTAACTCAATTATCCCTAAGAAGCAGGCCTCCTTAAGGGACACAAAGTACAAAGGTCAAAGTTCTCCACCCCTAGATCACAGTAAATCATAATCTTCTCAGGCAGCACCAAGTACCCAAAAAGAGGTCTTTTAATCTTGACTTGAGGCTGGCTCTCAGCTTCCATGGATCTTCTTCCATGGTCCCAGCTCCCACCCAAATCTACCCAATTGTCATGTGGATTCAAAAGCAGGCAGCTTTCAGTAACTTGTCCAGTTCCTCGTACAGTTCCCATTCCATATTGAAGCTCACAGTGTCCAGTCCACCTCAAATCCTTCACAGTTTCTGCTCCTGGGAAGAAAAAGCTTAACAGAGCCAAAACAACATTCATACACATTGCCAGCACCATTATCAATTCACTATCTGCTTGTGAAATCAACAGAGACCCACAAACAAGGTTCAAGAGGACAACACGAATCATCAGTAAAGTCCCACGGACCTCCAAAAATCCTTCCCCAGAACTTCTGTAAACAGACAACCAGACCTCTTTTAGGCCTTCCATTTAGAGTCCCATGGCTTCTGTACAAAGCATCAGAAACAAAAATCAACACAGTCATAACAGAGTGCTGGGATACCACAAGTTTTCTATTTCTCAACTCAGCCATCACAAGAGTTCTCTTCTCAGTTTTTCTCCGTTCTTCTCAATTCGATTCTCTCCCAGTTTGGGCTTCTCCTTATATATGGTCATGAGCTCCTCCCCTTCCTGTTGTGTCAGCAACAGGAGTTCACAAGCTGTGGGGTTCACAAGTTCTGTTTCTTAACAAAGACTTGATACTAGAATGGGTAAGTCTCAAAAGAAACTTGAACTGAAACATGGTGTCAACTAAATAGCTGAAACAAGACATTAAGTACTTCTTTACTTGCCTTTACAGTAAAATATTCAACATTCTTTGAGACAGAAAGCTTACTTCCAGGCATATATTCAAAACAGGCCAAAGATTAAAAAAAAACACCATATATACACAGAGATAGAGACAGACAGATCTAGACATATTTATATAGAGAGATATACTGATATATATACTGATATATACATTATATACTCACATATATACATGCATACACATATATACATATATATTAAAATATTTAAGCAGTACCCACCCTTTATATAATCACTTTGAGAATAACTTTTATTCTTATATATTTCTTTTAGTTCCTGATGTACATTCTCTATTAGACCCTTAACAGAGATATTTGATACAAATCTTTTCACCAAGTTGACCTCTTTAATGATTATCAATTTTCATTCATTGTATTTTATAGTGATTGATAAATGGCTAAAAAACTGTAGCATATGGGTATAATTAAATACTCCTCTAGAGCTATAAGAAATGATGAATATCATGAAAGTAAAGAACCATGAAAAGATTTCTATGAAATGAATTCAAAGGGAAGCAAGCAAAGCCAGGAAGGTAATGTGTAATATTACAATGTAAATGAATATAACCACCACAAACAACAAAGCAAAATAAACTAAATGCTTTAAAATTAAAATGACTAAGTTTGTACCTAAAGAAGAGGTTTTAAAAGACACATTCTGTGCTTGGGAGAACTCAGATGTGGGGTAATGCACATAATGACCAACTTCATGGATAATCCTGGTTAGTTGTGCAGAATAGTTTTTCTTTATGTTTTCTTATTTTTTTGAATGGAGAAGGCAAGGCAATTGGCATTAAGTGACTTGTCCAAGGTCACACAGCAGGTACATGTGTTTAGTGTCTAAGACCATAGTTGAATTCAGGTGCTCCTGACTCCAGAGTTCGGTGCTTCACTGAGCCACCTACCTGCCCCATGTGTTTTCTTCTTTACAAAGGAATGCACACCTAGATAGGAGTGAGGAAGGGAGAAACAGGGATGTAGCTGATATAGAAATAATAGGTATCAATAAAATAATTTTAAATAATCAATCATAAATAAGTGTTACAATATATTATGCATAATAGAATTAGGTAAAGTATAAAGTGAAAGTTAGGTGATAAGTTTATTTTTTAATAAAGAGACATTCTTTCATTTTTAATGTATTGAAAAATAATATGCCATCGATACATGTTCTGAGTGTAAGTTCCAGTTTTATTCTGTTGAACACATGCAAATCCCACATTTATACCTAGATAATTTCCTTTTTCATGACTAAACAAATTCTTAATCTCAACCTATATAATACTGAATTGGTTATTAAAATTCAGAGGACATTCTTAGAGAATAAATGGGTCATTTTTTTAAAATGTGGTTTCCTCAGTGAAGAATAATGGAAAAAGTCACACAAAGTCATTTAAGATTGCCTTCCTCTTTAATAATGTAACAGGCTCTAAAAGGCAGCTAGCTATGTGGTCTGTTGATGATCAGAGAATGGTAAAGAAAGATGCTATAGCATTAGAAAGAAAAGCTCCCTTAATGTGTATAGTGAGGATTCATATTTGAGTAAGAGATGTACTTTCAGCACCACTGCACACATGAACACAGATTATATTAGAAGTCCAGTGCCATTCTGATTTTTTTGCACATTTGTAGCTTCCTGAAAACATGCTGAGAATGTAAATTCCATTTCTATTTAAAGTCTCAATTTTGTAATAAGAAAAATAAACCAACCAAATCTAGAAACCTGTACATGCATAGTAGACAGTCTTTACTATTTATTACCATTATGACAGATCAGCATGCATACAGAAGTTTCCAAAGTGTTTTAAGAGAGTTTTAGTGATAATTTATCATTTTCATGCCATATCATAGGCTTCTATTGTCCTCACCATTCCACAGACATGGAAATCAAAGGAAATTTCAGACATCAAGTGACTGTTCTAAATCCAGACAAATCTTGGGGAAAACATTAGGTACAAAAAATACTTCCCTCCAAATATCTTGCCTAGAAAGAAAAAAAAAGAAGTGTTAATTAAACCTTAGTATCCTATACGTAGCACACGCTTAATGACATTTGCCAAAAACTGGGAGAGCAAGGAATAGTTTACCTGTCAGATTTATAGAGAAAGGGAGAATTTATGACCAAATAAGAGACAGAGATCACTATGAAATGGAAAATGGAAAATTTTGATTAAATCGAATTGAAAAGGTTTTGTACAAACAAAGTTAATGCAACCAAGATTAGGAGGGAAGCAAAAAACTAGGAAAGAATGTTTAAAACCAGTGTCTCTGATAAAGGCCTCATTTCTAAAATATATAGAGAATTGAGTCCAATATAAGAATATAAATCATTCTCCAATTGATAAATGGTCAAAGGATATGAACAGGCAGTTTCCAGATGAAGAAATTAAAGCTGTCTATAGTTGTATAAAAAAAATGCTCTAAATCACTATTGACTAGAGAAATGCAAATCAAAACAACTCTGAGCTACCTGGAAGGACATACATCAACTGATGATGAATTAAATGAATAGAACCAGGAGAACATTGTACACAGTAACAACTACATGTAATAGACTTAGCTCATTTGAGCAATGCAAGGATGTAAGACAACTCCAAAAGGCTCATGATGGAAAATGCTATCCACATCCAGAGAAAGAACTTTGGAGTCTGAATAAGGGTGGAAGCATACTATTTCCTCTCCTTTTGTTTTGTTCTGTTTCTTCTTTCTTGTGATTCCTCCCATTAGTTCTATTTCTTCTTTACATCCTGACTAATTTCAACACATTTGATATAAATGCATTAAAAAAAGAAAGCAAATTTAAAATATTAAAATCCCCCCCCAAAAAAAAGTTAGAACAGAGAAAAAAATGCTAAGTAAATAATTAAATTTCATTAACTTGCCAGTGGTACCACTGCAATCATACTTAGTGTCTATCCTTTGGTCATTTTGCAACAGATATCAATGAAACATATGCTATTCCAACTCTTGCTCTCACAGAAAATTCTTGTGCTTTGGAGTAAAACTCCTCCCTCGGGGTTCAAGGTGGACCCTTGAGACAACAAAGATGTTTCCTTAATACCATTAATTTGAGTCCGCATTGGTGTATATGTATCAAAACATTCAGTTGAGAATAATTAAGTGAACTGTGAGTAGCTTTTAGAAAGGAGCAGTACAGTAGAATGAGTTAGCTTAAAGCATCTCTCCCATTCTTCTATAAATACCTCTGGAAGAAAGTGGGATCCATATTGGAGAACACAATGGCAAAGATGTAGCTTACAGCTCTAGGTGGCTAATAGTCTTTGATTGCATCTTTAGGATGTGCCAGAAGTTCCCTTGAACATAATGAATTTGCATATACTCTGTCCTTGATTCCAAGTACAGTTGGTGCCCCCAACCTATGCTGTCCCCAGAGGACAAAACTAGGATATTGATGGGAAGGTAGTAAGTCCAACATCCTCTGCACTCTTCAAAGCTTAAAAGGACCTCTTCCATGAAGTGGAAGGAAGAGACATGTAGAAAGTTAAAGTTTCAAATTACCTTCCCCCAGGCAATTCCTTCTTATGGGATTTGCTCCAGTTTCTAGAATTCCACAATTCCATCTAGCTTGGTGCTTTTATATACAAACACAGGCTGTAACAAAATCCCATAGTCAGTTGGAACAGACTTCTTATGTGGAATCATTTCTCTTCCTCAAATTGGCTTTCAAAGACTTGCCACTCAGTCTAAAGCCTATGATACACTTGGTTGATGGGACAATTGATCACTCTATGTGTGATCAAATTGAGTAAAACAACCTCATAAATAATCAAGTACTCAACACAACTGGAATGAAATTTGTTTCATTTTAAGCTATTAAGATCTAGTATCCTTCCAAAATTATTTAGAACTTATGATTAAAGTGTTATTCTTTTTTTATCAAACCTAGGATTTAGCTGGTGTCATAAGGTTCTGGTGAGGAACTTCCTCGACCAATGCATATTTTGTTAACTTCTCTTCAACTTTCAACTCTCTTGGAAAAGTTTTCTAAAGCATTAAGAGGTTAAGTGCCCAGAGTCATACAACCATTATAAAAGAGATATGGGACCTGAATCTAGGTCTCCTTGGTTCCAAGTTCGACTACTTCACGATTATTCTTCTTCTCTTTGATTTTCAGTTTGATAAGTATTTCTTTGATTAATCTGTTAGCACATTCATCCAATGAACAATATTTATTCATTACCTACTATGTATAAGATATTTTGAAATGTAATCTCTAATTAAATGAAATTCAATCAAACAAACCTACATGCCATGTGAAAGTACAGTGCTAGGTTCAGATGCAAAAACAAAATAGCAACAACAGAATAGTCTTTGTCCTTACTATGTAAAGATGAGCAAATGAGAGATAATTTAAAAAGGGATGGAGGTTTTACAGAGAAAGTGAGCTATTAGTCCACATGGTAACAAGTGATTTCTAGATAATATAATGGATTTTTTTCATTGTTTATTCAATAGGAGAAATCAGCTAAAATACTCTAGATCAGTGGTTCTCAACCTTCCTAATGCCCTTTAATACTTGTACGTGGGCGTATCTGCATGTGAGCAGACCCCCTTGGAGACAGAGGAACATTGTCTCGGTTCCTAAGACCATTGAAAATGTTTTCCAATGGTCTTAGGTGACCCCTGTGATCCCTGCGAAAGGGTTGTTTGACCCCCAAAGGGGTCGTAAACCACAGGGTGAGAACCGTTGCTCTAGATAAAAGGAATGAGACATGAAATGTTAGGCAGAGGTATGATTCTCTTGACCCTACCTGTCTCCTATATGACTCTATATTTTTAGTATTATACTTTTAACTGAAGGGACATTCTATAATGATAAGAAGAACAATCCAGTAATTTCCAAAAGGAATTTTTGCCTAAGTTCAAACCCTGATTCATTATTCCAGGCAAGTATAATAACTAAGTATAGATAAAATGTAGAGAGCTTGCATATAATATAAGGTGCAGCCATGAAGTAATGAAACAATCACAAGTGACTTGTAGATAATGCCAATTTAGATTTTTAAAGTACTTTCATAAACATGCTCATACAATCATCACTGTAAACTTGTAGCAATTAGAGAATGTTTTGTTCTCATAAGCAAAATAATCTAGAGAAAGTAAGTCATTTTCACAATATCAAAGAATAAGTTTTCACATAGCAAAAACAGGATTGGAACCCTACTCTCATATCTATTGGGAGAATATTCTTTCTATTGTATCATGTAGCATGGTGCATTGTGACTGGGAGCAGGCTATTCTTATCCCTGGATATTCCCCCTCCTAACCCAGATCTCTTAGAATTCTTAGATTTAAATATCATTGCAAATGTTACTTTCTACATAAAACCTTTCCTCATATCCACTACCACTGCTAGTGTTCTCCCCCAGGATATTACATTATGCACATATAGATATACATACATGCCTACATTCATGTGTGTTTGTGTGTGTTTATATACATATATATATATATATATGTGTGTGTGTGTCTCTAAGTATATGTGATATATACATATATATTTATACAGACAGTATACAAATATAAAGACACAGAAGACAGACAGACAGACAGACAGACAGACAGATAGATAGATAGATAGATAGATAGATAGATAGATAGATAGATAGACAGATAGACAGATGGATGGATAGATAGGTCCCCTTCAATTGAATGTAAACTCCTCAAAAGCAGGAACTAAATAATTTTTGCTTTTATATCATCTGTGTCTGGCAAATAATGGGTACTTAATAACTAGTTTTTGAACAGAAGCAAATAGGTTCAAATAGTTTTCACATCTGCTTTAAAAAAATGGTACTTTTTAGTATAATGCAAATATACTTTCTAAAGACATTCCAGAGTGCATTCACAATCATTAAAATTCCTTTTCACGTAGTATATTCTTGAGAGCATAAAGCATTTTAAAAGCCCTTATATAACAACTAAAACAGGTTGTCTCTAAAATGGAGTTATATTTAACATTTGAAATTGATTCCTTAAAGATGATACCTGTTCAAGAAAAATCAGAGATGAGAAATGACAGTGAACTTACTTTTATAAAGGGGCTATCACTCAATGCTAATCTCAACATAAAAGAAAAGAACATTCTCTGCCTAAAGCAATACTTTTCATGATTAGAATTCATTTGATAATGAACCAAATGGCATGAGATCTTAATTCTTTAACTGCTTCCTGTCAGGTGTGCCCAATGCATCAATAAATATATCCTGGGTTGATATTCTTTCATATTTGAAATTTCGTTAAACTATATCTATCTTCATACACATATATATATACATATGTATATGTACATATATATGTATTTATGGATATACATATAGATAGAGAGAGAGAGAGAGACAGAGAGACAGAGACAGAGAGAGACAGAGACAGAGACAGAGACAGAGAAAGGAGAAGAAAAAGTAATAAGGCACCTATCCACATGATAACTTTTTACATTATAGTCTTAAAATGCCTGGCTTGTGTAAAGCCAAGCAAAAGCAGATTCCCAAAAGAATGCTACTGTGAACAGCTTTTAAGATTCAGATTACACAGTAACAGTGAACCCTCTGTTTATTCCATTAAAAATCAAGATTCAGTACAATATTGACAATATAATATTCTCAATATTACATCTTATTACAGAAAGTCACAATATTTAGAACAAGGAACAAAAGAAGAATCACCTGGTTTCCCTAAGGGGGAAACCCTTCTCACTTAAAGATTCAATCAATCAATTAACAAAAGAATAATGGGGGGGGGGAAGCCAAGATGGCAGCATAGAAGCAGCAAAGTTTCGCAACTCCCACACAGCCACCCTAAATATCCATAAAATATGATTCTACACAAATTTTAGGGCTCCCAAACACACAAAAATACAGAAAACACATCACTGGCTGAAGGCAGCTCGGCAGGAGGAGCTCATCCTGGCAGGCTGAGAGCCGAGGCCAGCCCAGCCTGAAACTGAAACTACGGCCAGGCCCCAAGGTAGTCAGGAGGAGCCAAGCCACAGCTTGAGGCTATTGGAGAGCAGATCTACAGCATCTGGAGCAATCTCCACATGTATCAAGCCAGGAAAATAAGGCTTAGAGAAGGTCAGTGGAATTCAAGCTTTCAAGCTAAATTTGGGAGAGGAAAAGCAGTTTGGCCAATCTGCCCCCAGGGCAAGGAAGCAGCAGGAAGTGGCAGGATCTGCTGCAACCAGCAACTGCCACTACTGGGCTGCTCCAGAGCTCCTGGCCTGCCAATTGCAGGGGGGCTGAGACAATTGATCAGGGCCAAGGGCTCGTGTTGAGCAGCCTGGATCTAGATTATGGCCTTTGGTGGGGTTCCTGGGGTGCACTTTCAGCAAGCCAAAGCCAGTGGGAGCTACAACACCAAACCCAACCAATTAATTGACTGGCCAACATGAGGAAAAAGAAGCAAGATAAGAATAGCAATAAAACTCTAGAATCCTTTTTTGGGGACAAAAAGGTTCAAAGCATGGAAAGGGAGGAAGACAACACAGTCAGAACTCCCACACCAAATGCTTCCAAGACACTTGAAGGTTGCGTACTGCCTATAGATCAACTTAAAAAGGACTTTGAAAAACAAATAAGAGAAGTAGAGTAAAAATTGGGAAGAGAAATGAGAATGATGCAAGAAAATCATGAAAAGCAAGTCAACAACCTGACTGAAGAAAACAAAACTTTAAAAAATAGATTAAATCAAATGGCAAAAGAGGCCCAGAAAGCCAATGAGGAGAAGAATGCCTTAAAAAGTCGAATTTGCCAGATGGAAAAAGAATCTCAAAAGCATTCTGAAGAGAATAATTTCTTCAGAATTAGAGTGGAGCAAGTGGAAGCTAATGAATTTATGAGAAACC
>CM053593.1:72540162-72565514 GCA_028646575.1 Pseudocheirus occidentalis | reverse complement strand
AAACAAAACAACCAATTAATTGACTGGCCAACATGAGGAAAAGGAAGCAAAATAAGAACAGCAATAAAACTCTAGAATCCTTTTTTGTGGACAAAAAGGATCAAAGCATGGAACGGGAGGAAGACAACCCAGTCAGAACTCCCACACCAATTGCTTCCAAGACACTTGAAGAATGCCTAGAAGCTATACATCAACTGAAAAAGGACTCTGAAAACAAATGAGAGAAGTGGAAGAAAAATTGGGAAGAGAAATGAGAATGATGCGAGAAAATCATGAAAAGAGAATCAACAACCTGACTGAAGAAAACAACACTTTAAAAAATAGATTAAGTCAACTGGCAAAAGAGGCCCAGAAAGCCAGCGAAGAGAATAATGCCTTAAAAAGTCAAATTTGCCAGATGGAAAAAGGATCTCAAAAGTATTCTGAAGAGAATAGTTCCTTCAGAATTAGAGTGGAGGAAGTGGAAGCTAATGACTTTATGAGAAACCAAGATACTATTAAATAGTTACAAAGAAAATGAAAAAATAGAAAACAATGTGAAATATCTCCTTGAAAAAACCACTGACCTGGAAAATAGATGCAGGAGAGACAATCTGAAAATCATTGGTCTACCTGAAACCCATGACCAGAAAAAGAAGTTGGAAGGCATCCTTCAAGAAATCCTCAAAGAAAATTAAAACCCTCTGCAATCCAGTCCCTTCCTAACTCTCCAGATGCTATAATTCACTCCCCTCCAGGCATTCTACCACCCAGTGATACAGTCTTCCTTGATTGTTTCTCCATCTCATTTTCTCTAGCTATCCTTAACACCTGAAACTCTGGTATATCTCATCTCTGTTTTCTATCTTCCCTGACTTCCTGTGAGTCTCAAGTAAAGTCCCATCCTTTACAAATTTTATGTTTTCTTCAACCTTTACACCTTCCCTCTGTTGATCATCTCCAATATATCCTCTGTGTATCCTGTTCATACCTGTTTGTGTGCTGTCTCCCATATCAGACTGCAAGTTCTTTGAGATCAGGGACGTAGGTTTTTTGCATTTCTTTATATCCCCAACACTTAACACAATGCCAAGTACATAATGCCTGGCACTTTATAGATGTTAGTTGACCAGATTACAGAGGCTATTGCTGAAAGTTTATGTATTTAGATTCCCTTTGCTTATTATGGAGTCCCTATGGATGCTGAAACCAATTAGGACCAAGTCTACAGGTTTTCTAAAACTTAATAAATATACAGCAATTTTTCTTTAGTTTAGATATGGGATTTTTTTGGTGAACTGACTTCTACAGGTGGCAACTCCTCTACTAGGTGTATAATGGATAGAGTATTTGGTCTGGATTCAGGAAGATCTGAGTTCAAATCTTGCTTCAAACACTTACTAGTTGTGTGTACTTAAACTCTCTTTGCCTCAGTACCCTCCAGTGTAAAATGAGAATAACAGTTGTTGCTGTGAGGATCAAATGACATATTTCTAAAAAGCATTTAATGCAATACCTGGCATACAGTAAGTGACATATAAATGCTTATTCCCATCTTCTTCCCCTCCCTCTTCTAAAGCAGATTTGCAACAGGTCCATAACTTAAAGTCTTACAGCTTGGGACATGGAGAAGTTAAGTGACTGGCCCATGAACACTGAACTATATTTGTCAATGGTATGACTTAAAGTTTTCTTGACTCCAAAGCTTGTATTCTATGCATAATGACACACTGCATTTTGAAATGAACAGATAAGAAAAAATAAATCCCTTGACTGTAGCCAATTCAACTTTATACCAATAAGAGGCTAATATAGACATATAATTCTTTATTCTAGGTCATGAACCATATATGTACATACATATTACCTCTCCCCTCTCAAATACCTTGGGCAAAATGCTAATATTTAGTAAACTGAGAGAAAATTCAGAAATTCTTTTTTTTTAATTACCCATCCATGAAAGGCTCCAGGTAATCACAAAGCATATTAAGTGATTATTAGCATCATAAATTTATATGATGCATTTCAAAATAAACTTTTAATTATGTCAGATCAAGGACAATTTTAGCTTCTGTTTTCCACATAATCTTTGGATTAGTAAGACCATAAATAGGTTTCTTCGGTAGACAAAGTGACATTTTAGCCAAGGAGGGGAGGTGAACAGTATGACATTTCTGCTTTCTGTTAACATCAAAGTGACAACTCTGTCCTTTCATCAAGGTTTACACTCTGTAGGTAGGGTGATGATCCTTAACATCCATTCATTATTTACAAAGTAAAGAAAACCTATCCACAAACAGATGAGGAGATGATTTTATCTGTTTATAAATGATGTTGAACCTGGATTAGCTTTTTCAGCCTTGAAGGTCAATTCACAGCAGCACGGTGCAAACTCCTCTGCAATCAGACCCAGTACAAAAATGATATCAAATTGTATAGTGCATTGCATCATAGGGAATTATCTCAAAGGGCAGCTACAAGAGTAGAGTAAAAAATGTATTGGTCTTGAGACCATTGGACAAGTAATATAACATGTAATCATCCACAGGCAATCCTCCGTGTTACAGAGAAGCAATTGTTTTGTACTTTTGTGGGGAATTTCTGCACTGGGAGATTCCCATTCCATTCACTGCAGGCACACATCAACTCTCTTCTTCCTCCCGGGGGTGGGGAACCTGCACCCCAATGAGAACAATAAAAACACTTGTATTACTTACCTCCCAATGTTTTTGCTATAGCAAATCCTCTTCTTGAAGCACTGGACTCACAGTCTGAGTCCCCATGGGATGTCCCTCCCCTCCTATTACAAGTGCTCTGTGAGCCTATACTGCTAAAATTATACCTCATAAGCCCCCACCATTATGCCATACACAAATAGCTCAAACTATGTATTAAAGAAAAAGGAAACCAAAATAAAATCAATTAGGCCCTCATTATAATCAGACTTTGGAAGGATCTGCAAGTGTTTGGGAAAGAACAACAACAATAGTGCATTTTCCTCTTTAAGGTTGTTTTGAACTTTGCCAAATGTTAACATCTTTGTGTATACTAATAAAGTATAATTAATCCTGAATTTGAAGATACATTGAAAATGAGATTTCCGCAATAGAGGGAGAGAATAGACTTTCAGAAGTGATGGCTCCATGATTCACTAACAGCTGAATTAAATCCTCCCCTCAGGATCTGGCTTCCCCATTGTGCACCTTATGCATAAAAATGAAATCTTGGAATGCAGCTGGCAACACATTGGGATTTAGGCGCTTTTAAGGGGATCTTGCATAATTAATGAAAAACAAACATGGGCATAAGGAAGCATCATAAAGGAGCCCAAATATGTTCTTATGAAAATTTTCTGTACCACCTAATTCATAAATATTAGAATATGAATACTCCCAAATGATATTTATTGTTTTTCTTTAGACTCATAGATTGTTAGAGCTAAAAGAGGGTACAGAGACCTCCTAATCCAACTGCCTCCTTTTACTCAAGCAATGGAAATTACCAAAGAGGTGGTGAGACTTGCTCAATGCTACATTGCTAGTAGGTGACAGAATCTAGTCTAAATTCCACTCCACAAATGTAACAATTAAGTGCCCACTGAATGCAAAGCACTATGCTAATTGCTAGAGATATAAAGATAGTGTCTGACCTAAGGTCGGTCATTGTCTAGCAGGGACACTAGGCTAGATCTCCTAAATACATAAATAACCATAGCAACTATATAACAATAAATTCACAAATAAATATAATTCAGGTTAGCAAATTATCAAATGCTTAGGATGGGGGGCACACAAATTTGAATGAGAAATTCAAGAACTGGAGTTAGAAATGAATATATGTTTAATATGAATGTATATTTAGAGCCTATATCAGATTGTGGAGCCATCTTGGGGAGGGGGAGAGAATTTAGAACTCAAAAGCTTATGGAAATGAATGTTAAAAATATAAATTAATTAATTTGTTTTAATTTGAGTCAGAATCTTGAGCTCAATTCCTGGCACAAATAACAAGTTATGTGAACTTGGGTAAATAATCTTTTGTTATTTTATATGAAAAAGAATAGACTGGCCTAGATGTTCTGTATGCTTAAAATGTCTGATCATAAGTGTTGGTGAAATCAGAGAAGACTCTATGGAAGAGGTGGCCTCTGAATCTGGCTGTGAAGGAGATGACAAATATCAGAAGGCACAAATGGAATAAAAGCTGTTTCAAGTCTGAGAGACAGTATGAACAAAGCATGGAGAAAGAAAAGAAAATTACAAAATCAAGGAAAGTTAAAAAGCATCTAGTTTAATCTATAGGTGATACCAGTGTGAGTCTGTTACTAGAGAATTAACCTCACTAAGTATAGAGATGGTCAATACCAGAAGTTTGGCTATCAAATGGTGAATATCCTACCACAGCTATTCATGTAGATGATTGACTAAGATATAGAAATACAATTTTCATCAACCAGAACAGTACTTAAATTGATAAAATTCAAGATCACCTAAAATACTGGGTGGGCAATGGGCATCAACTGAAACTCTCCTCAGTATTGGCTCAAAGATGGAAAAATATACACAATCACTTAAAGACAGAAATCTATCTTACCTGAGAGAAATGTAGAAGAGAAGATTAAGTAAAGAGAGGGGGTGGTAGGAACTGACAGAAGAGAGGGAAGACCTATGGAAGTAGTAGATAGAAGCAAAACACTGTCAAGGATGGAAAGTGTTAAAGAAGAGAGAAGATAAACAGGAGGAAAAAAAAAGGATGGAGGTAAATATATAGGCAGCATAAAAGGATGGAGGTAAATACATAGGTAGAATTCATAACTGTGAATGTGAATGGGATTAACTCTCCCTTAAAATGGAAGCAAATCAAAAACCATAATTGTACAATATGGTGTTAACAGGACAAGCAGAGAGATCCACACAGAGTAAAGGTAAGGATTTGGAACAGAATCTATCATGCTATCATGCTTCAGCAGAAGTATAAAAAAAAGCTAGGGTAGCAACCCTAATCTCAGACAAAGAAAACGCAAAAACAGACCTAATTAAAAGCAATAAGGAAGGAAACTACATCTTGCTAAAAGGTATCATGGACAATGAAGTACTATCAATACTAAACATATATGTACCAAGTGGTAGAGCAACCAAATTCTTTTTTTTGCTTTTTTTTTGGAAGTTTGGGGGTTAAGCACCTTGCCCATGGTCACATGGCTAGTCAGTGTTAAGTGTCTGGGGCCAGATTTGAACCCAGGTCTACCTGGCTCAGGACTGGTGCTCTATTCACTGCACCACCTAGCCACACCAAGCATCCAAATTCTTAAAGAAGTTAAGTAAGTTGTGGGTTCATGACCAAACAAGAGACAGCAATCATTACAAAATGTAATATAATTAGTTTTAACTGTATTAAATTAAAAATCTTTTGTACAAACAAAATCAATGCAACCAAAATTAGAAAGTAAGCAGAAAGCTGAAAAACAATCTATAAAACAAGTATCTCTGAAAGAGGTCTTATTTCTCAAATACATAGAGAACTGAGGCAAATTTATAAGAATACAGGCCATTCCCCAATTGACAGACAGTCAAAGGATATGAACAGGCAGTTTTCAGATGAAGAAATCAAAGCTATCTACAGGCATATGAAGAAACACTCTACATCACTTTCAATTAGAGGAATGAAATTAAAAAATAACTCTGAGGTACCACCTATCAGATGGGCGAATATAACCAAAAAAAAAAGATAAATGTTGGAGAGGATGTCAGAAAATTGGGACACTAATGCATTGGTTTTTTTTTATTTTAATTTATTTTCTTGGTTACATCATTCGTTTCCACAAGGTTTTGAGTTACAAATTTTCTCCCCTTTTGGTCCCTACCCCCCAGCCCAGAACACTGATCACGCTGTAAGACCCCTCCCACAATCTGTTCCCTTTTACAAATGCATTGTTAATGGAGTTGTGGACTGATCCAACCATTCTGGGGAACAATTTGGAACTCTGCCCAAAGGGCAGTCAAACTGTCCACACCCTTGGAACCTGCAAAACCATTATTAGGGCTGGATCCCCAAAGAGATCACAAAAAAGGGGAAAGGATCTATCTGTGCAAAAATACTTATAGCAGCCCCCCCTTGTGGTGGCAAAATATTGGAAACTGAGGGGATACCCGTCAATTAGGGAATGGTTTAATAAGTTATATGATTATAATGGAATACTTTTGTTCAATGAGAAATGATCAACAGGCAGATTTCAGAGGAAAAAAAACCTGGAAAATGTGTACAAACCTATGCAAGGTGAATGAAGAGAACCAGGAAGACACTGCATACAGTATCAACAACATTGTGTGATGATCAAATACATATGACTCAGCTCTTCTCAGCAATACAATGTTCCAAGACAAGTACAAAGGACTCATGAAGGAAAATGCTACCCACATGTATATAAAGAATTGATGGATTCTGAATGTAGGTTGAAGCATCCATTTTTCACTTACTTTTTTTCTTCTTAGTGCTTTTTTCCCCTTTTGATTTCTTTTTTTCATAACTGCGACTAATATTGAAATATGTTTTACATGATAGCACATTAATAATCTATATTAAATTTTAGGAAGAGGAGAAGTGAAGGAGGAAGAAAATTTTGGATCTCAAAATCTTGTAAAAGTGAATGCTAAAAATTGTCTTTACATATAATTGGAAAAATAAAATACTATTAAAAAACAAAATAAGGACATTTTTCTTTCTCTAACCCTTTGGTATTTAAGTAATTCTACATAATTTTCTAAAATCACTGAAAGTGGTTCAAATATGGCTGTAATATTCCTGTGCATTTTCATTCTGGGATCTATGTCAGGAGATAATTGGTAGATTCTTTCAATTTCTACTTTGCTCTCCAGTTACAAGACATCTGAACAGTGAGTTTTTGTTTATAATTTCTTGAAATATGATGTTTAGGCTCTTTTTTAAACATAACTTTCACACGGTCCAATACCTTTAAATTCTTTCTCCTCAATCTATTTTCTAGGTCAGTTGTTTTTCCTATAAGGTATTTCACATTTTCTATTTTCAGTGTTTTGACTTATAGTCATTAGTTTCTATTTGATAATTTCTAATTTTTAAAGAGCTATTTTCTTCAGTGAAGTTTTATATATGTGGGCCAAATGCAAATTTTAAGGAGTTATTTTCTTCAGGTTTTTTTGTTTGTTTTTTGCCTCTTACCAAACATTTTATTCTTTATTCATAGTTTTCTTGCATTACTCTCACTTCTTTGTTTCTAATATGCCTCATAGCATTCTTACTTGATTTTTAAAATCTTTTTTTTGCTCTTTTTTATTTCTTTTGTTACCTCATCTGGGAATTTTTATTGGGTTTTTGTCTAATCTGCATTTTTCTTTGAAGCCTTGTTTGAGGATGTTTTTGAGTCATTGTCTTTTTCTGAGTTTCTGTCTTGAGCTTCCCTGTCACAATAGGTTCATTTCTTTTTGTTCATTTTTCCAGTCTATTTTTTGACTGTGGACTTTATATTTGAATTGAGCTCTGCTTACCTCTCAGAGAAAGGAGGAGAGGTTGTGACTGGCCTATGCTCTCGGCTTTTATATCCTGCTGGTTTCACAGCTAGGTCTACAACTTAAAAGTTTTTGATGCTACCAAATTGGTATAATCTGGAGTTTGGTCTGGTCACTGAACTCCTGGTCTGTATTCTGATCCTTACCCAAACAGAGCCTCCTATTCCCTTGCAATCACAACTGCTCATTTCTGAAATGAAATTGCTACCTGTACCCAGATAGGGCCACTGCTCCCTTGCCTCCAAAACTGTTCCTCTGCCTTGGAAATGCAACCTATAACTGGGTACTGAGCAATGGAGCTGCCAAATGGCAACTGATCCTGAACTCAATGCCATCAAAGGAGTCTTCCTAGAATCTCTTTCTGACAAGGTGTTTTGTCTCCTTACCAAATCAGGATATTGAATATTCCCAGTGCTATTGTTGTGATTGCTGTCACCAATAAAGTCCACAAACCCAATGTCCAAAGACCTCTCTTTCTATCTTCCTAAGCTGCACTGGGCTGAAAAAAGTAACTCACTATGATTGTTTTTATTGGTTATCCCACTCAGATCTGTTTTGATGGTGCTTTTAAAGTTGTTTAGAGGGATGGGTTGAGAAAGCTCATTAACATTGCTCTTTTTATTCCACCATCTTGGCTCTGTTACTCCTCCACAAAAGTAGGTCATGTTTATTTTAATAACTTGGAATGTTTTTTTTCCAAGTTTGGTTATGAACCCATTTAAATCAGCTAAAGGTTTTATTTGCTTTATTATCCTTAATTATCATGGCTTTCTGCCCCTTATTAACCATTGTTTGTCTGTTCTTCATACTCCAGAGATCATTTTCATTCCTATATGCTACACTTTACTTTGTACAAATTAGAACCTATATTAATTCCCCAAGCCATTTTAATACATAGTGTTGACATTCACAAAGTGTATTTTATTATTCTCCAGTAGGAATTAAATCATGGAAATGGAAAAAAAAAGTTCTGTGAATAATATATTCAGAACATGCATCTTAGATAAACATGTGTCTTTCTTAGAACAACTATAAAAATCCTATCTACCTAGGTCAGTTCTATGTCACTGCCTTGGTTGTAGTAATTTAATTGAATTAAACTTTATAAAAGGGCAAATTTGCATTCATAAGAAATTTGAGCCTCATCATCCTTCAGCATGAGAAAAAAAATGCATCTCTGACATCAGCTTGATGAGGCCTGCCAAAATAAGATTTGATAGAAGCCATAGAGTTCACTAAGTATGATTTCTGTGAAAATGAGCACATTATAAAACTTGGAGAAGAAACCCTTTGTTTTTGTACTGTAGCCAATTACACAGTTGTAGTCATAAACAACAGAAGGTGATCAGTGAAATGTCTGTCATCAATGATAATATTAATCATTTGTGTAATAGAACCTTACGTTTTTCCTGAGTTTTGTCATTTTCACCATTATGTAAATCTTAGACCTCCAAAAGCAACCAAAAAAGTAAGAACATCTTAAGATAAAGAATCACATTTAACATTTCCAAAAAAGTTGCCCTACCCTATTAGAAACGATATGCCCAAAACAGGAATCATGATTTTCCTCTTCATTAACATGTTTTTGTCAGAACCCTATCTGGCATGGATCTCTTAATGAGGCAATGGTAAAAGAAAATGTTCTTAGTCAAAGACTTTCTAAAGGAAAATTATATTTTTTTTGGTATTTCTTAAAGTAGATTCTAAATGGAACTGCTTGGGGGTAAAATGAGCTACCCTGAAATAGAAGGGAAAAGAGACTTCTGAAAGGACTATAGCAAACCATTACAGAAAGTAGAAGCTGAAGTTTCTTCGCTCAACCGACTATTTCACTACTGTAATTTTGATACTGTTAAAATAGCAAGAATAAATCAATAAATCAATAAACATTTATGCTTTAAACATGCCAAAGACTCTTACTTAAATAGAATTTAAGAAGTATTTGCTATTCTATCACAATGCATAATAATTGCAACAGCCAGAATTATTTTTCCTTCTTATGCATACAGAATCAGAAAATGAAAGTAGGAAGAGAATTTAGTGATCAGGTCAAGTTCCCTCATCTTATAAATTACAAAATTAAGACACAGAAAGGTGAAGTGATATATATACAATTTTATACATTTTTATTTACAAATACTTACAAGGCAAAATAGAAAGATTGTGTAGCCATGATTAAAACTCAAGTATTCCTGATTTCATCTTCTTTTCCTTCTCTTCTTTTTCTTTTCCTCTACTCCCATTCCTTCTTCTCTTTTTTCTTCCTTCTTTTTCTCCTCTTTCACATTCTTCTCATTTTCCTTCTCTAATTAACATTATTTTTTTATTATCAACATCTTTATTGGTTTAGAGTCGAATGCATTCAGATAGAAAGGGGTCCTCTGGTGTCACTATCCTACTAAATTTAATGTTTAGTATTAGGTGAAATATCATACATGTAGAAGAAAGCAATTATATTATAAAATTGAATAAAAGTACTGGAATCTAAGTTCATCTTCTGTAGACTCATATAAAGCATTCTCAGGAAAACACAGCAAACAAATTGGCAGAGATGATATTATATAAATCTTATCCTGTTCCCATACTGTTTTAATTTCTTCTACTATGTATTTATACTATAGCCATGGAAACTCCTGAACCATTGTTCTTACTACACAGTCCCCTACCATTTCCATAGTACTTAGGGGGTAGTGAAGGTAAAGTAAAAGAAAAAACTAAGCTTCATGAAACCCCTGATTATATTACAATGAATGAAGATAAAAGTTATGTCAGTTTCATGCTCTCAAGTTTCCAATTCCTTTTTATATGCATCCAAAACTTCTTACTTATAACTTTTAGACATTCCACCAATTCCCTTCTAGTCTCCTACTCATCAGTTTCACTTTTTTACTACTCAACTTGGAATTTTCTTTAAATTTTTTAATTCAAAAATTTAACTCTGAAAAGAAGTCTTCTTCGAGTCTGATAACTAATTTAGCTACCATCACCCCCTACACCTTTACCCTTTTTTGTGTGTATGTTTGTTCTTTCGGGTCCAGACTATGATTTTATCACTGAGATTTTATACCATGGGTGTGGAAACTACCTCCATTGTTATACAGTGAAGACTAGTCTATAATTTCGGCTTATGGTATCATAGACTTAGGGCTGGAAAAGACCTGAGAAATCATCTAGTTCAAATCTCTCATTTAACAAATGAGCTGAGGTTCAGAATGCTTAAGTGACTTGTCCAAGGTGAAACAGGAATTGATAGTTGAGACAGAATTAGAATATTTTACTTCAAACCCAGCACTCTGTCTAATAAGAATGCTAGGGGATGTTAAGATGTTAAGCAATTTCCCCAGTGTCACACAGAAAGTATAAGAGGAAGAACTGAACTTTACCTTCCTAATTCCAAGGTCAGCCATTGATCCACTATGCCATGTTTTACTTTGTTGTTGTTGTTTAGTTGTTTTCATTCATGTCTGAGTCTTCATGACCCTAATTTGGGGTTTTCATGGAAACTGGAGCAGTTTTTAAAAATTTCCTTCTCCAGGTCATTTTATAGGAAAAGAAACTGAAGCAAACAGTTAATTGACTTGCCAAGGTTTTACACAGCTAATAAGTGTCTGAAATCATATTGGAAATCAGGTCTTCCTGACGGTAAGCCCAGAAATTGGACTGATTATATCCTTTGCAGCCAAAGATGGAGAAACTCCATATACAAGACCTGGATCTGGCTGTGGACCATATTATGAGCTTTTTATTGCAAAAGAAAGACAAATTGAAGAAAGTAGGGAAAACCATCAGATCACAGAGGTATGATCCAAATAACATTCCTATGAATATGAAGTGGAGGTGATGGATACATTTAAGGGATTGGAATTGGTAGACAGTCTGAAGAACTATGGACAGAGGTTTGGAAGACCATACATGAGGCAGCAATGAAAAAACCTCCTAAAGAAAAAGAGGAAAATGAAATGGCTGTATGATGAAGCTTTACAAACAGCTGAGAAAAAGAAGGAAAATGGAAAGGAAAGGTGAAAAGGAAAGACATAACCAACTGAATACAGAATTCCAGACAGTAGCAAGGAGAGAAAGGAAGTTTTTCTTAAATTAGCAATGCAAAGAAATAGAAGAAAACAATAAATAGAGTGGGAAAGACAAGACATCTCTCTCTTCAAGAAAATTAGAGATATAAAGGGAAAGTTTCATGCAATAATGGGCAAATTTGAATTGAATAGAAGAAGAGGTTAAGAAAAAGGTGTCAAGAATATACAAAAGAACTATACAAGAAAGATCTTAACATCATCAATAACTACCATGGTGTAGTTACTAATCTAGATTCAGACATCTTATAGAATGAAATTAAGTGGTCTATTATTAACAATAAGCCTAGTGGACATGACAGAACTTCTGTTGAACTATTTAAAACTGTACAAGATGATGCTGATAAAGGTGCTGCACTCCATATGCCAGTAGATTTGGAAAGTTCAACAGCGTCCACTGGATTGGAATGGGTCAGTTCAAGTTCCAATCCTAAAGAAAGGAAATGCCAAGAAATGTTAGAATTACAGGATAATTGCAATCATTTCACATGCCAGCAAGGTTATGCTTAAGATCCTGCAAGCTAGGCTTCAGAAATATGTGAACCAAGAATTACCTGAAGGGCAGGCTGGTTTTTGAAGAGGCTGAAGAATTAGAGACCAAATTGTCAACATTTTTGGGATTATGGAGAAAGCAAGGGAATTCCAGTGGAAAAAATATATTTCTGCTTCACTGACTACACAAAAGTCTTTGAATGTGCATCACAACAAAATGTGGTAAATCCTCAAAGAAATGGGAATACCAGATCACCTTACCTATCTTCTGATGAACCTGCATGTGGGCCAAGAAGCACGTTAGAAATGAACATGGAACAACTAACTGATTTAAGACTAGAAAAGGAGTACCACAAGATTGTATATTGTTACCTTATTTATTTAATTTACATGTAGAATACATTAGGGTGGATGAATAAAAAGCTGAAATTAAGTAAGTATATACTCAATACTTATATTTCTCAATATAAGTATTGAGAAATACTAACAATCTCAGATCCACAGATGATACCACTTTGATGGCAGAAACTAAAGGGAAATTAATAAGCCTTTTGATGAGCATGAATGAGGAGAATATGAAAACTGGCTGGAATTTTAACACAAAAACTAAGATCTTGGCAACTGGCCATATAATTTCCTGGCAAATAAAGGGAGAAGAAATGGAAACACTGTCATTTTATATTTGGGGGCTCAAAGATCACTGCAGACAGCAACTGAAGACATGAAATTAAAAGACACTTGCTCTTTGGAACGAAAGGTATCACAAATCTGAGCAGGATACTAAGAAACAGGCATATCACTTTGCCAACAAAGGTCTGTAGGGTAAAAGCTATGGTATTTCCAGCAGCAATGTATGTTTATAAGAGTTGAAATATAAGAAAAGCTGAGTTCCACAGAATCAAGGCTTCCAAAATGTGGTACAGGACAAGACTTTTGAGAATCCCTTAGGCAGCAAGGAGATGAAATGAGTTAATACTTAAAGAAATTAATTTGGACTATTCAGTAGAAGGCTGAATACAGAAGCTGGTGTTTAAATACTTTGGTCACATAATGAGATGACAGGACTCATATTGGAAAAGACTACTGTTGGGAAAGATTGAAGAAAAGTGGAAAGGGAATAGCAAAGGATGAGATGGATAGATAGTATAATGGAAACAATGAACATGAAATCAGACAGAATTCAAGAAACAGTGGAGGATAGAAGGGCCTGGAGTGCTATGTAAATGGTCAAATGGGTCATGAAGAGTCAGACACAACAGGCTATGTTGCTTCTCCTGCTATGTTTATACTAAATAAATGTGCATATCATGTTTTGTGATTATTCTTAAGTAATTTCTATAGCTGAACTTTGTCTCTCCAATTAAGTTACAAGCTTCATAGAGACTGGAATCGGGTAAAGGTCTGAAAATGTTAAGTATTTATCTCATGCTGAGTGACTCACAATACTAAATAAACATACCCCAAAAAATTAAATAAATAAAAGTCAGTGAATAAGACAATACTGAAATGCTAAGTAGCAGAACTGATACCTTCTTATATTTTAGAAAATTATGAAGACAAAATAATGAATACTGAAATGAGCAGAACCTAGATAACTTCGTATGAAGTTACTGTTAATATGTTAATAAAAACATTAATATTGCTTAAAACAGTAATATTGTTTTAATAATGACTTTGAGTGAATAAGTTATTTTGTATATTATTAATACCCAAATTAACTATAAAGGACATATGAAAAAAGACACTGTATCCAGACAAAAAACTGAAAAATAGAAGTATGTATAGAATAATTTTACGTGTGTGTGTGTGTATACACACCTATTTGTGTTTAATGGTAGCCATCTTGGAGGGGAGAAAGAAAAAAGGCAAAAGAGGAAATTTATATGATAATTTTGTTGAATATTTGAAAGAAATATCAGGTTATGCATAGTAGATTTGTAGTTTTGTGTGCAACCATATTTTTAATTGTACTATGTTACTGAAATGCTTGTTTTATCCCGTAAATTAAAAACAAATTAAAATTGAAAAATAATAAAATGATGAACTATTGGTTGAACTTCATGCTTGACATTACTCCATTTTGTATTAATGGTGTAGATTTGCCTTATTATTCTGTTTAACCATATATAATTTGTTCATGGGAAAACTTCTTGAAATTTTTTGATCATTTATTCTGAGGAGTAACATTGATTAAGAATTCCCTCACTTCCTTTTTTCCCTCCATCATATCAGTTCCCAGTCAAGTCTGAGGTGAATGGAGTTCAGAAATGCTAAGCATTCATTTAAAATAGGTATTTCAAAGGCAAAAGATTAATCCTTCATTTTTCAAAGGGCACCACTTTTTCATGGCTTACAACAGGTCATGTTAAAGAACATGTTTGAGCTACAACACTTGTTTGGGCCTGAAGATAATAAAATCTTCAAATAGATACTCTTGGTTTCTTCTTTGAAAACACTGTAAGACCCATGATCTCCAGAAAGCTCTTATCTAATATAGGAATAAATTTTAAGGGGTCAGATTCTTCCTTAAGATACTTCTACTACTTTTCAAAAATTCTTCAAAGATACTCCTTTAATACTGATAACGTTCTTCCAAATCTTCAGTATTTTCAAGTGCCATTTCCACGTTTTCATATTCTTGCTAGGAGTCTCTGAAGACAAAGATGCTGTATTGCATTCCATTTGAATGTTTACATTCAAAAAGGTCTGCTATATGGAGATAATATTTTAAAGAGACCATGTTAATTCAAAGGCATTTTCATAAAGAGAAATAGAATTAATCTGTTTTCAAGTGAGTCATTTTCCTGTGTTTCCTAAACCACATCTTATGTGGATGAAATGCCACAGGACAGAATTTTTTTAAACATTTGTGAGTTTCACCAGTGCAGAAGGTATAGCGAAGCATTCTAAAGAAATTAAAGGATTCTAAGCAGAATCAAGATATAGGATTCCAGGCAACCCAGCTGAATTCTTTCAACATTCCCTTCCAAAAAATTTTAAAATAATGTTTCAAATCAAATTTTGGAGTGGCAGAGTAAACAAAAGGTCAGGCTGGCACATTTTTCTAGCCTAAGAAATCATAGGAGGTCAACAGGAAAAGTCTGTGACACCAAAGTGAAAGTCTGTCTAGAGCCCACATTTATGGAAAAGCAACAGCAGCAGCTTTGGGAACTCTCAGCCCACTGACAATAAAAGGCTCAGACAACTAGTCAGAAACAGATTACTGGCCACCCTTTGCGGGCATTGGGAACAGCCAGAACTTCTAGCAATTTTATTGCTCATATGCAATTGTGGGTCACAGCTCCAGAGTGGAGAAGAGTATCTGAGGTTAATCAAAAGGGAACAGAGGCCCTTATAGAAGTTCCAAGGCAAAGACAACACTAGTACTTCTGGCTACGGGGGGTCAATGGCACTTCCTGAGTAAAGACCAGAATCTAGATGAGGAGTTCTGTGATTATACTTCTCCCAAGATCACACCACTGTGGAACAACCAAAAAGTTTTGGACCACTAGAAGTAGCTCTGAAAACAGCAGCACAAGCTTAGGACAGTGACTCCCTAGCCACAGGTAAACAGAAACCAACTTTTAACATGAAGGTGTAAGTAAATAAATAGGCTAGAAAAATGAGCAAACAACGACAAAAAAGAATGTGACTATTTTGTCTGTAGCTGTTTTCACATTGTTTCTCCTGAGTTTATGTGTTGGTCTTCCCTCCCACCACAAGCAGCTATAACAAAAAACTCAATGAGAAATATTGCTTAGACCCAAATACAACAAGAATTCCTGGGAGTTAAAAAAAAGATGAGAATACTAGAGGAAAAAAAGTTGTGAAAAGAAATGAGAGTGATACAAGAAAATTATGGGAGGATTCTGGGAAGATGGCAGAGTAGGTCAGAAAATTCCAAGCTCTCAAGATTTTCCCCCACAAAAGAGATAAAATATTACTTCAGAGCAAACAAACTATGGGTGGAGATAAGTAAGAACAGGGGCACAACAGGAGTCTTTCTGGGACAATTTTTAAAAATCTGAAGAAAAATTCCAAGACAAGGTTTGGGCCTTGTGAAGAGTAAACACCTCCAAGCAAGGCTATGTTTTAAGAAGTCTCAAGCCACTTAAACAAAAAGCAGGGGTCCTGGATTTAGTTGGTTTGAGAGTCTGCCTCACACCTCAACCACAGACACTTTTACCCCTGGAATAGTGAGAGGAGTTGGGTGTTTGAGCCTGGAAAGATCAAGGGAACCTCTGATGACAAAAAAAAAGCCAGACTCACCTGTGCTGTGAAGAGTAGCAGAGGGCAAGAAGAAACAAGACAACAGGGCTGAAAGCCCCTGGCTGCAGGCACATAAAGGAGGTTGGAGATTGGTGACAGTACCATAGAATAACCTAGCACCAACTTACACTATGACAGACTTACTCTGTCCTGATCACTCAATGCAAGCATCACATATACCCAGGCTCCTTAAGAGTCTATCTGTTGTGGGCGGAGCCAAGACAATGGCATAGAAGCAGTAAAATTCCAAAGCTCCCCCACAACCAAATACCCATTAAATATGACTTTAAACAAATTTTAGAGCTCCAGAACTCACAAAATTACAGAAAAACCCATCTCTCACTGAAGGCAGCTAGGGAGGCAGGACATGAAGGGCTCATCATAACACCTTAAAAAATAGATTAACTCAAATGGCAAAGGAGGCCCAAAAAAGCCAATAAGGAGAAGAATGCCTTTAAAAGACAAATTTGCCAGATGAAAAAGGAATCTCAAAAGCATTCTGAATAGAGTAATTCCTTTAGAATTAGAGTGGAGCAAATGGAAGCAAATTACTTTATGAGAAATCAAGATACTATAAAACAGATAACAAACAAATGAAAAAATAGAGAGGAATGGGAAATACCTCCTTGAAAAAACCACTGACCTGGAAAATAGATCCAGGAGAGACAATTTAAAAATTATTGGACTACCTGAAAGCCATGATCAAGAAAAGAACTTGGAAAGCATCCTTGAAGAAATTCTCAAGGAAAATTGCCCTGATATTTTAGAACCAGAGGGCAAAACAGAACTTGAAAGAATGCACCAATCACCTCTTGAAAAAGATCCCCAAAGAAAACTCCTAGAAATGTTATAGGCAGGTTCTGGAGTCCCCAGATCAAGGAGAAAATATTACAGTCTGCCAAGAGGAAGCAATTTGAATACTATGGAAACACAATTAGGATAACCCAGGACGTGGCAGCTTCTACACTGAGGGATCAAAGGGCCTGGAATATGATAATCAGATCAAGGGAGCTAGGATTAAAACCAAGAATCACTTACCCAGTAAAACTGAGTATAATGTTCCAGGGGAATATATGGTCATTCAGTGAGGTCAAGGATTTTCAACCATTCTTGCTGAAAAAAAAACCAGAAAATTTGACATTCAAATACAAGAAACATGAGAAGGTAAACATGGGAAAGAAATCATAAGGAACTTATCAAAGTTAAACTATTCACATGCCAATATGGAAAAATGAGAATAGTAGCTAATGAAACTTTTCTCAGTATGAGGATAGGTGAAAGGAATACAAATGTATATATGTATGTATGTATGTATGTATACCTACACATATTGTCTATATAGGAGGGTATATATGCATATGAATACATATCTGAGTATGTGTGTATATGAGTTCATAGAGGGCACAGGATCAGTTTAATAGGAAGGGATGATACTCTAAAAGGTGAAATTCTGAGGTGGGAGAGCATTAGAATGAGAGGAGACAGGGAGAGACAGAATGGTGTTAATCATCCCATATATAAGAGGCAAGGGATAACTGTTACAATGGAGGGGAAGAACAGGAAAGCAAAAGGGAAAAGGTCAACTTTACTCTCCTTGAATTTGGCTTAGGGAAGGAATGACAAACTCTAAACTGGGTATCTTGCCACACAGGACAGTAGGGGGGATGGGGATGAAAGGTGGGATGATAGAGGGGAGCAGAGGGTGGGAGGGAGGACTGCTGGAAGCACATCCTTATGTAAATGGACAGGGACAAGGTAGAGAATAGAACAAGGGGGAGGTGGAACGGGATAGGATAGGAAGGAGGGACATATAATCAGTCTCTCACACTATGTCCATTGTGGAGATATTCTGCATAATTACACATGTACAGCCTGTATGGATGGAATTGCTTGTCCTTCCAGTGGGGGTGGGTGATGCATATATATATGTGTGTGTGTGTGTGTGTGTATATATATATATATATATATATATATATATACAAGATTATTATTATTATTATCATTATTACTATTATTAACTACATGCAACTGGGAATTAAGATATACAGGCACTGGGGTAGGGATACCCATCCTGCCCTACCAGAAAATTAGATGTAGGTGGACATAGGAGAGAGCAGATTGGGGGAGGGGCTTTACAAGGAGATTGCTGTTTTAGTGTTGTGGGTAGGGGAAAGATGGGGAGAAAATTTGTAACTCAAAATCTCATGGAAATGAATGATGTGAACAAGAAAATAAATAAAATAATTTTTAAAATTACTGGATTACCTGAAAACTACGATCAAAAAAAGAACCTAGAAATCATCCTTCAAGAGATTCTCAAGGAAAACTGCTCTGATATTTTAGAACAGGAGGGCAAAATAGAACTTGAAAGAATTCACTCATCACCTCTTGAAAAAGATCGCCAAAATAAAACTCCTAGGAATATTTAGCTAGGTTCTGTAGCTCCCAGATCAAGGAAAAATATTATAAGCTGCTAAGAAGAAACAATTTGAATACCAAGGAAACACAATCAGGATAACCCAGGATCTAGCAGCTTCTACTTAAGGGACCAAAGGGAATGGAACATGATATTCTGGAGATCAAAGGAGCTAGGATGAAAACCAAGAATCACCTGGCAAGCAAAATTGAGTATAATGTTCCACGGGAAAATATGGTCATTCAATGAGGTGGAGGACTTTCAAGAATTCTTGCCGAAAAAAAACAGAACTGAACAAAAAATTTGACCTTCAAATACAAGATGCATTAGAAGGGAAACAAGGAAAAGAAATCATAAGGAACTTATCAAAGATGAAGTATTTACATGCCAACATGGAAAAATGATAACTGTAACTTAGGAAGTTGGATGTTTGGCTTTGGTTTAAGGCTATAAAGGAGAACTGAAGATTTGGGGCATAAGGCACCATTTCCCACACCCCAGGGCTAAAAGTGATTACAAAAATTAAGTAATTACCACAAAAAAAATGCACATGTGAAAGACGAAGAATTTAACCACAGAAAGCTATTGTGGGAATAGAGATGACCAAGGTTCATCTTCAGAAAAGGATAGTGAAATAAAGAAACCCCCAAAGAGTAATGTCAAATTATCACCTGGCCAAAAAAGAATTCATAGATCTTTTAAGAAGACTTTAAAAATAAAATGACAGAGATAGAAGAAAAACTAAAAAAAAAAAAGAATACACCAAGAAAAACAAGAAGGGTATGAAAAGAAAGTCAACCAATTAGAAAAAGAGATCCAGTCTTAAAGAAGAAAATGACACCTTGAAAATCAGAAATGGTTAAACTGAAGCCAGGAAAATTATAAGAGATCAAGAAATTATTACACAAAATATGAATAACGGAAAAATAGAAGAGAAAGTGAAACATCTTATAAAAACAGCAGATTTGGATAATAGATCAAAAAGAGAAAACATAAAAATAATTGGACTAACTGAATGTTATGATCAAAAAAGAATCTTGATACAATAATACAAGAAACAAAGAAAATTGTCCTAAAGCATTAGAACAAGAGGTGAAAGTAGAAATAGAAAAAATCCATCAGTTACCATTTAAAAGAGATCCTATGAGGAAATCTCATAGAAAAACCACAGTCAAACTCTGAAACCCCCAGATCAAGGATAAAATATTTTAAAAAATTAAAACAATTTAAAATACTATGGTATAAAGGCAAGTAAAGAAGTACTTAGTGCCTTGTTTCAGCTATTTAATTATTTAGCACATTGTTTCAGTTCAAGCTTCTTTGGAGCCTTGCCCTTGATTATATCAAGTCTTTGTTAAGAAACAGGACTTGTGAAACCAACAGTGGGAAGGAATTGCCAAAGACAGGAAGAGGGAGGAGTTAACGACCATATATAAGGAGAATCCTAAGCTGTGAGAGAGCAGAACTGAGAAAGAGAATGGTTGTGGAGATGGGCACTCTGTTCTGTCTGTTTTTATTTTTGTTTGTGATACTTTTTACAGAAGTCCTGGGACCTTACTGGAAGCCCTGAAAGAGGATTTTCTGGTTGTATAGAGAAGTCCTGGAGGAGGGTTTCAGAGGTCCTGGGTCCACACTGATGATGTGTGTTGAGTTCTCAGACCTTATTCGTGGGTCTGTGTTGATCTCAAAGGCAGATGATAGTGCCAGCAATGTGTATAAATGTTACTGTGGCTCTGTTAAGCTTTGTCCTCCCAGAAAGAGAAACTGCAAAGGACTAAAGGGGTACTGGACTGTGAGCTTCAATATGGAACTGGATGAGGAATTGGACAAGGGACTGGATAAGATGGACAAGGAACTGAGAACTGCCTACCTTTGAATCCAGGTGACAGTTGGGTAAATTCAGGTAAAAGCGGGGACCATGGAAGAGGAACCATGGAATCTGAGAGCCAGTGTCAAGATGAAAAGACCTCTCCTTGGGTACTTAATGCTGACTGAGAAGATCATGATTTACTGTGGTCTAGTGGTGGGAAAACTTTGTACTCTGTACCACGTGCCTCTTAAGGATGATTGGAAAGTAATCTCCAATTAAGAATAAAGAAGACTTTTTGACTGGGAGATTAAGACAATGTGACCTAGAGGTGGGGAGCTTTGTCCTTTGTAATTTGTGTCCTTTAAGGAGGCTTGCTTCTTAAGGATGATTGAGTTAAAGACTTACTGAATGATATCTTTTTTTTAAAAACTATGTGGCCACTTTGGTGAAAACTATGCGACCACTTTAGTGATAAGTTACTATGTTGTAACATTGTGAATGCTGTACAGTTTACTGCTGAATAAATAGTTCACTATACTATGTGATCAGAATCTTAAAGCTGTTCACAGAAGCAAGTTCTGTTCAAAGAACCTGGAAAACTGTTCATGCTTGACTTTACAGATGGTGTGACAATTAGAATTACATGAGACCTAGCAGCAGAGAAATTAACGGACCATAGATCTTGGAAAGCAATATAACAAAGAGCAAAAGAACTGGGGCTCCAACTGAAAATAATATACCATGCAAAGTAAAATATAATTCTGAATGAAAAAAAACTCCCAGACTTTCAAGACTTCTAAAAAATTCTTGATCTTAATAGAAGATTCAACATACAAGAACCAAGAGGAATATAAAGCACATACCAAAGTCTGATTATAAGATTATAAGATGTCTAAGATTCTTATTAATAACTGGGTAGTTCATAAGAAAGATTGGGGCAAACCTGAGCAAGATATGAATTTTAAAAGTAAAACCATCTAGGAACAGCCAAAAAGAATAATTATTTTATAAAAATGAGGTACAAGAGGAAGAGGAATTAGATGAGTAAGGAGGGCTGGTAGTTCTGGTAACCTACTTCATCAGGAATAAGTTCAAGAGGGAACAATACATATATATTTAGAAGACTATAAAAGACTTCTAAATTCAGAAGAAACAAAATGGTAGGGGCACAGGGAGGGGAGAGAGGATAAGGATGGTATTTTTAGAGAGGAATGGGAGTATAGGGGACAGATCCTTGGAAGAGGTAGGCAAGCAACAGGAGGCCAAGGTAGCAGGCAGAAGTAAAATGAGTAGAATATGTTTGAGTAAGTATATGTCTATATATGTATGTGTATGTATATATTTATAGCTATAGAGAAACATATCTAAACTTTATTGTAGCCTTCTGTGAGGTGTGGAGGCAGGTGAAAAAAAAGTAATAAAGTATGTAGCAGAGAACAAAAGAGAACTCACGAGGGAGCAAAGAAAAAAATGGTCAATTCTCAAAACATCGTGTATTATTTATCATACAGACTTTCTTAGAATGAAAATTTATCATATATTGAATCCTCTCAATATTTGATATGCACATGGCATGCTTTTCCCCCTAACTTTGCATTTAGTTTCCAATAATTAAGTTTATCATATGTTTGTTTCTTTTCCCTATTCTGTATTTTGTTCAGTTATTTGAGTCTAAAATTATTTTTAAAGGGAATATGAAGAAGAATTAACAGCTTGATAGATGAGGCACCAAAAACACTGAGGAAAGGACTCCTTAAAAAACAGAATAGGCCAAATGGAAAAGGAGGCACAAAAATTTAGTGAAGAAAAGAACTCCTTAGAAAACAAAATTGGCAAAATGGAAAAAGAAGTGTAAAATTTTGCTGAAAAAAATAATTCCTTAAAAATTGGAATTGGGCAAATGGAAGCTAGTGACTCTATAAAACATCAAGAATTTTTTAAATGAAAAGAATTTAAAAAGAAGAAAATGTGAAATATCTGATCAGAAAAACTGATCTGGACAATAGATTATAGAGAGATAATTTTTAAAGCACTGGATTATCTGAAAATCATAATAAAAAAAAGAGCCTAGATGACATTTTTTTAAATTTACCAGGTACTCAATATCTTAGCAAGGTAAAATAAAAATGGAAAGATATTCTTTGGTGAATCCCTTAATTGGTGGATACCACTCACTCCTTAAGGAGATCTCAAAATGAAAACTCCAAAGAATATTATAGCCAAATACCAGCAATCCCAGGTCAAAGAGGAACAACAATAACAACTAACAACCTTCAAGCAGCCAGAAAGAAACAATCCAAATACTGTGCAGCCACAATCAGGATCACACAAGATTTAGTGGTTACTACTTTAAAGAAACAGGGAGGGCTTAGAATATGATATTAGGGAAGGCAAAGGATCTAGAATTACAGCCAAAAAATAACCTACCCAACAAAACTGAATATAAACCTTCTAGGGAAAAACGGATATTTAATGAAATAGAGGGCTTTCAAATATCCCTGATGAAAATTACAAAGCTGAAAAAATCATTTGATATTCAAACACAAGAAGCATTACTAGGTAAATATGAAAGAGTAATCAGAAGGATCACAATAAAGTTAAACTGTTCACATTGCTATATGGAAAGATGATACAAGTAACTCCTAATTATTAGGGCTGTTAAAAGGAATTTACATAGACTGAGGGAATGGTTGTGAAGGCAATCATGCTGGAGTGATCTCTAAACAAAAATGAAGGAGTGAGAGAGGTGTGCATTTGGTGACAGGGGAAAGATGAAGTAGAAAGGGAAATTTTTTCATATAAAATAGGCATAGAAAGAAGAATTTTTACAATGGAGGGGAAATGGGATGTAGGTGGCGATCACTGTTGGAAAAACTCACTCTCATCAGAATTGGTTCAAAGAGGGAAGAATGAATTATGTGTGTGTATACATATGCATGTTCATATATACATATGTATGTATATGTACAGATGCACACATGTGCATTTATATGTGTGTGCACACATAAGACTGTGTGTGTGCATGTGCATGTATATTCATACATGCATACACATAAACATACACACACACTAAAGTTGACACAGACATGTAATTTACCCAATAGGGAAACAGGAGAGAAAGGGGATAAAATTAAGGGGGAAAATGATGAAAGAGAGGAGAAATTAAGTAAAGCAGTGGTTAGAATCAAAATAGATTTTTGAGGATAGATAGAACAAAAAGAGAGAGAGAGAAACAGAAACAGAAGAAGATGGGATGGAAGGAAAAATACAGCAATCATAACTGAATGTGATGCACTCATTCATAAATTGGAAGCAGATAGCCAAATGGATCAGAAACCAGAATCCAACAATATGTTGTTTCTTAAAGACATAGTTTAAAGAGAAAGAAAAAGGGACTTGCTGCCCTTCATAGACTTCTCACTTGCCTAGGGCTTAACAGGTGAACCATCCCAGGCTTGGAGCCTTGCTGCAGGCCCCCTACTATGAGGTTGGCTGTTCTGCTGCTCTTGGACCTCTCTCCCCTCCCACCTCAGGGAGACAGACTTTTCCTGTCCTGCTGATAAAACTACTTCCTTGCTCCTGGATCAATTCCCTGACTTGTATTCTTACAGATTTGACAAAGTTCTTTTATATATTTGAGACAAGAGACCTTTATTTGAGATTCTGTCTATAAATTTTTCCCCCAATTGTTTGCTTTCCTTCTGATCTTTGCTACATTTATTTTATTTATATGAAACCTTTTCAACTTAATGTAGTAGAAAATATCAACTTTACACCTGACATTGTTTTCTATGCCTTGTTTATTCATAAATTGTTTGCCTATTCATAAGTCTGATCAGTAATATATTTCATGATCTTCAGATTTTTTAAAATATCTCTTTATATCTAGGTCATGTATCCATTTTTATTTTATCTGGTAAATGGTTTAAGATATTGTTCTATGCTCCATTTCTGTCATACTGCTTTACAGTTTTCCAAATAATTTTCACTAAATAATGATTTCTTATCCCCAAATTTATACTTCTCAGACACAAGGTTACTATACTCATTTCCTTGTGTAAACTGTGTCTGCTCTGTTCTACTAATCTACCTATTTCTTTGTCAGTACCAGATAGTTTTAATAATTATAATCTGTACCTGTTTTAAAATCAGGTACTGCTAAATCTCCTTCTTTTACATATTTGTCATTAGTTCCTTTGATATTCTTGACTTTTTGTTCTTCCAAATTTATTTTGTTATTTTTTTCTAACTCAGTAAAAAAAATTGATATTTGGTTATATATGTGTATGAATACATATCTGAGCATGGGTATGTATGTGCACATAGAGGGTTCAGGATCTACTGCTTAGGAAGAGATGATACTTTAAAAGGTGAAATTCTGAAGTGGGAGAGGACTTGAATGAGAGGAGACAGGGAGAGACAAAATAGGATTAATCATCCCATATAAAAGAGGCAAGGGATAACTGTTACAACGTTACTTTCATTTACTCTCATTAAATTTGGCTTAGGGAAGGAATGACATAAACTCTAAACTGGGTATCTTGCCACACAGGAGAGTAGGGGGGAAGAGGATGAGAGGGGGGATGATGGAGGGAACGGTGGGGTGGAGGGAAGGGTTGCGGGAAGCACACACCTCAGTGAAGGGACAGGGACAGGGTAGAGAACAAAACAAGGGGGGGTGCGGGATAGGAAGGAGGGACATACAATCAGCCTCTCACAATATGCCCACCATGGAGATGTCCTGAGTAATTACA
>CM053593.1:72522936-72539662 GCA_028646575.1 Pseudocheirus occidentalis | reverse complement strand
GAACAGATTGTGGGAGGGGCTTTACGGTGGGATCACTGTTTTGGGCTTGGGGATAGGGGAAAGAAGGGGAGAAAATTTGTAACTCAAAATCTTGTGGAAATGAATGATGTAATCAAGAAAATAAATTAAAATTTAAATATTTTTAAAAATTGATAATTAATTAGGATGGCTTTGAATATATAAATTAGCTTAGGTAAAACTGACATTTTTATTACACTGTACCTGTCTACCTATGAACAAATATTTCTCGAAGTATTTAAATACAATTCTATTTATATAATTTTATATTTTTTGTTTATATAGTTACTTGATTTGTTTTGGCATGTATAATCCCAAGTATTTACACTGTTTAGAGTTATTTTAAATACTATATCTCTTACTGTCTCTTCTTGCAGGATTTTGTTTGCGATTAATAGGAATGCTGATGATTTATTCAAAGGTATTCCAATTAAATTCCTACTATACCTGGTGTCTGGAGACAGCAGTTCAATCTTTCCCCACTCAGTCATACTTTTCTTTAGCTGAAAGTTCATTAGGTAAAAGTTTTTAAGAAGAAAGTTTCTGAGCCTATAAGGTGAAAGTTCTTTTAAGTAAAAGTTCTTGAGACCTAGTTGGCTTCTGATAGGAGCTGCCCTTAGGGCCTGCTGTTTACTGATATAGCATAAAGTTTCTATTCTCTACTCAGGCCTAATCTCAGTCCTGTCTTTTCTGAGACCCTCTGAAATTTGTCTTAGAAGGAAATGACTTTATCCCCTTTATTTTTGCTGCTCTATGTTCATTTGACAGTGATGTTCTGTCTGTGCAGGAAATTTGCAGAGCCTGGAACTTTCTGACCTACTCTATCACCTTCGCAGAATTCCACCAATTTGCTATATTTCTAGGTTTTTTTTTTAATTACATGCATAATTCATTGATCTACTTTTTCTCTATTTTATCATTGTATGCATTTAGAGACATAAACTTTTCTTTAAGTACTGCTTTATATCACACAAATTTTGATATGTTGTTTCATTTGTCATTCTCTTTGATGTAATTATTGTTTCTATGATTTGGTCTTTGACCTATTCATTCTTAAAGAATGAGATTTAATTTCTAATTTTTTATCTATGATTCTATGGTGTATTACTGAATATAACTTTATTGCATTATCATCTAAAAAGGATGTATTTGATATTTCTGATTTTCTGTATTTAAGAGTTTTTTTAACATCTTTATATGCGATCAGTTTTAAGGAAGGTGCCATTACAGCTGATAAAAAGGTATATTCTTTCTAGTGCCCCTTCAATTTTTTTCCAGAGGTCTATCATATCTTACTTTTCTAAAATTGTATTCATCTCATCTTCATTTCTTATTTATTTTAGGGTTGGGTTTATTTGATTCTACAGGGGAAACATTTCAGTCCCTTTTTAGTCCAATTTTATTATTTCCTTCAGTAACTCATTTAAATTTCCCTTTAAGAATTTGGATGCTATGCTATTTAGTGCATATACTTCATTCTTTATGGTGCCTTTTAGCAAGGTTTAGTTTTCATGCTTCTCTTTTAATTAGGTCTATATTTGTTTTTGCTTAGTCTGAGATCATGATTGCTGCACCTGCCTTTTTTTTAACTTCAGCTAAAGCATAGTAACTTGTGCTCCAGCCTCTCATTAAAACTGTGTGTGTGCGTGCGTGTGTGTGTGTGTGTGTGTGTCTTATTTCAAGTATATTTCTTATGAACAACATATTGTTGGATTATGGTTTCTAATCCATTTCGCCATCCACTTCCATTCTTTGGGTGAATTCATTCCATTCACTTTCACAGTTATAATCATTAACTGTGCATTTCCCTCCATGCTATTTTCTTCTATTTATCCTCTCCTCCCCCAACACCACACCTTTTCCCTCTATTTTACTTCTGACTACTGACTCTCTGGATCTTCTCTTCTTTAACTTTCACCTTACCTTCTCATTCCTTTTCTCTCCTACCTCCCTGTTGGGTTAAAATAGATTTCTATCTCTCCTCAATCTATTTTCTAGGTCAGCTGTTTTCCTATAAGATATTTCACATTTTCTATTTTTCAATCTTTTGACTTTATGTCTTAGAGTCATTAGGTTATATTTGATCATTTCTAATTTTTAAACAGTTATTTTCTTCAGTAAAGTTTGGTACATATTTTACAATTTGGCCAATTTCAAATTTTAGAGGAGTTATTTTCTTCAGGGTTTGTTGGGTTTTTTTGGCTTGTTTTTTGCCTCTTACAAAATTGTAAATTCTCTAACAGATTTCTACACCTAATTGTGTGTGTGTGTGCATACATATACACCCACATATATTCTTCCTTCTTTGAACCAATTCAGATGAGAGTGTGGTTGAACATTGTATGCCCCAGCCCTGGCCATTTTCCCATCTTGGTAAATGCTCTTTCTTGCATTCTTTTATGTGAGATAATCTATTTTCTTCATTCTTCTCCCTTTCCCTTTCTCCTAGTATATTCCTTTTTCTCACCTTCAATTTTTTTAGATCATCCTACTATAAACAACTCACTTCCATGCCTTCTATCTGTGTAGAGTTCTTCTAATTGCTGTAATAGGATAAAGTCCTTAGGAGTTACATGTATTATCTTTCCATATAAAAAGATGAACAGCTTAACCTTAGTGAGTCCCTTATTTCTCTTTCATGTTTACTGTTTTATTCTTCTGTTGAGTCTTGCATTTGAAAAGTAACTTAAATTCCACTCTGATCTTTACATTAGGAATGTTTGGATGTCCTCTATTTCCTTAAATAACCATCTTTTCAGTTGAAATATCATATATATATAATTATTATAGTAGATATCATATTACATATATATTACATATATATGTACACATATATATATACATAACTGGGTAGGTAATTTTTGGTTGTAAACATAGCTCCTTTGTCTTCTAGAATATCATATAACAAGTCCTCTGCTCTTTCAAAATGGTAACTGCTAAATCTTATGTGATTCTTTCTGTGACTCAATGGTATTTGAATGTCTTCTTTTTGGATACTGAATTATTTCTCTGATCTGAGGTTCTGAACTTGGCTATAATATTCCTGAAAGTTTTCATTTTGGGATCTCTTTCAGGAGGTGATTGGTGTAATCTTTCAGTTTATATTATACCATCTAGTTCTCGGATATCAAAGCAGTTTTTCTTTATAAGTTCTTGAAATATCTGATGTCTAGCCACTTTTCTCACCCAGGAAAGACCCTCAATCCATTGCAGCTACAAATAATACTCCTTCTCAGGGCCTCTTATCCCTTGTAACTGCAAACTCTTCTGTCCTGGAACTGTGATCAGGAAGTGGGTACAGTCAACAGAGCTCTCCTCTCTATAGGATCCCTTATACTTTCTTTCTAATCAGTTTCCAGATTCCCTTACTGTCATTGTCTTGAGAGCTCCTGAAGGTGCTGACACTGCTATTACTACTGATTCCAAGGCCAATAGCTGCTGTTACTTACACATGGGCTCCAAGCTATTGCCTACCTTGGTAACAAGCCTCTTTTTGAGACGTCATACATTGTCTTAGGCAGAAAAAGTCTGCTATTCCAACATTTGATCTGAGGCACCATTTTAAAGGGTTTTTGAAGGAGAATGTTGAGAAAGTAAAGTTGTTTTTTCTACTCTACCCTCTTGGCATCACTCTCACTTAAGTATCCGTTTGTTTATTACTTATTCCCTACTGGTTACCAACAGTCTACCCCATTCTCAAAATACTCTCACTTATCTATCCAACTGTGCCACCTACATCCCCATATCTCCTCCCTTTCTGCCTAGATTCCTTGATAATACCATTTATAATAGGTGTCTCCAGTTCATTTCCTCTCATTTTCTTCTTAATTCCCTACATCCTGGCTTTCAAAATCATAATTCAGCAGAAACTGCTCTCTCCAAAGTACCTAATGATCTTTTAAGTGGAAAAATCTAATGGCTTTTTCTCGATTTTCATCCTTCTTGACTTCACTGTTGCCTTTAATACTACAGGATCACCTTATTCATTTTAATATTCTTTTCTTTCTACATTTTCATGACACTAATGACTTTTGGTTCTCCTCCTACCTAAATGATCTTTTTCAATCTCCTTTGACTACCACAGGATTTTATACTGAATTCTGGAACTCAAAATTAAAAAAAAAACCTTAATACTTTTTATATGTAATTAGGAAAATGAAATATTATTTTTAAAAAGAGGATATCCAATTTTTAAACTAATCCATTGCAATGCATGTGGCAATCCAAGTTGGAATTAAACTGAACTAATTAGTAAGATAAACTGGTTTAGTTCAAAAAAGGACGAGTATAAGATGTTTGAGGAAGGAACCCTCTGAAACCTTCCCAAATTCCCCTCCAAACAACTAGAAAACTACCTCAGAATTAATCTAGGAGCAGAGAAGCAATTCAACAGCAGGGCAGGAAATGTCTGTTGGACTGGAGTGGGAGGAGAGTGACATCAAAGAGCAGCAGCAATAAGGCTCCAAGTCTGAGGCATTCCATCAGCAAGGTCTTACCCTCCAAAAAACTAGCAGCCCTTAGCCAAGTGAGAAGTCTGTTTAGCACAGCAAGGTCCCACCTCAGTGATTCTACCACCATCACAAGCTACCAATCAGGTCTGAACCCTCTGCTGACCATGAGTGTAGCCCCACCCTGGGGCTGGACAGCAGCAAGACCCTACTCCTGGGGTCTACCAGCTGAGGGACTCTGATTCCATGGCAAGACTGCAGCAGAGCCTTACCCTAGGGCAGACTAGAAACAAGATACCTCCTTCAGGGCCAGCCACCAGAAACACTCTGTTACCATAGCAACAGCAGCAGCAAGGCCACACTTCTGGAGCAGACCAGCAGCTGAACCCCACACCCAGGGGAGGCCAACAGGGAAGCCCCAATCACCCAGTACAAACCAGAAAGGAAACCTAACCTTCAGAGAAAGCCAACAGTCAAGCCCTGAAACCTAGTGAAAACTAGCAGTAAGCTTGAGACAATGCAATACCAGAGCCCAACTTTCATGTAAAAACACTGAGGAAAAAAGGCAGAAAAAATGAGCAAAAACTAAAATAAGATCTTAACTACAGAGAGTTACTATGGTGATAGGGAGATTCAATGCATAAACTTAGAAGAGGACAATAGTGTCAAAATGACATGAGAAGCCTCAAAGAAAAATGTAATTTGGCCTCAGTCACTAAAAGAATTCAATGAAGAGCTTAAAAGGGGTTTATAAACGCAAATTAGAAAAATAGGAGGTGAAAAGAAAGTAATAAAAGAGAATTATGAAAAGAGTAAAGAGCATGGGAAATGTCTACTGAAGCAAAGAAAGAGGGTTAGCAATCATGATCTCAGACAAAGCAAAAGCAAAAATATTTAATTAAAAGAGAAAAAGAAGGAAACTACATCTTGCTGAAAGATATCATAGAGAATGATGTCATATTAATATTAAACATATGTAGCACCAATACAATATTTGCAGCACCCAGAATCACGATAAAGACCATGACTATAAGCATCGCATGATGTTTGATCACAAAATACATCAGATTCTCCAGGTATAGAAGAGAACTAAAACATTTATTCAGATACCAGAAAACTGAATCCCAAACCAGTAAGCCAATTCCTTCATAGTACCAAAGATAGTAAGAAGCCATAATAACACTGAAAGATACAGCATCCTTCAGCCTTCCCACAAACCAATACAAGATCAATATTTACTCACGACCTTACTGGACTCCTTGCTTGAGTGTTCTTTCTCCCCAACCCTTCTGGCTAGCTCTAACTGGCTTCCTGTGGGTTCTGCTATACCCTTCAGCAAACTCCTCCCATTACAAGCTCCATGTGATTATGTTCAGCCTATTAGGGGCAAAATTTACTTTCAAAGCAGGGGAAATCTTCAAACCCCACCCCCTAGTTCTATTAAGGGACAGGAAGGATCTTCAAATTCCCATTCCCATTACAACATATAAATGGTACAGCATCTAAATATTTGAAGAAGTGGGATGAGTTACAGGAGAAAACAGATAGCAAAAGTATAATAATGGGGCACCTCAACTGCCCCCTGTCAGAACTCAATAAATCTAACCAAAAAATAAACAAGAAAGAAGTTAAGGGAGTTAATAAAATTCTAGACTAGTTAGATAGTATAGATTTTTGGAGAAAAATGAATGAGAACAGAAAGAACATACCTTTTTTTCTCAGTTGTACATGGCACCTATACAAAAATGACTGTGTCTTGGGACATAAAAACCTCACAACCAAATGGAGAAAATCAGAAACAGTAAATGCAACTTTTTTAGATCATACTACAATAAAAATTACATTCAATAATTGACAGTGGAAGAGATATTAAAATTAAGAAAAATTAAATAATCAAATCTTTTTAAAACAATTAGGTAAAAAAATAAATCATAGAAACAATCCATAATTTCATTAAAGAGAATGACAGCAATGAGACAACCTACCACAATTTATGGGATGCAGGGAATAGAGGAAGGAAAAATCTCCAATTACTTACATCAGTAAAACAGAGAAAAAGCAAATCAATGAATTGGGCAACTAAATGCAACTAAAAAAAAAAACTAGAAAAATAACAGATTAAAAATTCCCAATTAAACACCAAATTGGAAATCCTGAAAATCAAAGAGCAGATTAATAAAACTGAAAGAAAACCATTGAACTGATAAATAAAACTATAAAAACTGGTTTTATGAACAACCCAATAAAATAGATAAACCATCGATTAATTTGATTCAAAAAGAATAAAACCAAATTACCAGTATAAAAAGTAAAGATGTTGCATTCAACACCAATAAAGATAATATTAAGACAATCCTTAGGAGCTCTTTTGCCCAATTATATGCCAATAAATCTGACAGTCTAAATGAAATGGATACATATCTACAAAAGTATAAATTATGCCAATTGATGGAAGAAGAAATAAAATGCTTAAATAACTCAATTTTAGAAAAAGAAATTGAATAACCCATCAATGAACTTATGAGGTAAAAAATCCCCAGGACCAAATGGATTCCCAAATGAATTCTATCAAACACTTAAAGAATAATTAATTGTAATACTATATCAACTATTTGGCAAAATAGTCAAAGAAGGAGTCCTACCAAATTTCTTTTAATAAACATATATGGTATCTTAAAGGAAGAGCCAAGCAGAGAAATAAAATTATAGACCAATATTAATGCAAAAATTTTAAATAAAATACTAGCAAAGAGATTACAGAAATATATCACAAGTATTATATATGATGACAAGGTAGAATGTATGCCAAGCATGTACAGGTGATTTAATATAGAGGTGATTGTAGGGAAACCATCAGCATATTTGACCATACCAATAATAAAATCAATAGAAATCATATGATTATCAGAATAGACGCTGAAAAAAAGCCTTTGACAAAATACAGGAGCCATTCCTAATAAAAAAAAACACTAGAAAGTGTCAGAACAAGTAAGAACAATTACTTACCTTAAAATGGTAAGTAATATTTATCTAAAACCATCAGCAAGTCTTATCTATACTGGGCATAAATATAAATTCCCAATACAATCAGGGGTGAAGCAAGGATGCCCATTATCACTTTTAGTATTTAATACTGTACTAGTAATTTTGGTTATAGCAATTAGAAAAAGAAATTAAAGGAATTAGAATAGACAACAAGGAAACAAAACTATCACTCTTTGTAGATAATATGGAGTTATACTTAGAAAATCCTAGAGTAGTGGTTCTCAACCTGTGGGTTGCCACCCTCTGGGTGTCACCTAACACCATCGGAAAACACGTATTTCCAATGGTCTTAGGAACTGAGATACCACTCGCTCCTCTATCCATCTCCAGGCAGGTCTGCCCACATGAAGATATGCCCACATACAAGTGGTCGCAGCATTAGGAAGGTTGAGAACCACTGTCCTAGAGAATCAACTAAAAAACTATTTGAAAACATTAGTAACTTTAGAAAAGTTTCAGGATACAAAAATCATCAGCATCTCTATATATTATGAACAAAGTCCTGCAGCAAAAGACAAAAAAAGAAATTCCATTTACAATAACTCTAGACAGGATCATATACTTGGGAATCTACCTGCCAAGGCTAACCTAGGAAATATACAAATACAACTATAAAACACTCTTCATGCAAATAAAATCATATCTAAAAAATTGGAAAAATACTAATTGCTCATAGATAGGCTGAGCCAATATAACAAAACTGACAATTCTACCTAGATTAATCTATTCAATACCATGCCTATCAAAGTATCAAAAAATTACATGTTAACTTGATTATACATTTAAAAGGAATAGCAAATTGTACATAAAAGATTTGTATTTTTTATGTATAATCATCTTTTTCTATTCTGTTATGGAAATACTTGCTTTATTTAAGTTCAGAATAAAATAAATATCTTTAAAGGAAACAAATATTTTTAAAATTCCCAATTTAACACTATGAAATTCTGGAAAACAAAAAGATTAATAAAACTGAAAGAAAAAATGAAATAATTGAACTAATAAAGTAAATAAAACTAAGAATTTCTTTTATAGGGAAAACAAAATTTTATTTAGAAAAAAGAAAAAATTAGAGCATCAAAAATGAAAAGGGTGTATAACCAGTGAAGATGAAATTAAACAATTATAAGGAGTTATTTTGCAAAATTATACTCTGCAAAACTGACAACCTAAAAGAAATTTATTATTATTTATATAATCAATCCTAAAGGGATATAAAGTCTCTATTAAAAAAAACAGTTTAAGAAGGAGTCTTACAAATTCTTTTTTATGGCATGAATATGATTTTGATAACTAAACCAATACAATGTGCCAATACAAGAAAAGAAAAATGTAGGCCAAATTCCCTAATAAATAGTCATGCAAAAATCTTCAATAAAATACGAGCAAGAAAATTATAGTTATATATCACAAAGATCATATACTAGGACCATATAGGATTTATAACAGAAATACAGAATTGGTTCAAATTAGGATTATTGACCGTATCAATAACAATAAAATTCATATATTTATCTCAATATACACTGAAATAGCTTTTGACAAAATACAACATCCATTTCTATTACAAACAACAGAAAGAATAGAAATAAATGAAAGCATTCCTAAAATGATAATTGGTACTACCTAAAATTAAGAGCAAGAATTATGTGTAATGAGGCTAAACTAGAACCCTTCCTCATAAGATTAAGAGGTAAGCAAGGATGTCTATCTTCCCCACTATTATTCAATATTATATGAGAAAGTCTAGCTATAGAAATAAGCAAACAAAAAGAAATGAAAGGAATTAGAATAAGCAATCAGAAACCAAAACTAATCCTGTTTACAGATTATATGAAGGTATACTTAGAGAGCCCTAGAGAATCAACGAAAATACTATTTTAAAAAACTTAACAACTTTAGCAAATATAAAATAAATATGCTACCTACATACATATAAATCGATACTGGTAATTTGGTTTAGTTTTCTTCTTTTTTTAATTAAATTATACTTGTAGTTTTAAAACTTTTATTGTTTTCTCCCTGAAACCAGTTCTTAATTTTATCTGTTCATTCAATTGTTTTATTTTTCCTTTCAGTTTTATTAATCTTTCTTTTTCGTTCCCCAATATAAATCAATATATAAAATATAAAACAAACACACATAAATCATAAACGTTTATATACATAACTGACAAAATCTAGCATCAAAAGAAAGAGAAAATTCCATTTTAAATAACTACATATATCATAAAATACATGGGAGTCTACCTACATTGATGAAACCAGGAGCTATAGGAATACAATTGCAAAACACTTTACACAAAGAAAGATAGATATTGACAACTGAAGAAATATTAATTGTTCAACAGTAGACCAAGTCAATATAATAAAAAAATGATAATTCTACCTAAATTAATTTACTTATTCGGGGCCATACTAATCAAACTACAAAAGAAGTATCTTACAGAGCTATTTAAAAAATTACAAAATCCATCTGGCAGATCAAAACCTCAAAAATATCAAAGGAATCAATTTTTAAAAATGCAAAGAAAGATGGCCTAGCAGTACAGATTTAGTAATTTTTTTTAGTAATTTAATAAGTAGTAATCATGAAAACAATCTGACAGGAGATAAGAAATAGAGTGCTGTATCAGTTGAATAGATTTTAGGTACACAATACACGGTAGTAAATAACCACAGCAATCCAATATATGATAAATAGAAAGATCAAAGTTTTGGGGAAAAAAACTCATTATTTGACAAAAATTACTGGGAAACCTAGAGAGTAGTTTGGCAGAAACCAAGCATAGAACAACATCTCATACTATATACCAAGATAAGGTCAAAATGGATACATCATTTTGACATGAAGTGTGATATCATTAGTAAATTGGGCAAGCTCATAAAATTTTACTAGTCAGATCTATGGACAAAGGAAGAGTTTGTGACCAAACAAGAAACAAAGAGGATCACAGGAAGTAAAATGGATAATTTTGATTATATGAAATTTAAAAATATTTGCAGAAAGCCAAGGCAACCAAAATTAGAAGGAAAACGGAAGAAGATGGTAAAATATTTTTATAAGTCCCTCTGACAAAGGCTTCCTTTCTCTAGTATATATGGAACTGAGTCAAATGTATAAGATAAAAGTCATTCCCCAACTGATAAAAGGTTAAAGGAAATGAACAGGCAGTTTTCAAAATTAAAAAAAATAAGGTATCAATAGTCACATAAAAATGCTCTATTTGTAGAACTCATTTATAACTTGAACTAATAATCTTTTCTTTTCCTTCTGGCTGGATTTACTGTAGTGAACTCCCACCACAACATCACTACTATTCATTTGATTATTCCTAAACATAATGTTTTCCATCATACTCTCTCCATTCTCTCAATGGTTTTTTTGTTATATGAGTATGAATTCTTGATATATAGTGGTACCCTGCCACAACTGTTCTTTTTTTTCCTTTTCAACACACTATACTTTTTTGTTAAGCTCCATTACTAGCATTAAATATTTCTTTATGGAAAAATCATGATACAACCAATGATTAAAGCAATGAAATCTTTTATTTGATGTATTTAAGAGAAGGCCATGTGATTTAACTGGAGATAGCCAAAGGAAAAACAAATGAGAAAGACAGGGATCGTGGGCAGGACATGACGTAATATCTACCATTCACACTGAACCAACAGCTGAGACTTTGAAAGGCCCTGGAACTGAGCTTGACACCTCCAAACTATCATACTCTGTTGATAAACAACAGTAGAGCTGTGGCTGGAGAAAGACAGGGAAATTATATAACCAGGGCTGCCACCAATGGTATTTAAGTCATATAAGAAAGAAGGAACCACAGGAGTCTTGAAAGGGGCCCTAATAATCCCAGAAAGAGATTCTAATTTAACAATGTCCCACAAAGCCAGGAAATTTTTCAAGACTATCATGGTTTCTTTCACTGTGCCCAAGATTCCTGAACACTTTCTTGACAGAGAAAGATTAAAACCCCCTTCACATTCCACTCCCCCCACCAAATGAAAACAAAAATAATAGCCCCAAATAGTAGTAGGAGGAGGAAGAGGAGGAGGAGGAGGAAGAGGAAGAAGAAGAGGAAGAGGAAGAGGAGGAAGAGGAGGAGTTGTTATTTTTCCCCATATTACAACACCTTCTATAACCATAGTCACTGTGCCACATCACACAAAATATCAGTGATAATTAAGAGAATAAATTTGGCTTTTGCATTGAGAACTCTAGCATTTCTAGTATATACTGAATACACTGCACCTTTGTGTACGGGTACCTGGACTTCCTTTTGTAAATATTGTCTCCTGTGAATTACTGGTCTTCTTCATTGATATTCCTCTTTGTATAAGACAGCAGGCACTCTCCGTGCCACATGACTTGGAAAGACACATTTTCCTTTTCTTCATCTCTTTTCTACTTAAGACTCCCTATTCAATCCATAACAATTCAGACAAATGCATTTTACTCGTCCTTACTTAATGTATTTTATGATACCAGGTTCCTTTTCCTCCTCCCTTGTAATTGGTGCTATATTTTAGTTTCTACTCCTTAAGAAACACCTCATGCTCCATTCCTGACCTTCTCCTTCACCTTATATAAAAACATATATTCCTTTCAGAGTTCTGATACAGAACAAAGTAAAATCATGAAATACTTGTTCCCAAAGTTTTAGAAGATAATAGAAACAACTTGGTCCAAAATTCTCGACTGTGGTCAAGATTTTAAGGTGTCTGGAAAACTGCAACCAAGGCTTCAATCCTCCCTTCATTAGCTCAGTTCTATTCAAAGCCTGAGAGCACATAAAGAGCTTTTTTTCCTCATAAAGTTTTGGGCTGAGTTCAAGTCAGTCTTGCTGCTAATTTCCACCACTAACCCCAATTCCCTTACATATTTAAAAGGGTCTAGAAAAATTCTTCATGTTTGTGCATCCATCTATAACCAAGAGTCTAGGCATTTTCAGATGGGAAGGAAGAGAAATAAGCACTTATATAATAGCTAGGAATAATACCTAGGATGTGCTGTGCCAAGTGCTTTTCAAAATATTCTTTCAATTTGATCCACACAACACCCTATGAGACAGGTACTGTTACTGTCCTTCATTTTATGGTTGAGGAAACTGAGGCAAAGGAAGCTTAAATGACTTGTGTAGGGTCACACAGCTGGTAAGTACTTGAGACCAAATGTAAACTTAGGTTTTCTTGACTCTAGAAGACCCAGGGTCCAGTCTACTTTGTCACCTAGCAGTCTTTCAAAGGAGAGAAATAGTTTCAAAGACAGTAATTTTTGTTTCAATAGCCACAATTTAAAAAAGCTTTCTAAGGTATAATTATGTATACAGTCCTACTCTGTTTTGGACATTCACTCAGGTACATTTTGGTTTTACTCAGCTTAGAGATTTTTTAAAAAATATTTTCCCCCCTCAGGTTAGAGTTAGATCAATTGTCATTCCTCTTTTACATAAACATCAAAACAAAAACAAGTTCTACTCCCATTAGACAATGCTTGGAGCATTACTGAAATACATAAGACTGCAGTGCCTTGCAGCAAAAAGGAAAAAGAAATCTAAGATGAAATATTACTTTATTCATAATATGTGGACAACATCTAGATGCTAAATGTCTAATGGGAATAGAACTTGTTTTTGTTTTGGTGTTTATGAAAGAGGTATGGCACTTGATCTAACTCTAACCTGAGTCTGGGAAATATTTTTTAAAATCTTTAACCTGAGTAAAACAAAAAGGTACCTGAGTGAATTTCAAAACTGAGTAGCAATGTACACATTGTTAATTACTTTATATTCTACAAAGCTTTTCTGAAGTGTAGATATTAAAACGATTGTCTTTAAAACAATTTCCTTTAAAAGGTTGTTAATCCTAAAGAACATTTTACTGAGAATCAAAAGACCTGGAGTCTTCAATATAAGTTAGATGACCTCAAATATATGACTTAACTTTCCCAACCAGCAGTTTCCTCATTGTAACATGATGGAGCTGGACTACACAGCCCACGAGGCCCTGTGCTTCCATAAGACATCATGGCTATGACTCTACTGTTACTTTAACAGATGGTAGGGAAAAACCCACTGGAGATTCATTACTACATATGAATATTAGACAATAGCAGGAGAGGCATGTGTGTAATTTACTTTTACTTAAATTCAAATACAAAGCTTCCATTCTTTCTATTCTTTTTTTCCTGTATCAGGTGGTATTATTTTAATATTCAAGGTCCAGTATCAGAACTGGAAGGAATATGTGATTTTTTAATAAAATATTTTAGCCTATTCTAGTGGTATTTTAGCGATTAAGAGCTAGTCACCTTTATCAAAGTTTCTGTTCAGACTGAGAATGATTTATGATATCTCCAGAGAGATGAAGAATTTTATGTTTTTGAGATATCAACTTTTGCTTAACTTTCAGTTTGGATTTGTTACCTGTTTTTTCCACACCTAATTATATTATTCCTCTCTCCATTCCTCATTCCCCTTTACCACATACACATATACAAAATATACATCATTTTGTTTCAATATTAAAACTATAAATGATTTTGGAAGACAATAAAGCTATAATTTCCAGCTCAGTTCTTATAAAAGTATTGAATCAAAAGGAAACAATAGCTCTGATGCTAGTGGAGAGAATCTCAGAGGACTAAAAGGGGACTGATTTTTATTGTTGTTATTTGCTTATTTTTAGTTTTATTTTATTTTAAAAGTAGATTACATAGTTACATAATTATCAAGAAAGATACTTTATTCCCATGGTCAGTGGGCAAATGGGTACAATGCCTGTGTGCTGATGTTTTAACTACATAGACTACACTATACAAATGTAGTCGTGTATTGCAAAATTGTACTTTTCCCAGAAAATATAAATTCTGAAACTATTTTTTTCATTTAAAGTGGGTCTAAATATATCACTCTTTCATCTCTGTTTCTAATTTTGTCAAGGTTATTTTTCTGTTCCTCCTATTAATCATTTTAATCTTACTCTATGAAGCTGTCCATATGTGTATATATGTATTTCCTGAAAAAAAATTAATGAGTTAAAATGCAACTTAACTTGCTTTTCAGTAAGAAATTGGCCTCCAGTAATATTCTGAAATATGGCTTTCTGGATTCTAGAGAGATTACTTTAAAAAATGAATGTCCTCAAAAGTTGTAGCCAGTTGATATTACTTAAATTTCACTTGATTTTTTTCGAGTGCCACAAGAGAACAGGTGATATTTCAAAGGAAAGATTTATGAGTTGTTGGTCAATAATTTTCAAAATAATTGAAATAAGAGACAAAGAATTATTCCAAAGTTTCAAGAAGATGTGTGATAAGTCCACATTGAAAAAAAATCACTTTAGTAAGATGGCTTTCATATAAGGGATGGCTCTCTGGGATTGGGGAAAGGAGAACTCAAGGGAGAAACACAGGCAATGTCTAAAACAAAATCAGCAATAAAATTATATTTAAATGGTATTCTCCACTTTAAAATTACTGAGGTACAAGTTCAGAATGTCATGTGTTTAATAAAAGTAATGATTCATCAAGGAAAACACAGCTGAAATAAAATCTCAACCCCATGCTTCCTTAAAAAAATTATGCTTGAGAATTCAAGTACTAAAATATACTGACTATGAATGAAGAAATGTTATGTAGTTACAAAACATTATATTTCTGGTCAGTACATTTAATAGTCTGGAATACCTAATTTTATGGATACTTTCCATGTGAGTCATTTTATTACAGTCTCCAGTCTCTTGCAATAGTCATAGAATACACAAAATTAAAATAAAGGCTAAGGCTTCTTAAAAGATTAAGCTAATCAAATTTAATATATATGTGCATATATATTTAAATACACACACATATATATGTGAAACAGATCTACTCACTATAACTAAAAAATATTGCAGTCATACAGTGAATGAATGTTTAAAAGGAGAGTGGCAAGAATTTTCAGTGTAATTACAACTAAATACAATCCATTCAAAAAATTTAATGCTGGTCTCACTCTTTCTACACAAGAGATATAAAATCTTAAAGATTCTAGGTATTTTGTTTGTTTTCCTGCTTAAGGCAATAACCAATTCTGGAAGACTACTCATTGGGAATAATATAGAAAAGAATTCTTAGCCAGGTGTGGGTAGGAATAGAAGGCCTTCAAGGTAATTTTAAGCTTGGAGATTCTTTGATTTGTTGTGTTAACATGCTATTTAACTTCCTAAAGCACATGGAACACTGAAAAAGTTTGGGGACCTGGATAGAGGTCTTAGACAAGACTGGAAGAAATAATTGAAAAAAGAAACCAAGAAGCAACAGTTTCCGAGGAGACATAAGACAATCCTAAAAGGGTATTAAAATATTAATACTGGTGCTATATGATTAGCAAAAGATTTCCTAGAGCAGTGGTTCTCAACCTTCCTAATGCTATAACCCTTTAATGCAGCTCCTCATGTTGTGGTGACCCCCAACAATAAAATTATTTTCACTGCTACTTCATAATTGTAATTTTGCCACTGTTATGAATTACAATGTAAATATCTGATACGTAGGATTTATTTTCATTCTTGCAAATTGAACATAACCCACATGTTGAGAACCACTGTCCTGGAGGATATATATTTGAATTTTTTGAGGAAGAGACAGAATTCTACACTCCATTAGATAAGAAGAATCCATCAGCACCAACAAATATGAGGAATCTTGTTGCTAGTCCCAGGAGGAGAAGAATTGTTGTTTGTCATCTTCAGTCACTGCCTATGGAGGAATATGAAGGAAGCAGTAAATAAAGCAGAGAGAATCAAGCAGGGGATAGGTGTAATGGTAATTAATTTGTTTGATCAGATGTTAAGTAGATCCTAGTAACCTAGTGTTAAGTATAGAACTCTGTCCATTGGTGAAAAGATGTTAATTTCCCTGTGACTTGGAAGAATGCTATTGGCTGAGACACTCCCCTGAACCATGTTGACTTGGGAGAAGGCCAGTGTTTATAAGCGGGAGAACTACAGAGACAGGACAGATCTTGGATTTGGATCCTGAGTGGCTGACTGCAGATATGAACAGGATGGGACTTTGTTTGTTGGTGGTCTGGCTGATCCTTGAGTTCCAGGCAAGAGAAGTCCTGAAGGGTTTGAGGTGTGCTGAACCTTGTGACCTTCAGTATGGGATTGCCTTGAGGACTGGACAAGGACCTGGGAGCTGTTCATCCCTGAGGACTGGA
>CM053593.1:72456325-72522436 GCA_028646575.1 Pseudocheirus occidentalis | reverse complement strand
ATACTAAAGAAATGTTGAAACTCCTGGACTTTGGCAGTTTGTCCAACCTGCAAGTTACCTAGCCCACAGTTGGAATGAACTTCAAAACACCAAGAGGAGCTGTTTAATATTTACTTTTGCCTTCTTTCCAATAAACTTGGGAACTCCCCCCCCAAAAAAATAAAATAAAATAAAAGGTATCATATATCTGTTAAGAAAAGATGAGATAACCAGCAACCACTACAAATCTTGAATGGTTGCATACTTATGTGCTTCATTAAAAGCATTCTCATATAATATCATTTAAAAGAATTTATATACCCAAGAAAATAATATATTGTTTAAGAAGCAAAAAGGTTATACCCCAAAGTCCCAAGGATGGAAAGAAAAACTTATTCCTGATTCTATAATAGTTTAATAAGTTGCCTGAAAGTGCCATAACACATACATAAGCTATTGACAAAGATCAGTTGAAAAGACAAAGGAGGGGCAGGTAGGTGTTGCAGTGAACAGAGCACAGCCCTGGAGTCAGGAGGACCTGAGTTCAAATTTGGCTTCAGACACTTGATACTTACTAGTGGTGTGACTTTGGGCAAGTCACTTAACTCCAACTGCCTCATTCCCCCCCCCTAAAAAAAAAGACAAAGAAAAGATAACTGATAAAGTTTTGTTTATTTGTTTCTTTGGGGGTTTTTTATAGCAAGGCACGTGCATCAGGAAAGCATGAGGATTTTATGATGGCAATGCAAGATCAAATCACTGCTACCAGAAATTTCAAAGGTTTATCTTTAATGACTCTGGACTTATGTTAGAAAGAGTGGAGGCTAGAGTTAAGTTGGCAAAGAACAGGCAGGGACTTTCCTGACCCTCACAAATTCCTCTCGAAACAACTTTAAATAACACCTCAAAACAAATTCTGGAGTGACAAAATCTACAAAAGAATGAAGTAAAACAATTTTCCAGCCCAAGTCAGCTTAGAAGGTAAGGAGGAAATGTCTGTTGCACTAGGATGACAGTGGAACATAGTCCAGTGCAGGCCAATTCCCTGGCAAGACAGTGGCAGGCAGCACCTTGGCAAGTCAGTAGCAATCCTTGAGGGGCAACCAAATCAGCAACAGTGGCTTCAGAAGTTCTCAACCTACAATTGGTAAGAGGGTCAACTGGTCAGAAGAAGACTACAGACTTCCCTTTGCTGGTACTGGGTGCAGGATTCTGTTGCATTGCCTATATACACAGATACAGGTATTAGGCCTCCATCAGAGTCCCAGAATGAAGAGGAGGAGTAGTACAACAGAGTTTGCTGCTGTAAGGAAGCTGGGACCCTGGTCATATTTCCAGAGCTGAAAAGAGTCCTTACGGTCACTCACAGATTAGAGTACAGGAAAACAGAACATCTCTGCTTAGAGCATAATATTTTGGAAGAAATGAAAATTAACAGAACCCCAGAACTAGCTCTGAAAACAACTGCACAAAAAACCTGAAGCTTGAGACAGTGACCTCTCCACCACAGGAGCAGAGCCCAACTTTATCATAACATTAAAAGTTTTTTTTTAAAAAAGCAAACAACAACAACAAACGAACCTGACCACAGAAAGTTGCTATGGAACATCAAAATTCAAATTCAAAGAAGACAAGATAATCAAAACTGCTTTGATCTAAAGACTGAAAGAAAAATGTGAATTGGTGTCAGCACCAAAAAAAAAATATTCCTGGGAGAGCTCAAGGAGGATTACAAAAATTAAACAAGAGAAATAGAGGAAATGCTGGAAAAAGAAATGAGGGTAATGCAAGAAAATCATGAAAAAAAGACTCAACAGTTTGATAAAGGAGGCTAAAAAATACAGAAGAAAATAATACATTAAAAAAATAGAATAGGCAAAATGGTAAAAGAGGCACAAAAATCCACTACAGTACTACTTACAAATTAGGATTGGTCACTTGGAAAAAGACATACAAAAATTCACAAAAGGAAAAAAATTCAGTATGAAGTAGAATTGGTGAAGTGGAAAAAGAGATTAAAAAGTTCATTAAAGAAGATAATTCCTCAAACACAAGAATTGGGCAGGTAGAATCTAATGACTTTATGAGACATTAAGAAACAATAAACTAAATTTAAAAGAATGAAAAATAGAAGAAAATATAAAGTATCTCACTGGAAAAAGAATTTACCTAGAAAATAGATAAAGGAGAGAAAATTAAGAATTATTGGACTGCCAGAAATCCATGATCAAAAAGAAGAGTCTAGACATCATCTCTCAAGTAACCGACAAGATAAACTGCCCTAATATTCTAAAACCAGAAGTTAAATAAAAACTAAAAAAAATCCACCAATTACCTCCTGATAAAGGACACAAAAATGAAAACTCTCAGGAATTTTCTAGGTAAATTCCAGAATTCCCAGTTTAAGTAGAAAATATTGCAAACAGTCACAAAGAAGCAATACATATATTATGGAGCCACTGTCAGCATAACACAAGATTTAGCAGCTTCTAAATTAAAGAACCAGAAGGCTTGGAATATGACATTCCAGAGGGCAAAGCAGGGAGAATTACAGTTAAGAATCACCTACCCAAGAAAACTGAATATAAACCTCTGTAATGGTAATTAATTTAAATTTGAAGACCCCTTTTTGTTCTGGCAAGTAAACAGGCCACTTAGCTCATAGTAACTAATCAAACATTTGTGAAAGAAACAGAAGGTATAAATTCCTGTCTCCTGTTGCTGACATAACAGGAAGGGGTTGGCTGAAACAGGTAGCCAATGCTGTGTAAGAAAATGCCCAGAAGGGGCGTTAGGTGGCACAGTGAATAGAGCACCAGCCCTGGAGTCATGAATACCTGAATTCAAATGCAGCCTCACACACCTAACACAAAAAAATCAGCCATGTGACCTTGGGCAAGTCACTTAACCCCAAATGCCCTCCAAAAAGCAAAAAAAAAAAAGAAAAAAGAAAATCCCCAGATAGGCACAATCACAATTTCTTGAGACCAGAATCGGGTTGCAGAATCTGTTCTGCTAGGGGAGACAGAGAGAGTTTCAGCAGTATCTGGAAGCTGGGCTGCTACTGCTAGACTGAGAACTGAGTCCGAATTTTTTTCTGACAAGAATAGTGGAGACTGAAGTTGCTGCCACCAGGAAGGCTGAAATGGAAAACTACTTCCCCACCCCCCAGGCTGGAGAAAACATATTTGAATTTTAAAAACCTGAAAGGAGAGATTTTGATTCTGGGAGTCAGATGAAATTTCTTCTGGGTCCTAGGACTAGCCAAACTGCCCAATGACTGAAGAAGCATGGCTCTGGTACCAATGTTCTCTCTGTCTGTTTTGATGCTGTTTTGCCAGATTCACAGTGCTGTTGTTGCAGAGGTCCTGGAACCTGACTGTTGGTTTAGAAGCCCTGAAGGAGGTTTCTTGTTGTATGTTTACAGAAATCCTAGAAGAGGGTCTTGCTGATGTTTTCTGGGGTCCTGAGACTGTTCTGCAGCCAGAGAGTGAATTGATGAAGACACTGGCGATGAACATAGTGGCTTTGTTAAGCTTTGTCTCTCCAGGAGCAGAGATTGCTGATAACTTGCCTCAGGTCAAAATGAAGAAAACACCTCTCCTTGGGTATTGAATGCTGTGCCACTAACTTGGTTTACCAGTGACCTAGGGGTTGGGGGTTTGTGTGTTTTCTAATGATTGTATTTAGTGATTGGCAATACTTAGTAACTGATTACTAAATAAGGGATTGAGTTAACCTATCTGCCCAATAGCTGAAGACTGACTATTGTACTGTGAGATGACTGAATGACTGAGTAAGGAGGTAAACCTCCTTAGGGATAACAGATGATTGTCCTTTGTTCTAAATACTGTGACCACTCTGGTGAAAACTATGTGGCCATTTTAATGACAAGCTGTTGAAAATACTATATCATGATTTTCTGTGATAAGTTGTAATACTGTGAATGCTGTACCTTGATTTTCTGTGAATGTTTTGCTTTGGTTTGTTACGGAATAAATATTGTTCACTATACTGTGTAATCAGAACCTTAAAAGCTGTTCATAGTACCATTCTTTTGGAAAGCTGTTCATTTACAGCAGTACAGCCTCCAAGAGGAAAAAACAGATTTTCAGTGAAATTTTCACTTTCAAGCACTCCTGATGAAAAGACTAAAGTGGAATAGAAAATTTAACTTTGAAATACAAGATTCAAGAGGAGCATAAAAACATAAACAGGCAAAAGAACTCACAAGAGGATCAATAAGGTTCAAATGTTTATATTCTTACACTTAACGCCTATGAACTTTCTCATTACTAAAGCAGTTAGAATGAGGATCCACTGACAGAGGGAAAGGGTATGAGCTAAATATGATGGAATGATCTATTAAAAATAAAATTATGGGTTGAGAAAAGAGGGAAGCACTGGATTAAGAGGAAAGGGAAAGGTAGAATGCAGTAAATAAAATAACCTCACATAAAAAAAGGACAAAAGTACTTTTTTACTGGAGGGGAAGAAGGAGGATTTACTGAGGAGAGCTTTTAAACCTTGCTCTCAAAGGAACTGACTCAAAAAGGGAATAATACCCTTTCTCAGTTGGGTGTATCTTATCCTACAGGAAAATAGGAGGGAAAAGGAACAAAAGATGAAGGAGGCTGACTGAAGGAAGAGTGGACTGAAGTAGCCAATAATCAAAAACAAAACACTTTTGTGGATGGACAAGCAGAAAAAGAAAGAGTTTAGGATAAGAGGGATGGAGAGTTTAGGATAAAATAGGATGGAGGGAAATCAACAGTAATCACAACTATAAAAAATTTACAACAAGTTTCTCTGATAAAAGCCTCATTTCTCAAATATATTGAGAACTGAGTCAAATTTATAAAAATTAAGAGTCATTCACCAATTGATAAATAGTCGAAAGATATGAACAAGCAAATTTCAGAAGAAATAAAAGCTACTTATAATCATAAGAAAAAATGCTCTAAATCAGTATTGATTAGAAAAATGCGAGGCAGAGTCAAGATGGTGGCATAGAAGCAGGAGAACGCCATGACCTCCCCCATCACCACTTAAAATATATAGAAAATATGACTCTCAACAAATTTTAGAGCTCCAGCACCCATAAAATGCCAGAGAAACAAAGCTCCCCCTGAAGGCAGCCTGGCAGGTGGATGAGAAGGGTTCATCTCAGCATGCTGGGAGTTGAGCCTACTCCGGCCTGAAACCAGTTAGCCCGAGGGAGACCAGGACAAGCCATGGCTGGAGCACTTGGGAAAGTAGAATACCAGCAGCTGTGGCAGTTTCCAGAATTATCAACCCATAAGAAACAAGGACAACGTGGAAGGTCAGTGGAACTTGGCTAAGTTTGGGGAAAAGGAGTGGGTCAAGCTGTCTGTCCCCAGGGCAAGAAAGCAGCAGAAGCGGTAGCTCTGCAGCCACCTCTACATGGCTGCTTCAGAGCTCCCTGCCTGCAGATTACAGGGGGGGGCCAAGTGATCATTCAGAGGATAAGTGCTCTTGTCGTAACCTGCCTAGATCAGGATCATGGTCTTGGGTGGTAGTCCTGAGATGTGTGACCAGTGAGCCAAAGCTGGTGGGGGCTGCACAGACGGTGGCCCCCCAATAGCTCCAGCAGCTGTGAAAACCCCAGTGATTTGGGACAAAGCTCTCCCCTCTGAAATCAGAGTTATACAGAGCCCAAAAATTAAGTAACTGACTGGCAACATGAGCAGGCAAAGGAAGCAAAGTAAGCACAACAATCCAACTTTACATTCCTTTTTTGGGGACAAAAAGGATCAAAGCATGGAATGGGAAGAAGACAACACAGTCAGAATTCCCACACCAAAGGCTTTCAAGAAAAATGTAAACTGATTACAAGTTATAGAGGAGCTTAAGAAGGATTTTGAAAACCAAATAAGAGAAGTGGAGGAAAAATTGGGAAGAGAAATGAGAATGATGCAAGAAAATCATGAAAAGAGAGTCAACAACATGACTGAAGAAAATAACACCTTAAAAAATAGACTAACTTAAATGGCAAAAGAGGCCCCAAAAGCCAATGAGGAAAAGAATGCCTTAAAAAGCCAAATTTGCCAGACAGAAAAACAATCTCAAAAGCTCAGTGAAGAGAATAATTCCTTCAAAATTATGAGTGGAGCGAATGGAAGCAAATGACTTTATGAGAAATCAATATACTATTAAACAGATCCAAAGGAAATGGACCCATATATATATGTGTGTGTGTGTGTATATGTATGTATGTATGGGTCCCTTTCTTTTTTAAAATATATATATATATATACATTATATGTTTTAATATATATTTATTATACATTATATATAAATGTTATATATTTAATATTCATTGTTTATAATACATTGATAATATTAAAACAATAGTTTAAATATTATAATATTTAATACATTTTAAATGTATTTTCTATATATACAACTATTCACAACAGTTCTTTTTATTGTGAGAAAGAATTGGAAGTTGAGGAAATTCACTTGTGGGAAGGCTGATAAATCATGGTATATGATTGTGATTGAATACTATTATACTTTAAGAAATGATGAGCATGATGCTCTCAGAAAAACTGTAAAGACGTGAACTGACACAAAGTGAAGCGAGCAGAACCATCGTACATGTTAAGAACAACATTGTATGTATGATGACAAACTGAATGACAGCTGTTCTCTGCAATAAAATGATCCATGGCAATTCCACAGGACTTATGATGGAAAATACTATCCATCTACAGAGAAAGAACCAATGCAATCTCAACGCACGTCAAAGGATACTTTTCTCTTACTTTCCTTATTTTTCTTAGTTTTATTTTTCAGTCTGTTTTCTTTCACAACATGATTTATGTGAAAATGGTTTGTATGTCCGCACGTGTATAACATATGAAATTGCTTGCCTTTTCAGTGAGGCAGAATGGAGGGTAAGAGAGAATATGGAATTCAAAATTTTTAACAACAAATGTTAAAAACTTTTTACATGTAACTGAGAAAATAGAACATTAAATAAAAGGTGTGAAAATACTGTAGAATATAATAAATTTTGCACCTATTGAGCATTTAGAGAAATGGTCTAGTGGTTCAAATTATATGTCAAAATGTTGTTCCCTTTTATAGATTGACAGATGACAAATCCCCACACTACAAACACAGATCTCAAAGTACCCAGGAAACTTCAACTAAAAATGAACTGACAGAACTGACAAAACTAGTCCTCATAATCACGCAGAGATAAAATTGATTCACAAAATAAATACTTAAAAACAAATCTCTAAGTTTATGTCACCATTCCAAATATCCATAACCATGTGGGATGGAAAGCTTCAAAAATATGGAAAAAAGAATCGGGAGTGGGGGAAGAAATCAAAATGATGTGAGAAAGGATGAGATACACAACCCTGTCTTGTTCTCAGCTACTTGGTTTATCCCCAAAACGATTTCACTTAGCTCTTGGAAAATGAGTTGACGTGCCAAGAAATTTTATCTACCTGTGCAATAGTACACTGAGAATTAAATATAAAATAACTGAAGTAGGATAATAACTTGTCTCTGAAACATTTCTATCAGCAATCTACAAAAAATAAGAAACATATAAATTTAATATTTATCAATGACTTCAGGACCATCATTTGATATTGGACACTGAACACTGGAAAGGAGATATAAAACTTGTTACATTTCTCTACAGTTACTAGAAGCTGTTTAACAACTACTTCTCCTTGTTACAATGATATTTGTAAAATGCTTAGCACAGCACCTGGCAAATAGTAAATATTGAATAAATCTATACTTTCTTCTCTCCTTCCTTTCTTCCTTCTTCCCTCATATATTTTTCCCCTTTTCCTTCTTCCATCCTTTCTTCTCTCCTATCTACCCTTCCTCACTCCTTCTCTTCTCTCTCCTTACCCTCTTCCTTCCCTATTACTTTTCTTCATCTCTTCTTCTCTCCCTCACTCCCTATTTTTCCTCCTTCCCTTTTCCCTTTGCTACTTTTCCTTGTTCTTCCCTACTTCCCTTTTCTTCCTCCCTTCCTTTTCCCATTTCTCCCTTCCTTTTTCCTCCCTCTATCCCTCTTTTCCTACCTCCCTTCCTTCTACCTTCTTCCCTTTCCTCCTTTCTTCTCCTACCTCCCTTCATCCTTTTTTCCTTCCTTCCTCCCTCCTACTTTTTTTTTTGCTTATTTTTTGGAGGGTGTAAAGCAGGGCTATTGGGTTTAAGTGATTTGCCCAAGGTCACAGGGCAAGTAAGCGTTAATTGTCTGATGCTAAATCTGAATCTAGGCCCTCCTGATTCCAGAACTGGTGCTCTATTCACTGTACTACCTAGCCACCCTCTTCCCTCCTACTAAAAAAAGATATTCCCAAAAGGTTGCCTTTAAAGGAAACAAAAAAATAAACTATCTCTTTTCATACCTTCATGAAATTGTTACATTTGATAAAATGTGAGATGTGGTGCTAATCAATAGGCAAGAATTTATTTATTTTTCTTAATAAGTCAGGTATTATGATAGGAACTTTGGATATAAAGATGCAAGGAAAGAGAAGCAGCCTCTGAACAAAAGGTACTTAAAATCTAACCTTGTAAGGCATGTACTAGCAGTTAGATTTAAAAAATAATAATTTCAAACTAAAATCTACCTTCTTTAGGAATTTTTCCCAAGCCTTTCCTAATTCCAGTGCCTTGTTTCACCCAATTATCTATTTATCCTATGTGTGTGTGTGTGTGTGTGTGTATGTATGTATATAGCCTGCTTTATATAAGTTTGCATATTGTCTCCCTCATTAGACTGAAAGTTCTCTGAGGACAGGAACTATCTTTTGCTTCTGTTTGTATCCCAGCATTTAGCATAGTTCCTGCCACATAATTGATACTTAATAAATGTTTATTGGTTGATATAACATTATTTCTTAGAATACTTAGAGAAGTACACTCTACTAGTGCACCCTTAAGGATATTACAACACCTGGACTTTCCCCCACTTCAAAGTACACATAGATGTTCTCTGCCTGGCTCTGAGAAACTGCCTTGAAATTAGATCCGAGGCTAATACACTTTGCCTACTTCTGACTATGTTACTCAACCCATCACTGTGTGGATTCCCCCAGATTATGTGCAGTGGCAGGCAAAAGATGATGGTTCTGGGGTACCATATCAGACAGGAGAGGCATCTTTCAGCTGGTAACATTTTTGGTTCCTGTACTCCAGGCAGTAAAATGGGATTTTAAACAAGCATGAAGAAGGAAGACTTTCTGTCACTCTGAGTAAGGGCATTTTTCTTGTAGTTCCCTGAGTGAGTGAGAATTCAACTGATTAGGCTTATATTGGGACCCCTGGGCAGCCTTTGCCTCTCTTGTATATATCCTTTCTTTTCCACTGACCTTATGAAGATCAAAAAGCTTTGTATGCTGGAGAAAAACAGTGGTACCCACTGGAACAGATTCAGGTGAGAGAATAATGAGAAGAGACACTCAGTAAGAAAACAGTCTCCATGAGAAGAAAAGTTAGGCCACTACAAGGAATATTCTACTTCAGACTGTGAACAAGTGAAAATCCAAAATGGCTAATTATCAGCCATGCAAAGAAACTGTATACCAAGGCAATTTTAATATTAGCCTCTCAAGAGTGCTAATAGTTCTATTACTATATTGTATTTCTCAATCCTAATTCTATGACTCTTTATTGCTTAGCATTCCCTTTTCTATGTGGGAATAAACTGTCCCTTACTTGATTCATATTAGCACATGGGGATTCTTTTTACCACAAGACATTTTTTATGAGAAATTTTATAAATAGCTTGGGAATCTGACATGGGTCATGGGGTAGGGGGTGGAGGCGATAATTAGAATGAAGAAATATCCCTATTGAAAAGACAGAAAATCTCAAATCTGTGAACACAGGCCAAACCAAGATGGCAGGTAAAGTATGAGAATAGGGATTTCCCACTTTGCTAGACCAAGTGCCCTTAGCCAGTTGGTTCCTAATTAGCCCTGCTGCTAGACTTGAACAGCATACAGACTCAAAAACTACTGAAAATATAGTACAGATATCTGAAATGTAACTATAACATCTAATGATTTGTCCTAAAATATAGGCAAGTCATTGATGATTTGTGAATTTCAGTTTTCTCATCAGGAAAATGTAAAACAATAAGGTCTATAATATTTAACTCAGAGATGTTTTAAAAAGGTTAAAAAAAAAGAAATACTTTCTGTTCTCTTCAAAGAAGTTATTGTGGGCTATTCACTTGTGAACATTTTTAAGTCAAAACTTCACTAGTCTTAAAACTGCACTGGGACTTTTGAGATACTCTTCATAATCCTTCTCATCTGACCTCCTTAATTCTGATCATTTCCCTCAATTTCATTGAGTTATATTGCCTTCTTTTATCTAGAAGACTCTTGGGGAATTCTCCACTCCCCTAATCATTACTAATAGTTTTGCATGTGAACTCAGCCTTAGGCAAAAATGCTATAGGGTACTTTTCCATTTCCATCTGTTCCCTGACCCATACCAATTTTGCTTAAAAATACCTTTTATAACTTCTGGGGATGTTTTAAAACATATTAAGAGCATTTTGAATAAAGTTTAGTTTATCTTTTAGTAAATGAGATTAGCCAAGACTGATCCAGAGGAAGTTTAATCACAACTGATGTACATTAGAAAAAGAAAAAATATTTTACTTGAAGATGGAGTTCTTTTGTTAAAGCTGACAGCTTACTAGTATTATTTAATTATGTAATGTTTCTTTGATCTACAACTCAAAAATCAGAAATCATGTCCAAAAACTGGCAACAGGAATTACTCATCCCAGAGGTTAAGAATGCTTCCAATATAGTTTGAAGTTTTGTAAAAGAAAAATACCAGACCTGGAGTCAGGAAAACTCATCTTCCTGAGTTTAAAAGCAGCCTCAGACATTTGCAAGCTGTAGACCCTGGATAAGACACTTAACCCTGTTTGTCTCAGTTTCCTCGTTTGTAAAATGAGCTGGAGAATGAAATAGGAAACCCCTCAAGTATCTTTGCCAAGAAAAACCCACATGGGGACATAAAGAGTCAGATATGACCAAGAAAATTATATAAATAAAAAGCACTTGTTAAGTATTTACTATGTGTTAGGCACTATGCTAAGTTCTGAAAATATAAATACAAGGGAAAAGGTCAGTTCTGACCTTCAAGGATCTTTAATTCTTTTTTTTCTTTTTTTAAATTTATTTGTTTATTTACTTTTAGTTTACAAGATTCAGTTCCAGAATCCCTTGAGTTTTAAATTTTCTCCCCTCCATAATAACTTGGGAAAGAGGAAACAAAACCAAACATGGAAAAGAATGAGAGCATGTAGTTTGCTTCAGTCTCCATTTAAACTCTGTTCTTTCTAAATCTTTCTCTGAATGTAGACATCTCCTTTCATCCTGAGACTTTTAGAGTAGTCTTATAACTGCATTGCTGAGAAGAGTCCAGTTTATCAAAGCTGGTTGTCATGCATATGTTGTGTCTGTCATTGAGTACAAATGTCTCCTGGTTCTGCTCTCCTCATTTACCATCAGTTTATATAAACCTCTCCAGGTAAATATGAAGTTCATCTGCTCCTCATTTCTTATAGCACAATAGTATTCCATTACATTCATATACCACAATTTGTTTAGCCATTCCCCAATTGATGGACATCCTCTTAATTTCCAGTTTTTTGCCACCACAAACAGAGCTGCAATAAATATTTTTTACACATGGGTCTTCCTCCCACTTCTATGATTTCTGGGATACAACCCTAGAAGTGGTATTGCTGGACCAAAGGGTATGCAATTATTTATGAAAAAATGCTCTAAATCACTACTGATTTGAGAAATGCAAACCAGAACAACTTGGAAGTACCACATCTTACCAGTCAGACTGGCTAAGATGACAAAACAGGGAAATAACAAATGCTGGAGAGGATGTGTTCTTTTCCCATCTCTGTTCCTTTTATCATCTTTACAGCCTCCTTTTTCCAAACCACTAAAGTTTTTGTCAAAGGCATTTCTCAAGGTTTTTTCCTGTTTCTCTTCTCCTCAGTTTCTACACAAAGTTTCTCTCTCTCTCTCTCTCTCTCTCTCTCTCTCTCTCTCTCTCTCTCTCTCTCTCTCTCCTTTCTCTTGCCCTTCCTCCCTCTTTTCCTCTTCCCTTTCCTTTTCCTCTCCCTCTTCCTCTCCTTTTCCCTTCTCTAATTTACTCTTTTCTACTCCTGATCATTTATCATTTCAGCCTCTTTGAGTATGATTCCCAAATTTATATGCCCAACATAATCTTTTCTCTAAACATTGAGACCAGCTAAAAAGAATCCATTTAGCATTGCACTGCTTAATAATACATCCCAAACTGAATGTACTGTTTTTGCCCTAAAACAACTAATTATTTCCATTTCCATTGTTTTAGTTATGTGCATATTGTTTTCTTGGCTCTGCTTACTTGACTTTGTATCAGTTAATATAGGTTTCTCTTTATTCATCACATGAATCATTTCTTAAAGTGCAACAGTATTCCATTACAAACATATAATACGGTTTGTCCATCCATTCCCCAATGGATGGACACTGATTTTGTTTTCTATTCTTAGTTATAACAAAAAATACTGCTATAAATATTTTGGAGTATGTGGGGACTTTTTTCTTATTGATGGTATCCTTAGAGCATAAGCCCAGTAATGGAATCTCAGGTTCAATTTATATTAATTCCAAACTGTTTTCCAAAATGGTTTATCATTTCGCAGCTCCAACAACTATGTATCAATGTGCCTTTCCTCCCACAAACCATCCATCATTGACTTGTAATTTTTTGTCATTTTTTCCAACTTGCAAGTGAAACCTCAGAGCTGTTTTGACTTGCATTTCTCTTATTAGCAGTAATTTAGTGCATTTTTTCATGTGGCTGTGAATACTTTCAGTTCTTTTGAGAACTGTTTGTTCACATCCTTTAACCACTTATCTGTTGGGGAATAGCAATTAGTTTTATGTATATTTATTAATTGTTTCTGTATCTTAGATACCAAACCCTTTATTAGAGGAAATTGAGTAGATTTTTAACCCATTCAACTACTTCCTGTCTACTCCTAGATGCATTAATGTTGTCTGTGTAGAAGTTTTTCAGTTTCAAATAATCAAAGTGATCTATATTATCTTTTGTAATAGCCTTATATCTTTTACCGTAGCAGGGAGGTATATGATCTATTTCTCTCCTATTTTTATAGTATGATCTTTAATATTAAGGTTACATATCTATTTAGAATTTATTATTGAGTATGGTATGAGGTATTGGTTTAAGTCTAATTTCTCCCAGACAGCTTTCCAGTTTTCTCAATTTTTTTTTAATCAAACAGACAATTTTCCCCTAAGGTAATAGGTTTTCCTCCCTCTCCCCCTATACTTAGTCACAGAGTCCAGTGGGTTAGGATAATAACCATCCATGATATATCATGTTAAAATTTTTAAAGCACTTTGTATAGATTACCTTGTTCAAGCTTCAAAATAACCCTCACCCCCAATGACTGAGGCAGCTAAGCGACTAACAGAAGCAGCTAGGTGGTGCAGTTAATAGAAAGCTAGACTTACAGTCAGGAAGACTTGAATTTGACTTCTACCTCATTTATCTATTACTTGTTATAGTACCCTGGGGAAATTATATGTCTTTCAGTCTCAGCTTTCTCACTTGTAAAATGAAGGGGTTGGACTCAGTGTCCCCTAAGATTCCCTTCCAGTTTAAAATCTATGATCCTTTATATGTGTCAGAGGCATTATCATCCATATTTCACTGAAGGTGAAACTGAGAAGTTAGAGAAGTGAAGTGGTACAATAATGGTACTCCAATATTCCCCACCCTCAATTCCACTGTCTACTTCCCCAACGTCAAAATCTAATAACTCTCTCCCTGCTTCCATACTTTCCCCTTCCCATTCTTCAAGTGACATTAAGAATAATGGTTCTAATACACAAGTCTAATTTTCACCCTCTCCGTATCATATATGTGTATACATATATATGTATGTATATATATATATATATATGCCAAAAAATAAAGAAAACGCTCTTAAGCTTGACATTGACAACCCTAGTTCCAAGCTACCTGTTTGGTCTCACATGTCACTAAAATCTTTCATGTGTACTCTAAGACAGACAAACTAGTCTAGTTATTATTACTCAACTACGCTCTAAGTAAGCTTTCCTGACTCCACACTTTTACTCATATTTTTTCACTGAATCTGATACCCTAAAACTCATTAAAGGCAGTAATCTAAGGTCTCCTAGATGCAAGACAATGCACGGTACTATGATACTAACTAGATGTAAACATAATTTTGTTTAGAAGATAGTTATTTAAGGAATATAAGCACATAGACCATAGGAAAAATTTTTGGCTCAAATGCCAAGGTAAACCCAGTACAAATTGAGAATTATAGGCCTTAGAAAATTTCCTAGACCAATACTAACATAAAATACATTAAAATGAATAATATGCAATAAAAATAGACGTCTCATCAATAATTTTAAAAATTTGAGACATGCACTCTTTTTCTCAAAAGACATTGACAGGTAACTCTTCTCAGGCTGTTTGGCCCCAACTTTGTGCGAAAAGATGTAGGCTTCTGAACTCCCAACAGAAAAAGAATAGAGAAAATGACTGAAAGGTAGAGGGAAAAAAGACTACTAGTTATTCCTTTGCTATTGAAAAGGGTATTGTCCTATTGCCAAAAGAGCAACGCTGCCCAAGAGAAGATGAATAGTTATGTTCCTTACTACTCCCCACCTCATAAAAGATACAAAACAGGTATACTAGTGCAGAGAATTTTTTGCTCCCCTATTGGCCTGGTAAAGCGGAAAATAAATCCAAGAAACTAGAGGAAACCTATGCCTTTAAGCCTGCCTTCTACTTCTATCCAATTTTTATCATCATGAAGATGCCTTAGTAGATCTGTCCCCTTGAGGTCTAGAAGCAATCTCTTGTATTTTGTGCTTTCCAAGCTCTCCTAGGTATGAAAATCTGTGGAAATGTCTCCCTTTCCACCCTTTTCCATCTGTAAAGGGAACTTCTTCAATTCCATCAGCCTCTCTCATTACAGCCCACTTTCCTAGATGGATCCAAATGGAGAAAGAATGAGATACGCCTGCTCCCATCCCAAAGAGCTAAAAGATAATTAGATGTAACTAGACAGCATGCCAATTATAGCTAAGCAGTAAACTCACTAACAGTTCCTCAGGTCTGAAAAACTTAACCCCACATCTTCATTTTTTCAAATGTTTCATATCCTTCAAAGTGCTGAAGTGATTCTTAAATCTTGTGAACTACCTTAGCAATTTGCTTCTGAACATTTCCTTGTTTAAAATGATTTTTATGTGAAGATCTTAACTCTCCTATGATGTGTAAGGAATCATATTTTGATCTTTATGTCTCTCCTCAGAGCCTGGCATGGGTTGCAGTGAGTACTCAATGGATATTTATTGAGTTGAAATAAATAACGAGATTTACTAATGACAAAATCTTAGATTTACTCTTGTTACCAATTTCAGAATAATTTATATGGTAAATTGCTGTTTCAGTCATCATATTAAATGGTTTTTCCTCCAAAACAATTTATCAGAAGAAATAAGTAAATCTACTAATGTCTAATTTATAATTAGATAAATTGTTAATAATCAAAACTATTTGTTTTCCCCTCAGTCTAAGAATGATTTAATACACTTAGTAAATTTTATTTCCAATGGCCTGACCATATCAATGCTGTTCACCACAAGACCACTTACCCAAGATGTAGGAAGAAACACCAATGGAGCTAGTGAAAATTAAATTTTAATTAAAATTAAATTAAATTTTTAAGCTTAAAATTAAATTTATTTATTTATTTATTTAATAATAAAATTTAATTAAAATTAAAAATTAAATCTAATTTTAGAAGATGTTATATGACATAGAGTACCAGACTTGGAGTGAGGATTCCAGCTGTCACATATAATGGCCATGCAAGTATAAGCATATTATTCAATCCATCAAATAGTCATTTAACAAACATTCTTTAAGCACTCACAATATGCGTGACATGGAAATACAAAAAAGGGGAAAAAATGTAACAGTACCATACCTCAAGGAGATTAATCACTTTGAGTGTCAGTCAACTAAGATATGCATGTACCAAATGATAAATGGACTATGATTTATATTAGTGCTCTAAAATCACAAACCCTTGACCTAATTAACTTTTAGTAGAATCACCAATACTTTATGGTAAGCCTGGAATTATGCTTTTTTCTTGGGATTACGTATGGAACTAAATTTATGGGCTGCTAACCCACCCTTGTATTCTTTCAATCTGCAGTTACAGAAAGTGTGGTTATCTATAAGAGAAGAAAAGGTAGTGCTGCTAACTGTAGAAAAGACCAGTGTTCATTTATCAAGCATACACCAATTATTTCTTTTAAACCTTTAACAATGGTCAGCTATTGTCTGGAATAGAGAACATGGAAAGACAATAACAGAGAGAAATTCTTCTCATTAGCATTTTCAGGAGGAACGCTGCTAATGTCCTACTCAGTTCAAAGGGGAGAATCACATTACATAAATGTGATTTGTGAAAAACTCTGAATTTATACTGAGAGTCATTTGAACACTGGGAATATAAGGCCAATTATTTAATTTTAAGCAGCTAGTTAAAAAATGTGAATTATGCTGCCACTCAAATGATACTGAACAATTGCCAATCACTATGCTAGGGTATTTTTTAAGATGTTTTATAAGTTAAAAACTAATTATTGTTAATTGTAGTGTGGGCCCATCAGGCTGAGATAAAGTGCTAAAATGTTATTTACTAGATTAGAAGATTTTTAGAGAAAGTCTTATTTTTGCTTTTCTTTAAGATGTGCTACATACAAGTATAAGACTAGGCTTGCTTAAAATGTAGTTCATATAAATGAATATAACAGGATTTCATTTGCAATATAAATTGTGTCACAGGTGAAGGTTCAGGAATATGATGGTAATCAGGACAGGTGATAAGCCAAAATATTAACTGAATACAGTTATATAAAATGATACTCATGATAAACTCTGAAGAATAATTATGTTGGAAAAACATAGTAATGTAGAAATGAAAATGTTTCTTTATACATATTGCAAGGCTCAAAAATAGTCTGAATAATATCCTACAGGTTCTTTAGAATTATATGTAAAAATCTGTATATTTGTTACTTTCTAAATTTTAATACATCTCACCCTTGTTCTCCACAGTAGAAAATCCATTTCAATGAACTAATAATTATATTTTTCTTAATTCCATTTGTAAGATTTTAGTATGTGTTATTGAGGATCCAAAAATGAATGTTATAAGGTTTCTCTCCTCAAAGAATTTCCGAACTATTACAAGATAAGTTTACAAATGAAAATATTAACCAAAATATAGGATTAATAAATCCTATTATTTATGAATCCTGATCTATATAAATATATATTTATATATATATATATATAATCTATATAAATCTATAAGACATAGAAATAAATCATTATAAGGGTCCAATATTTTGGAGGTAAAATCAATAGGCTCTGGAAACTAATTGTGGGAAGTACAGGAGAAAAAAGTCCAAGATATTTCCAACACTACCAAAATAAGTAACTAGTGGTCCCACCAAAAGAAAACAGCCAGGTCAGAAGGGAGAGCATGTTCAGAAGGAAAGTTAATTAGCTTTGCTTTGGACATGTTGAGACTGATGCCCTAACAAAAGATCTAGGTGGAGATGTTCAACACAAATTTAAAAGTGATTGACAAGGGGGTGAGAGTTAATGAGATACATAGAGTACAGAGAGAAGAGTAACAGCATGCCAATTAAGAAGACTCCGCATTTCTGTGAGGAATAATATGATCTCTATGTAACATGAGACAGATTTTGTGTAATGAAACCGATTTGCCCTCCCACATACTTCTAAAAGGTTTATTTTTCAAGCAAAATGGAAAATTAGGCAGTTTCCATGTTTTTGTTTTTTACGTCAATCAATAAAATAGTAATTAAAGACAGACTTAATATGTGCAACATTTGGTAGGCATTACAAACCAATTAGGTTTGGGGGCCTCTCCCCAAAATATTTTCTTTTTTGTTAATTTTTAATAATGGCTATAGACATAAAACACAGAAACTTGTCAACATATCCCCAAAGAATCACTTCAAGTACTTATTGACTAAGATCACCTGTTTCCCCTTCAATCTGTTATCTATCCACTTGTCTAATTCTCTTGAGTATCAGGAAAAGCATAAGGGTATTAAGAATGAATTTCCCTCTCACCTCTTATTTTTCTCTCACCTTTACCTAATGGTAAACCCACATGAGTGTGATTTAATTAATTCTGTGACAGTTTGCATACTCTATTTAGTATGTAAAATTCAGGATTTCCTATTACCATAAGGAAAAATATTTTTATCCAAGTATATCTACTATTGTCCTCTACCCATAAATCTATGTTGTACATTTCTCTTTAAAGCATTTTAAAATAAATAATTTTGATACTGTTCTCATATCATTGTTATTTTTCGATGATATATCCTCCTCACAAGTTACAAGTATAATTAAATAAAACAAAGCGGCACATTGACCATGACTGATATTGTACCCCTTATTCTGAACCTAGAGTCTGCCATTTCACTGAAAAGAACGTGAAATGCTTCGCCTAGAATTCCCGGAAATCACTTGGTCACTGATTGATAAGAGGTCTGTTTTTTTTTAATAAAAGTACCTTTATATTATTATAGTCATTGTGTACATTTTTCTTGTTCTGATTACTTTGTTCTGCATCAATTCAAGCAAGGCCTCCCAACTTTCCCAGACTTCTTTGAGCAGGATAAAATTCCTTCATATTCACATACTACATTTTTTTGGTCCATCAGTCCCCAATCAATGGACAGGCTCCTTATTTTCAGTTCTTCCTTTCCACAAAAATGTTTAGCTAAAAACAGTTTACATATGTTTATTCATATGTTTGTGGATATATTTACAGGGAGATTTAGATATGCTTATATACACGTATGTATGCAAATGTACATATTAACACCTAGATAGATATAAATAGTACTTTCACAGAAACTATGCACATATTCATATATCTACATATTTATGTAGATATATGTAGCCATATGGGCCTCTGTATATATTTAGTAGACATATATCTATGTAATCATTTATAAGAATATATGAACATCTACCTATCGATCCATCGGACACTTTCCTTTGTCTTTGAATTTCTTTGAGTATGTTTCTAGAATGTAATATCACTGTTTCAAAAGATATATCCAATTTAGTGACTTTTCTAATAAACTGCCAAAGAGCTTTTCAGAATATTAGGACTATTTCATAGCTAGACTGTTCTTCTCTAGTGTATTTGCCTACAGAGAATCTCCACAATAATTGAATAAATAACAAAATAAAGAACACCAAATACTGGGGATTTCTGCCTGATTGGGAATGCTAAAACTGGGGGGAAAAGGTTTGACCAAAAATTAGCATATTGTTCTGCTTCATGGAAGATGTTCAAATAAGCTAATTTGTGCTAAAAAAATTTTTTTCCAGTTTTAGCATTCCCCTTCAGATAAAAACTCCCAGTATTTGGTGTTCTTGAGTATAGAAGTACTAAAATATTCTGTTTTGGTGCTGGTTTTTTTTTTTAACCTTAGCTAGTCATTTTAACTGAACAATTTTTAACTTTTAATCACTACCAAGTAATTTTTATTATTTATTTATAATTTAGTTTAAGTGCTGATAACATAATGACCCTTTTATTCTATTTTCCCCCATTATAGCTATTGAGCACCTTCATCTTTTTCTTTTCAGTCTCTGCAGAAGAATGCTATTGTGTTTTGATCACGGTCTATAAAGTAATGCCTTAGTACTTTGATTGTTATGAAACTAAATCTGTCAATTTCTTTAGGAATTATGGTATTTTTTTAGATTAGTGTGATCCACTCATAATCAACATCCCCAATCATGTGTTTTTATTTATGTATGGAAGGTATCAAAATTGTGTTTTTATATGTAATGAGTGTGTGTTGGTTGGTTAACTTACGGGAATTTTACAAATTTGACAGCTATTTTTAATGTAAATTCTTTCCTTTTGAATTTTCTCAGTAATATGCAGAAAACCTGATTTTGTAGAGGTTTACTTAAAGTCTTACTACTTTGGTGAATTTTTTAATTGTTGTAAATAATCTGTTATTGAATCTCTCGAATTTTCTAAGGAATAAAAGTATCACCTGCAAACTTAGTTTATTTTGCCTCTTCTTTATCTATTTTTGTTCCCTCAATTTATTTTTTATCTAATTGCCATAATAAACATTACTAGAACTATATCAATGCTCAATTACTTGACCCCTTCCTTCTCATACCTTTTTGGTATGCTGTCACATTGTTATCATTTTCCTTGATAACTTGTTTTTTAACAAATGTATTTATTATAATATTGCTAAGTTTATTAAAGTCTACATGATTATTTTTATATCACTATTTTATTATAATCTTTTTGCATTTTTATCTGGAAAGGAAATATTTAATGTTTCTTTCTTTCAACATTTATTTATTACTTGCTTGTGCCCTAACACAAGAATATTTTTATAAAAGTGTTCATGCAAAACTGAAAAAAAAATCCCTAACACAATGATTACTATTCAACAACCACTAAAGACCTATTATGTCTAATTTCTTTAAAATTATGTTCAGATACTTCACATTTTTTCTCATTTATTTTTGTTTAATTTCTGTAGGGCTAAAAAGGGCACATTAAAGTGACCAACTGCATTAATCCTTCAAGCTCCAACACTATAATGGGGCATCTTTAAGTTCACGGCAATAAATTATATTAGAACTCTATAATTCATCAGAGAACACTTTAATTTAAAATAATTATTATAGAAATAAATGTCATAAAATATACATATATCAGAGGGAAAGCTTACATTTTATACTATGAGGTTCTAAATTATATTAGCTCTTTTTTTTCCTGAATGTTAGATTTTGTTTTTGTTTTTACTTTGACTCCTAAAAATGTAGTTTCACTAACAATAGTTTGGTTTTCATTAAATTACATTCTGAAGGACATTCTAAAAGTATTAAGTGATTATCTATGGGATGTGAAAAAGTTTGTAGGTCAAAATTAATGAAATGAAGTAGTGAGGAACTGATTTGAGAGTGAGTATATATGTTGTAACATATGACTTTTCTCAAGCATAAAAAAATAAGAATGATTTCTCTGCCTTAATCTTCAGCTTTCAGATTAAATAGGATATTTCCTTCTACTCTTCTAAGCACTTTTTGAATATATTAGTGTGCCAACCATTGCTTATTAGCATCATAATAAGAAGGTAATTTGTTAGAATAAAAGAAAAAATCAAATCAGCAATTTTTCTGCTTATTAAGGAATTCTTAGAATGTCTGATTAAGAGGAGATACTACTTCCTGAAATGTTATCTCATTTACAATGATAAGTTTTGTTATTATCTATCTATATGTTTGTATACACATGTGGATATACATACATATACTTAAGATTTGTCTTTGTAAATCTACATAAGTATATGCATATCATCGTGTGTATATGTACATATATATGTGGGTATATCTGCACACAGATATATAGGTAGATAGGTAGACAGACAGATAGACAAGCAGATACATACAGAGGGCTTTCCTGGTTCTAAAAGGTCAGAAGCTTGTTATTTTCTGTAATTCTTTACTCCAAAGGGTGCATGGTATACTAGAGGAAAAGAATCTTTTGAAAAATTATAAACAGACACAGAGGAGTGTGTGCCATCACCCCAATCCAGAAAAGAAAGAAATGTAAGTAGTCTTTGAATATTAAGTAAAGGTAGATAGATAGACAGATAATATACTGCAAAAATAAGCTAAATTATAGAGATAGGAAGGGAGGTTCAGGAAAAAAAATCTACTTCTGCTTTACTGACCACCCTAATGCCTTTGACTATGGTAATAACGACAAAATGTGAAAAGTCCTTAAAGATGTGGGAGTACCCAATGATCTTACTTGTCTCCTGAGGAACCTATATGTAGGTCAAGAAGCAAAATATCTAATTAAACACGGAATGACGAATTGGGTTAAGACTGAAAAAGGAGTATGGCAAGGCTATATACTGTCACCTTATATGTTTAATTTATATGCAGAATACATCATGCAAAATGCCAAGCTAGAGGGACCAAAAGCTGGAATTAAGGTTGCCAGCAAAAATATAAATGATCTCAGACAGGTAGATGATAACACATTGATGGCAGAAAGTGAAGAATTAGAAAGAGGAGAGTAAAAGCTGGCTTGAAGTTTAACATTAAAAAAAAATTAGATCTTAGAAACTGGTCCTATCACTTCCCAACAAAAAGAGGTAGAAAAAAATAGGAGTGTCAGATTTTATATTCTTGGGCTCAAAGGTCACTGCAGATGGTGACTGCAGCCATGAAATTAAAAGACACTTGTTCCCTGGAAAGAAAGCTATGAAAAATCTGGATAGCATACTAAAAGGCAGAGATGTCAACTTGCCAGCTAAGATCTATATAGTCAAAGCTATGGTTTTTCCAGTAGCAATGCATGGTTATGAAAGTTGGACTCTATAAGGAAAGCTGAGTATCAGAGAATCAATGCTTTCAAATTGCGGTGCTAGAGAAGACTTTCCAGAGTCCCTTGGACAGCTCAGGGATCACCTCAGTCAATACTTAAATTAATTCAGCTATTTCACTGGAATGTCAAATAGTGGTGCTGTAGCTTAAATATTTGGGCCACATAATGAGAAAACAAGGCTCACTGGAAAACACCTTACTCCTGGGAAAGAAAAAAGACAGAAGGAAAAGGGAACAGCAAAAGATGACACAGATGATAGTGTTACAGAAACAATGAGTATTAACTTGTGCAGATGTCAAAAGATAGCAGAGGACAGAAGGGCCTGGCATGCTGGGGTCCCTGGCATCACAAAGAGTCAAACATAACAGGATGACTGAACAACAACATACTGTTAACTATAAGCTAAAGAGAAATACAATTACTTCCATTCTAGGGAGGGAGTAAGACCAAGAAATAAGGGAAACTTCTATACCACTTAGGGGCAAGATATGATAGGATTTGGCAGTCCATAGCTCTGACTCAGAATTGAGACTGAAGTGAAGCAGACTTGAAAAAACAAAATGACTCTTCGAAAGATGCCCTTTCTTTACTCAAAGGGGAATGTTATAAAGTAAGGGCAAACCACAGAGTCATTCAAGTAAATATTTCTGGGCAAAAGAAGATAATTCAACTAACAGGGCTATTACTCATCATATACTACCACTAAACAAACAAACAAAAAAAAAGCTCTAATGTGAAAATTCGTTAAATAAGAAAATTCCTGTAAGGTTATGGCACTATATAGTCTTCTTGTCTGGGATCACAAGGGCATTTAAAACAATTTGTTTTATATGTCTACCTTATGCTTTGGAAACTACTATTCAAAATATTCACCTCAATCATTCTTGGAACCATAGGGCAAAATGAAAAAGCCATGTGTCAGATTGCTTCAAGCGTTTCTTGCTGACTACAACAGAATTAATGAAAGTTAGTATTATTACCAGGCTGAAGATAAAAGCTTGAGTATTAGGATCTGATTTCAAGGAGAAACATTGAAAAATCAAGGTCAAAAATACAGGCAAGGTCAGAGTCAAATCATCAAAGTTAAGAGGAGTGGATTAAGGATAACATCTCAGAATTACAGGCTGAAATAAGAAGTCCATTCTGTGAAAAAAGAACACAGCTGGAAAATCTTAGCTACCTCTTTGTACCTGGAAATCCTTTTTCGTATACCTACCCCTGCCTCAAAGTTTAAATACTACATTCCCAAACCACCTGATTTTCCCAAAATAATCTTGACATTATTCCTTTAAAAAGGAGATTTAACTCAACATAGTTATGTTGGTGAAGAGAGCCTCCCCTTTTCCCCCACCCTACCCCCATCAGAGAAAAAAAATAAGCCATAGTGGATATTAGAATGCTTGGTTGTAAGAAGTAAAGAAAAAGAAGAGACTGCAGGTTAGCTGCCACAAGTCATTATTCAGCTTCTAGTAAAGATCTCCAATTCATTAATTCATTCACTCTCAAGGCAGTTCAATTCTTGAAAGAAAGCCCTCATTATTAGGAAATTATAAATATATGAGCTAAAATATTCTTCTCTGAAATTTTGACCCATTACTTCTAGTTCTGTCCTCCAGAATCCACCCAAACAAGTTTTATTTCCACAAAGCCCTTCAAATACTTGTATCTAACTTGTTGCTCTTGTTGTTCAGTCCTGTCTTACTCCTTTGTTCTCTTATGCCAGGACCTTCTATCCTCCACTCTCTCTCTCAAACTCTATCCAAGTTCATGTCTGTTGTTTCTGTGACACTATCCATCTCATCCTCTACCAGCCCCTTTTGCTTTTGCCTTCAATCTTTCCCAACATCAGGATCTTTTCCAACAAATCCTGTTTTCTTATGAAGTGGCCAAAGTATTTAAATTTCAGTTTCAGTATTTGATGTTTCAGAGAATAAATTGAATTAATTTCTTTAAGCATTGATGGATTTTATCTCTTGGCTGTCCAGGGAATTCTCAAAAGTCTTCTCCAGCATAACAATTAAAAGGCATTAATTCTTTGGCACTCAGTCTTCCTTATAAGTCCGACTCTCATGGCCACACATTGCTACTGGAAAAAAAAAACATAGCTTTGACTATTGACCTTTGTCAGCAAGTTGACACCTTTGCTTTTTAGTATGGTACCCAGATTTACCATAGCTTTCCTTCCAAAGAGCAAGAAGCTTTTAATTTAATGGCTGTAGTTGCCATCTGCAGTGATCTTTAAGCCCAAGAATATAAAATCTGACGCTGTTTCCATTTCTTCTCATATTTGCCAGGAAGTGATGGGTCCAGTTTCCAAGATCTTACTTTTTTAATATATTTTGTTTCAAATTGGCTTTTACACTTTTCTCTTTCACCCTTATCAACAGGCTTCTTAACTCTTCACTCTCTGTCATCAGAAAAGTATTCCATGCATATCTAAGATTGTTGACAACCTGGCAACCTTAATTCCAGCTCTTTATTCATCCAGCCTGCTCCTTCTCCTAAACCACATCTCCAAGCAAAATGTCTTCAGTTCATTCCTATGACTTCATATAAGAGGAGTTCTGAGCCATTCCATTTTCCATTTCTGACTGTGATTATGTGTCACTGTAAATGCAGAATTTATTGTTTTTACCCATCCCTATATTTTATAATTTCCTCAGGCTAATGCCTAAAACAAGGACAATAATTAAAAGCAGAAGATGTTGGTTCAAATCTCCCCAATAAAATATAATATCTGAATCAGAAAAACCTCTGAGGTTTTCTAATGCTGTAAGTTTATTTACTATGATTGATCTTAGGTTTGCTTCCACCAGCCCCCTCCTACCTCCATAAAGTTAGGCATGCTCTATAACAGAATATGTTTCTCCAGAGACCTTGTACCTGCAATTTACAAGACAACCAACAGATGGTAGAAGTGTCCTATGAGGTCATTTAACAAAGAGATCAGGCAGGTGGTCAGGAATAAGTGTGAAGTCCAGTCAGATTATTTTCATATGAAAGTGATTTTATTTAAACAGCAAATGTAATAGCTATTCTAAAAGATCTCAATATAAATTCAAAGTAATCACCTAAGGAATTCTATTTAAAACACCAACAGTTAATCACGTTGGACGTGCCCACCTCTGAGGCCCCCACTGTGACTCTGAAAGTTGTAGCTTTATCTAAAATCAATCATCCTTCACATTTAATTTAGAGAAGCATATTGGTGTAGGGAAAAGACGTCAGTTTTCATGCTGACTTTTTCATGTATTCATTGTTAAACCTTTTGGGTAACTCCTCTCTTTTCCCTTTGATTTTTTTTTCTTTGATTAAAGAGGCCATCCCTCGACTCACTTCTTAGAGAGGTCTTAAAGAGGGGCTGCCTCACTCAAAGTGAAAACTTGGAAAGACCTTATCTTAAAGGGACCAAGGTGTCCCACTGCATCCTGGGCCATCTCCAGTCCTTCTAATGGATATCTGGCCACTGGACCCTGATGGCCCTGGACAAAAAGGTGACTGCACAGCCCTCTCTCACTCAAAGTCAACTGCAAGTCATGTCATCATCTCCCAATGTCATAATCCTTTTCGAGAATGAAGGGCAAAACTACAACCTCATTTACCTCAACTATAAATAACAATAAGAACACCTATCTTCTTGCTTTCAGCTATATCTTGGGCCTGGGAACCTATTCCCATGGCACTAGCTATCTGTCTGCAGATACTACGTACCGAATCTTTGAGGCCTTGAGTGTCAGAATTTGCAATTAATCTATCCGGTTTAGCTTTCTTGAGGATGTTATATCTTTACTGCCACATGAATGCTTTATTTCATGAGGTCTTGGCTAGTCTCATTTCTAAAGCTGCTACTCAAGACCTTTCTGTCTTTGTTACCTGGATGGTTTAGCTGACCTGAAAACTAGCATGAAAACACTAGCCAACAGCTCTTAACTTCTCCTAACCCATCAATTCTTACTTTCCATGAGTCTCCTCACTCCTCACATGCTGCTCCAAATTTTGTGATGAATATGAATATCTACAATTTATAGCTTTGTTTACTAACTCTTCTGCTTCTCATAATGGTTCCTGGCAGGTTTCCAGTTTGACTTTCTTTTAGATGGACTCTTTAGTCCTTTATGAACAAAACATTTTTTATCTTTGCAAACATAAAAATGGTTGAAATAACTTTTTGCTTTTTCTTGAATATCTAGCACAATACAGTTTCTTCAAAAGATCACAGATTTCTGGAAATTTCTATAGCAGAGTAACAAAAGTCCCACCCACCGGGGGTTAGTTATGTCTATGTTAATTCTGAAGATAACATAGCTGATGACTCCCATTCAAATCTCAACTCTGCCACTTAAAGCCTATGTGACCTTGGACAAGTCTTTATTTTTCTGAGCTTCAGTTTCCTCATCTACATATTATACAATATAAAAGTTGGACTCAACAATCTTTACAGCTCTAAATCTATGATTTTATGATCCTAGTTGGCAAGGATATCAGCATGACAGCCTCTTATGTCACCTTGATGGGTAGAGAAAAGAGAATTAAATTCATTATTGTAATATAAAAAAAGAGTCACCAGGAGATAGAACCTCACATTAAGAGTCAAGTGCAAGCTCTAATATGTAGATGGCATGGGGTGAGACACAGGAGAAAATCAAAAAGAATTGTACTACCCCTATTTCAGTCTTTTTATAATAGTAACATTCACTTATTATAACCCATTTGTTGGGCTACTCTAAGGAAATTAGATATATTAAATAAGCTATAAAAATAATTTAATTAGAAAAGTTGTAAATGCCCTCACTCTCATGGTCCACTGTTAACTAATGCAATCATTTTTCATGCTTGCTTAAAATATTTGGGGTTTTTTAAAGGTTTTCTTAGTCTTCTTGTTGTTATCATGAGTAGTAACAGTATTAGTATCATTTTCATCCATATAACCATTATTAATCAATAGTAACAACAAGGCTTCCATATATGAATGGATTTATAATATTTCTCCACCTCCAACAAAGCAGAGAACTATCTCTAATAGTACATAGATCCCAACCAAGCCGTGCCTTCCTGTCACTTACTATTCATGTCCTGCCAGAAATCCTCTCTATATAGAAAATATGTCCATTTTTGCAGCAGGCATTCCTCTGGTCTTATAATATTCTGTGAGTACCAGTACAGTACTCAGGCTAACTAGTGTTATACTTCATCCTTAATATACAATTATCTCAACATTCTGTGCTAGTATCATATTTCCTGGACATCTTTTTTATCATGTAGTTAATCAATCATGAAGCATTTGATAAGTGTTTAATACATACCAAGCACTTTGCTGAGTTTTTAGGATACATAGAAAAACTTTCAAGGAGTTTAGATTCTAAGTTCAGGGGGCAGGAGGAGGCGAAGGTCACTATATATGTACATACACATGCATACATATATGTGTGTATGTTTGTGCATACATATGTGTATATACAGAGATGTGTGTAACTATATATATATATATATACACATATATGTGTGTGTATAGTTATCAAAAGTAGTTGAAGTAGTATAGTCCAGCTTTGTCCACAACTACTGCAACAAAGATCTAGAAGGTATATAAGAGTCTGTTGTGATTCAAAAATCTGTGGAAAAATCACAGTGAGTCAGCTTTTCATCATAATTATAATAGCAATTATTCCTATTATTGTGATCCAGATCAGCATAGGGAGACAGACAGAGCACCATCAGGGATAGGTTGAAAATATGAAACGGGCAGAAACAGAAGCCAAGTGGCAGCTTTGTTAGTCACACCCCCAGAGTTGTGTTGTATAGTTATTCTGGACTGAAGGTGGGAGAAGACTTGCATCTGGAGTAACTAAGCTATGGTTCCATCAGGGCAAGAAGTGTCTCTAGTTATTATGATTACAAGGACTCCAATAACACAAATCAAATTCTAAACTTTAAAAAAAAGGTTGGACACTTCCTCACCGAATTGGATGCAGAAATATATTTCAATCAACAGAGCTATAGGAGAGAATGGATGGGGGTGGGAAGAGAGGTAAAAGGAAAGACAGAATCAGGGAAAGATTAATCACAAACACCAACAGACTTCAACTTCTAGGGTAGATTGCAAAAAGGAATTTAAAAGGAAAGAAAGAAAGGGTAAGAGCTGATTATTAGGTTCTAGAAAAGGGAAAGAGCAAAGAGGCAAAGAGTTAATTTTATCAAGCATAGAGTGAAGATGCTGACCATACACCTTACCACTCCATTCTTTATAAAGAAGATATCACTTACCAAGAGAATAAAAAATGTAAGAGAGTAAGATAAATGATTATTGGAGCCCACTATATGCCAGGCATTGAGCTACGTACTTTACAAATGTATCTCATTTGATCCTCCTAAGAAAACTGAGAGGTAGGTGCTATTATTGTTCCCATTTTACAGATAACAAAACAGGTCAAAGTGAAGTGACTAGGATCACACAGACATTAAATACTTTGAACTGAGGTCTTCTTAATTCCTTAATGCTCTAATGTGCCATTTTCCTCATAAAATTAAGAAAATTACACAACTGATGATCGTAACTTTGAATGTGAATGGAAAGAATGCTATCAATTTGGAAGTAGACTTAAAAAGTTACTAGATTGTGTGTACCTTTTGACCAGGCAATACCACTACTAGGATTATATGTCTCTTACACCTCCATGACGTCAGAAAGAGAAAATGAGCCCATATGTACAAAAATATGTATAACAACCCCATCTATGATATAAAAAAAAAACCAAACCAAAACTGTGAAATTAAGATTTTCCATCAATGGCTGAACCAAGCATGATATATAAATGTTATGTAATACCACTGTGCTCTAAGAATTTAAAAGGGGAGTGGTTTTTAGGAAATCCTAAAGATAATTTTAGGAACTGATACAGAGTAAAGTGAATAAAACTAGAACAAGTTATATAAGAGCAACTACCCTGTAAAGAAAAAAAAATCGAATGACTTAAGGACTTGTATCAACATGATGACAGTGAACAATTTCAGGTAACCAATGATGAAGACTTCTGTCTTTTCTGACAAAGTGTGACAGACTCAGGGTGTAAAATGAAATGGTTTTTTTTAAACATGTCTAATGCAGGGAATCATTTTGTTTACTATGAATATTGGTCAATAGGACTTTTAAATTCTTTCCTTTTCTTTGTCAGCAAGGGTAGAATGCTATAGAAAGGAGAGAAAATAGAACTTTGTGACTTGAAAAAAACAATTAAATCTTTAAAAATATAGAGAATCATGGTTTCTCCCATTCATTATAATTCTTCTATACAACATGACTAATGTGAAAACAGGAATGTTTAATAGGAATATATGTGTAAAGCCTATATCAGATTGCATGCTATCTTGGAAAGGGAGGAAAAGGAAGGGGGAAAATTTAAAACTTATGGAAGTGAATGTTGAAAGCTAAACATAAACTTAATAAAAATATGGAGAAAATGACATTAGTCTTAAAAGGGAAGGCACTAGGTCAGGGACTGGATAGAAGGAAGGGGAAGACCTCCTGAAATTGTTGTCACTTGAGTTGTGCAGTGAGATATTTTATAAAACATAATTTAAGAGGGAGAACATTTTAAGTATGGGATACTGTCAGTAAAATGTTTGTTTTTGAGGTGTATCTGGTAGGCCATTATGGCTGAACCTTATAATGTGTGAATAGGAACACTATGTTAAAAGACTGGAAATATAGTGAGGGATTGTGAAGAGTTGAATTGAAAGAATATCAAAATCCAAATAGGAAAATTTTATTTACTACTGTAAGTATTAGAAAGTTAATAGTGTTTATAGAATGCAGTGGGGGTGATGCGGTTAGACCTTTGCTGTATGAAAATAACTTTGGCAAATATAGGGAAGATGGCTAAGAATGGTTAGATCTGAGGCAACGATTTAGAAGTTGTTTAAGTAGACCAGGTGAAAGGTGAGGTAGGAGTTGTGCATTTTTTTTTAAAAAGGGCATGTGTGAGGCATAAAAAGAAAAATTACAACACCTGGAAACTGATCAAGTGTGTGGGGTAAGCAAGAGAAGATGACATCAAGGTTGTGAAACTGAGTACCTAGAGGATACGAGTAACCTCTACATTAATAGAAGATGCGTGGGTTTAGCAGAAAAGACCATCACCTATTTTTATACATGTAGAGTTTAAGATGCCAAAAGGATATCCAATTCAAAATGTCTGTTAGTGTTGCTACGGGACTAGAGCAAGTCATTATTGGCAATGAGCTGCAGGCAAAATTTATACCCACAATTCATACTCTGGTAAAGTACAATTCTGAATATCTGAAGATTGAAATGTTCCATTGATTCATAGATCCATAAAGAATCAGTAGCTTTCTAAATGATAAGATTCTTGGGACATGGGATCACTGAAATTACTATCCTTAGGAATCTGTCTACTCATTCATAAATTCCAATAATATAATTAAAAGTTGACAGTTAACCTCCTAGATATTTGGAATTGGGAAGAGCGTATAAGGTCTCACCTTTCTCACTTTCATGAACTAGAATAGGTGAGTGTCAACAGTTCATGTTGCCTGTATCAGTGAAGTTACTTTCTGTTTATTATTAAGGCAGGAAAGGACCTCCTTGATTAAAAACCAACTTAATCCTTGGGAAAAATGGGGCGAGGCATCTCAACTGATTAAAAAATTTGACAGAATTTCCAAAGTAGGAAGAACGGATATCACCAAAAGGGGGACTAGAGTTCGAAACAAAGACTTCTTGAATTCATTTTGTTCATTCTGTCATCTTCTGGTTGTTGAAGAAAACAGAGCTGTTTCTTACCTTGTCTCTCTACTCCTCTAGAAAATGGAGCAGTAGAAGACAGGCACTCTCTGGGGCAGAGAGGAGTGATAATCAGTTCTTTTCCACCCTTTCCTTTCTTATCTTTCTCTACTAAAAGTTGGAAAGCTCTTACAGCCTTGTGTCAAAGTAGACCAAACAGAACCTAGAAGACCTCTTCAATACTAATTTTAGAAACCTCATAGTTTTAGAATTATCATTAAGAATTCTAGTTTCATTATGTAGAGGTCATTTATAATGAATTTATAACTATATTCAATTATGAATATCCTGTGTTTGTTACCATTATATATTTCTCTAGCAAAACTGTATGTCAATTATGAGCTTCAGCCCAGAAGGTCTGCATTGAAGACTGTGAACCAAGACCTCAGGTGAATTAAGTTTTGGCCCTTAACAGGCTCGGTGTATTACAACCTCATTAACATTTTCAAGTGGAAAGATGTGAGCTGTGAGGTAACAGCTGGAGAGAACAGGTCAGTTAAATTAATATGACACAAATCTTGAAGTCCAGTCTGAAATGAAATTCAGACCACCCTCTGACACCCATTCAATTCTGAGATCAACTAATTATTTATATTAAGTGTTGGCATCTAACATATGTACTGATAGACCAATTCAATCTATCACCCATCCAAATGCATGTCATCAGACCAGCAACTGATATTCTTTATCATTTTTTTCTTGTATAAATTATTAGGTTAATATTTGTGAATGACTATGAACCTCAATGCAGAGCCTCTGTAGTTTTCTGGGGCTTGTCAAAAGCAATACAAAGTGCCTTGCAAATGAGATCATTTAGATGACTTCATCATTCATAGGTCATTGTTCTTCATTTAGTCTCTAAACAGGTCATTCTCTATGAGATGGGAATATGCATCTGGTGAATGTATGTCTTTTTTATGCCTCATCTTATATCAATGACAGCAGATATCATTGAACAAAGCTGTCTTTGTGTTTGAATCTCTGGAATAATCTTATATGATCTCAACATACTTGTGGAAAAATATTTTTATGAGGAACCTTTAAGCCTGAGTTTTGTTTGTTCTGCCAAGAAAAAGACGTCTTAAAAATTTTTTAAATGAATGTATCAGGATTTTGTATTTTCTACAGTTTTTAAACAACTGTGTAATTAAAGATCTGATTTGACATAGAAAATAACTGGTGAAAGTCTGCCTTTTCCTTTCTCACATTTTCCTCAAAGGTAGCATTGATAAATATGTATATTTAATGACTTTTAGGGAGAACAATGAGTAGTATGATCTGACTGAAATAAGTGTCCATAAAAGGATATAATTCAACCTCAAAAGATAGATAAGAGGCAGATCATGAAGTGCTTTAAATAACCAATTGAACAGTTCATATTTTATCTTAATGGTAGCAGGGAGTCATTCTTGATCCTTGAGCAGTAGAGTAACATGGATACTTGTATTTTAGTGATATTAATTTGTTAGCTGTATGGAGGATGAGTTGAAAAGGAGAGGGATAAAATATGAAATGCCTAGAATTATCCAGTCAAAATATAATAAGGATACTTGTGATGTCAGTATAGAGAAGTAGCTGAACATGAGACTTTGAAGAGGTAGAATTGTGAAAGCAGAACTGACTAGAAGTAGGTTAGGGTATGAGTGAGTTGAAGAGCTGAAAAAGACAATAATGTTAACAAGAGAGTTCAATAAAATTATAGCGATGCCCTCAATAGTAATGAAGTTAAATTAATGACTAAATTTGGATGATCCTGTAAAGTTATCCATATAAATTATCTTCTTGTTAATTTTCTACAACAGGTGGTGGTTCATAAATTATAAATATCTTCAGAGTGGGTCATTTTGTCAAAGTTTACTACTACAGCAAGAACATATGATCAAATGTCCTTTATGTCTGAAGGTCTTTCTCCTGGACACTGCTTAGAGGAGGGCTTCCTAAACTTTTTCCACTCAAGACCTCTTCAGCACTTTTTAAATTGTGGGTCCTGACTCACAGTTTAAGAAGCTCTGGCTTAGAGTATACAACATAGTTTATTTTTCTCTTTGCTTTTTGTTTTGTTTTTCCTGGAGACAATCTGTAAATCCTTTTGTCTCACACTTTTTTCTGCATACAGAAGTTCTAAACAGTTTTCTTGTATTCCTTACTGAATTATGATATTCATTTTTTATTGATCATGCTATTCTGAGAGACCTATATGTCCCTATGCATACTTTGTTTGAAATCAATATACTTTGTTTGTAAACACACAGTTCTCTTTTAGTGTTATATTTTTTTTGCTTCTCTTCTTCCAGACTGAAAATGTAAATGCAAGGAAGTAAAGAACAATTAGTTGTCCTCTCTTTTCTTTGGTGAAATTTGCAACTGGGAGAGGTGGAGCAAAGGTGGTGGAACTTTCTAAGCCCCTCTATAAATCTGTCACTAAACTTCAAAAAGTGAATATGAATGAATTTTAGAATGACAGAATCCATTGGGAGGAGCGTGGCAGATTCCCAGCCCAGGAAAGCACCCACATGGGTCTGGGCCAGGGGAGCATGGAGCATGCAGGGGCTGCACAAGTGCTGACCTGAAAGCAAACTACAGCAAAATGAGAAGGAGCCCCAGCCAGGAGACTCACCCAACACAAGGGCGATTTGCCGCCATCTCACCACAGGGTGGATGATCCATTGGAGCTGGGTAAGAGAAACCACAGAGCTCTATGATGCATCAAGAGTCAGTGAAATAAAACATAAAGATTGAAAAATTAGAAGAAAGTGTAAAATATCTCACTGGAAAACCTGGAGAACAGTTCCAGGAGAGAGAACCTAAGAATTACTGGTCTACGGGAAAGCAATGATTGAAAAAGCAGCCTGGGGAACATCCTCCAAAAAATTGTCAAAGAAAACTGTCCTGAAGTCCTAGAATCAGAGAGTAAAATAGTTATCAAAAGATAACTATATCCTGAAAGAGATTCCAAATTGAAAACTCAAAGAAACATAGTAGCCAAATTCCAGAATTACAGGGTCGAGGAGATAATACTGCAAGCAGCTAAAAAGAAGCAATTCAAATATCATGGAACTACAGTCAGGATTACACAGGACCTAGCATTTTTTACATTAGAAGATCAGAGGGATTGGAATTTGATATTTCGTAAGGCAAAAGAGCTAGGACTGCAACCAAGGATCAACTACCCAGCAAAACTGAGCATAAACTTTCAGGCAAAGAGATGGTCATTTAATGAAATAAAGGACTTCCAGACTTTCCTGATCTCTCTCTCTCTCTCTCTCTCTCTCTCTCTCTCTCTCTCTCTCTCTCTCTCTCTCTCTCTCTCTCTCTCTCTCTCTCTCTCTCTCTCTCTCTCTCTCCCTCTCTGTCTCCCTCTCTCTCTCTCTCTCTCACACACACACACACGCACATGCATGCACACATACACGCACACTCACTCACACATGTACATGACTTGGGATTCAATAAGAACAAACTATTTACATCCCTATATGAGAAGCAGATACCTGTCAATATTGAAATTTATATAATTATCATGACTTTTAAAAGGGATATACATAGATAGAGGGTGTTGGTGTGAATGAACTAATCTGATGATAAACAACCTTATTGAGGGGTACAAAGGGATTGTAATGGGAGAAAAGGAAAGGATGAGGCAGTAAAAGGCAAACTATGCCACAAAAGCATAAAAACATACTATAGTAGAAGGGAAGGAGGGAGAGAGATGAACATCATATGAACTTTATTCTCATTGGTTCTGGTTCAAAGAGGAATTGACATAATTAAGTTTAGGAGTCTAACATGAAAAGACACAAAAACTCATTATGAATAGAGGGAAAGGAGGGAGGGAGAGGAGCACTGTATGAAATTTACTATCATTGGTTTGGGTTCAAGGAAGAAATAACATATTCCATTAAGTATAAAAATCCATTGTGCCCTACAGGCAGCAGGAGGGACAAAGAGTGGGAGATCAAAAGGAGGGGTGGTTAGAAGGGAGGGAAATAGAAGTACGGGGAGAGAGTAGGTAAGGGGGGACCACAGGGAGGGAATACTGAGGGAGGCAGTGGTCAAAAGGAAAACTCTTAAAGAAGGGAAGAGGGAAGGAAGAAACAAAAACATAAACAGGGGAGGCAATAGGATGGAGGGAAAGACAGATAGTAATCATAACTGTGAATGTGAATGGGAGGAACTCTTCTATAAAATGGAGGTGGATAACAGAATGGATTAAAAGCCACAATCCTTTAATATGCTGTCTACAAAAAACACAGTTGAAACAAAGGGATATGCACAGGGTAGAGGTAAAAGGCTGGACTAGAATATATTATGCTTCAGAGAAAGTTTAAAACGCAGGGGTAGCAATCCTTATCTCAGATAAAGCAAAAGCAAAAATAAATCTAATTAAAAGAGATAAGGAAGGAAACTATATCCTGCTAAAAGGCACCATCAAGAATGAAGCAATTTCATTACTTAACATATATGCACTGAGCAGTATAGCATCAAAATTCCTAGAGGAGAAGTCAAAGTAATCAAAGGAAGAAATACATAGCAAACCTATACTAGTCAGGGACCTCGATCTCCCCCTCTCTGAACTTGATAAATCTAACCTCAAAATAAACAAGAAAGAAGTTAAGGAGGTGAATAGAATTTTAGAGAGGCTAGACATGATAAATCTTCTGGAGAAAACTGAATGGGAATAAAAAGGAATATACCTTTTCCTCAGTGGTACATAGCACATACACAAACATCGACCATGTACTAGGGCAAAAAAACCTCACAATTCAGTGAAGAAAGGCAGAAATGTTAAATGCATCATTCTCAGATAATGATGCAATAAAAATCATATGCAGTGAAGGGCCATGGAAAGACAGACTAAAACCTCATTGGAAACTAAATAATTTAATCCTAAAGAATGAGTGGGTCAAATAAGAAATTATAGAAACAATCAGTAACTTCATTCAAGAGACTGATAATAATGAGACAACATACCAAAACTTATGGGATGCAGCAAAGGCAGTACTTAGGGGAAGTTTTATATCCCTGAATGCATACATGAAAAAATAAAAAAAATTGGAGGTCAATGAATTGGGCATGCAATAGAAAAAGCTAAAAAAAAAATCAAATTGAAAATCTTCAATTAAATACTAAATTAGAAATAATGAAAACCAAAAGAGAGATTAATAAAATTGAATATGAGAAAGCTATTGAATTAATAAATAAAAGTAAGAGCTGGTTTTATGTAAAAAAAAACAATAAAATTGATAGAATTTTAGTCAATATGATAAAAAAGAAAGAAAACCAAATTACAAATATCAAAATGAAAAGGGTTAATCTACCTCTAACGAAAAAGAAATTAAAACAATAAGTAGGAATTATGTTTCCAAATTGTATGCAATAAATTTGGCAATCTTAGTGAAATGGATGAATATTTGCATAAATATAAGTGGTCCAATTTAACCAAAGAGAAAGTAAATTACTTAAATAACCCCATCTCAGAAAAAGAAATTGAACAAGCCATCAGAGAACTAACTAGGAAAAAATCTCCAGGGAAAGATGGATTTACCAGCGAATTCTATCAAACATTTACAGAACAATTGATTCCTATGCTCTACAAACTATTTGGGAAATTTGGTTAAAAAAAAAAAGAGTCCTACCAAATTCTTTTTATGACACAAATATGGTACTGACACCCAAATCAGGAAGAGACAAAATGGAGAAAACTATAGACCAATTTCCCTCATGAATATAGAGACAAAAATTTTAAATAAAAATATTAGCAAAAAGATTACAGCGACTTATCACAAGAATAATACATTTTGATCAGATAGGATTTATTCCAGGAATGCCAGGATGGGTCAATATTAGGAAAACCATCAGTATAAATGATCATATCAATAGAAAAAACTAGCAGAAACCATATGATTATCTCAATAGATGCAGAAAAGAGTTTTGACAAAATACATTGACAAAATACCATTCCTGTTAAAAACACAAGAAAGTAAAGGAATAAATGGAGTTTTCCTTAAAATAATATATAACATCTATTTAAGGCCATCAGCAAGTATTATATGTAATAGGAATAAACTAGAAGCATTTCCAGTAAGATCAGGATGTCCACTATCACCCCTCTCATTCAATCTGGTACTAGAAATGTTAGCAGTAGCAATTAGAAAAGAAAAAGAAATTGAAGGAATGAAATTAGGCAAAGAAGAGGCTAAGCTATCACTCTGTGCAGACAATATGATGATACACTTAGAGAATCAAGTAAAAAAACTACTTGAGACAATAAATAAATTTGGAAAAGTTGCAGGATATAAAATAAACCCACATAAATCTTCGGCATTCCCATATATTTCTAACAAAATCCAATATCAAGAGATGGAAAGAGAAATCCTTTTTAAAGTTATTGTAGACATTAAAAATATTTTGGAATCTACCTGCCAAAACAAACCATGGACCTATATGAACACAACTACAAAACATTTTTCACACAAATAAAGTCAGATCTAACTAACTGGAAAAACATCAGTTGCTCATGGCTGAGTTGAGCTAATATAATAAAAATGACAATTTTACCTAAATTAATTACATATTTAGTGCCATACCAATCAATCTACCAAAAAATTACTTTACAGAGATAGGAAAAATAGTAACAAAATTCATTTGGAAGAACAAAAGGTCCAGAATATCAAGGCAATTAATGAAAATAAATACTAGGGAAGGTGGCCTAGCCATACCAGATGTTAATCTGTATTATAAAGCAGCAGTCACAAAAACTACTTGGTACTGGCTGAGGAATAGAATAGTAGATCAATGGAATGGATTGAGTACATGAGACTCAGCAGTCAATGACTATAGTAATCTACTGTTTGATAAACCCAAAGACCCCAGTTTTGGGGATAATAACTCACTATATGACAAAAACTGCTGGGAAAACTAGAATATAGTATGGCAGAAACTGGGCATAGAACATTACCTAACACCATATACCAAAATCAAATCTAAATGGTTGCACAATCTAGGTATAAAGACTGATATTGTAAGCAATCTGGGAAAGCAAGGAATAGTTTCCCTGTCAGACTGATGGAAAAGGGAAGACTTTATGACCAAATAAGAGCTAGAGAGCATTATAAAATGCAAAATGGATAATCTTGATTACATTAAACTGAAAAGTTTCTGTACAAACAAATCCAATGTAACCAAGATGAAGAGGAAAGTGGGAAATTGGGAAAGAATTTTTACAACCTGTGTCTCTGATAAAGGCCTCATTGCTAAAAAATATACAGAGAATTGAGTCAAATCCATAAGAAGACAAGTCATTACCCAATTGACAAATAGTCAAAGGATACAAACAGGAAATTTTTGGAGGTAGACATTAAACATGACAAAACAGGAAAATGATGAATGTTGAAGAGGACATAGAAAAATTTTAACACTAATGCATTGTTGGTGGAGTTGTGAACTGATCCAACCATCCTGGAGAGCAATCTGAAACTATGCCCAAAGGGCTATAAATAATTGCATACCCTTTGCCCCAGTAACACCACTTCTAGGGTTGTATCCCAAAGAGATCATAGAAGTGGGAGGAAGACCTGTTTATACAAAAGTATTTATTGCACCTCTTTTTGTGGTGGCAAAGAACTGGATATTAAGGGGATGCCCATCAATTGGAGAATGGCTAAACAAGTTGTGGTATAAGTATATGATGGAATACTATTGTGCTATAAGAAATGAGGAGAAGATGGACTTCATATTTACCTGGAGAGACTTATACAAATTGATGCTGAGTGAGAAGAGCAGAACCAGGGCAAAGTTGTACACAATTACAGATAAAACATATATGTGACAATCAACTTTGATAGACTGGACTATTCTCAACAATGCAAGGTTATAAGACAACTCCAAAAGACTCATGTTGTAAAGAGATGGCTACGTTCTGAGAAAGAACTAGAAAGAACAGAGTCTGAATGCTGATTGAAGTAAACTACCTGTTCTCTTTCTTTTTCTTTAGTTTTGTTTCCTCTTTCCCATTGTTCATTCCATAGGTTACAATTCTTCTTTACAACCTGACTAATGACTAATGTGAAAATATTTGCAGATCCTATACTTGACTGCACACTGCCATGGAGAGTTGGGGGGAGGAGAGGAAGAGGCAGAAAATTTGAAACTCAAGGGATTGTGGAACTGAATCTTATAAACTAAAAGTAAACAAACATATTAATAAAAACAAAAAAGTAAAAAACAAAAATAAAAGAAATTTGCAAATGTGGATTCAGGAATTTTCTATTCTGCCATTTATTTCTGCTATGCTTTCTTTTAAAAGGAACATCCTTCTGTGGTCCCAAGCTCTCTTAGGAATCCACAGGGTCCTCTGTTTCATCAAGTGCTGATTTATTTTGTTTTGCAATATTTATTCATTGATGTCTAAACTACTTTATGTTATCTGGAGGGAATCTTTTCTTCTATAATTAAATATCTTTCCTATTGGCTAATCTAAAAATTAGCCAATTAAATCCATTAAATCAATTAGCCAATAAATCTACTTATTTTCAAGGTCTTTAACTGAATTTTATTCTTACTGAAATATTTGGTTAATTTCATTGGTTTTTTTCCTCCCTTAATTTTCCCCTACTACATTCTTTCTGACTCTCTCTTTAAATGCAGTTGGCATACTGACATAATCTCAAAGTGTTTCAGCTTCCCTACACACTTCTTGTTTCCCCCACCTAAATCTCTTTCTCAATTGACTTCTGTGGGGAGAAAATTGGCCTCAGTTGGATGTTGTACTCTACTCTAGCTATGTGGTATGCCACACACATAACCTACCCTCTTTCCTTCTATTTCTTCATTCTCTGGACAAGTTCTGTTACAAGACAGAGTACTACCAAACTACTATTCCAGCTTGACCAAATTTCCATTGTTTGGTAAAAGAAAGAAGGTCAGGGGACAGAGTTGAGTTCTGTTGCAAATGGAATGTGTCACCTTGTGCAGCCCTGGTGAACAGTACATGGTAAGTGCTGAGTGATGGTGTATTGGGGGCTAGAGATTAGTCTTCCTTTTTAATCAGATGTTTGCCTTTTTTGGACTCTGGGTGTCCCAGACTATGGAGGTAGCTGAAATTGCATAATTTCTGATGTATGATGGCTATTTTAGTGAAGTCTTAGAGGTTGTAAGTTTCAGATAAATTGTATATTCTGCTATCCTCCTGATCATATGACCCTGATTAAAGGTCAATGTATGTAGTTAATCTTTTATATATTTTATATTTGTTTCATCAACCAAGATCCATTTTCTCACCCTTCTACTTTATCCTTCACTTCTAAATGAGAACACAAGAAAAATAAAAGCTATTACAAACATGTGTAGTCAATCAAAACAAATTTCCACAGTGGCCATTGCCAAAAAAAGACTTATTCTGCATTATTTCTATCATAAGATATTATGTTTCACCATTAATTCTCTGAAATCATATTTGGCTATTACCAAACATGCTAATAAATAGCACAATAGTCTTCTACCCCATTTCTATAACTTGTTCAATTCATTCCCAAATTTGTAGGCATCCCCTCAGATTACATGCCACCTCAGAGAGCTATTAATATTTTTTGTGCATCCTTAAGTTTGCTTTGCTGAGGACTATTCTTTCCCTTAATTCTATCCTCTCAAATTTCCCTTTCCCCCTTCTCTCCTTCCCCTTCTATTTTTTTCAGGAGTGAAAGGTATTTCTAAACCCAACTCTGTGTGTTTAACCAATTCAGATAAGAGTGAGGTTCAAATGTCAGCTACTCCTCCCACACCCCTCCTGGTTTGTATAGATGTCTACTACCCTGTTTACATTAGATAATTTTCCCTAATCTTCTCTACCCCATCCCTATGTATTCTTCTTCCTTTCTCTTTCCATTCTTTTCTTAGAATTATCAAGGTATAACTGAACCACTCCCAGGCACTGTATAATCAAACTCCTATGAAACTCCCACTCTCTAATCCTGATAGGATTCCAAAGTAACACTTGGATTATTTTTCCATATTTGAATGTAAGCAATTTATCCTTGTTTTCATATTTGTCATTTTAATACTTCTCTTCACTCCAGTGTTTGAACTTCAAAGTTTCTCTGTAGCTCTGGTCTTTCAGGAGTAATGCTGATTAAATCTTTTATTTCATTAAAAGTCCATTTTCCCCCTGTAGAATCACATTAAGTATTTTTGAGTAAGTTATTCTTGGCTATAAGTCCGTATCATTTGCCTTCTCAGATATTATACTCCAAGTTCTCTGCTCCTTTATATTGGTGGCTGCTATATCACATGTGATCCTGATTGTTACTCCTTGATACTTGAATTTCTTCTTTTGGCTTTTTGCTGTATTTATTATTCTTTGACCTAGAAATTCTGGATTTCAGCTGTAAAGGTTCCAGTAGTTTTCTCTTGGGCATTTTGTTCAGGTGGTAACTAATGGATTCTCTTTCTACTTTATCTTCTGATTCTGCAAAATTTTCTTTTGAGATTTTTTGAAATTGAATGTCTAGGTTCTTTGTTTTTGGTCATGATATTAAGGAAAGGCTGATAATTCTCTTTATTTCTTTTTTTCTGGAAGGAAGATCAGTGCTGGGTAAATTCAGATGCTTCCTCAGGGAATTAAGTATTATGTTATCCCAGGATCTGAAAAAAGCCTGAGAATCTGCAATTTTTCAGTATTCCCGAAGTAACAAAGTGCAAAGTCTGAATGCCACCCCACCTTGTCTGAACTCTGCATGTTCCTGACCTGTTTTGGGGTCTGAACAAGCATAGATTTCTTCTGGATACAGCATCTATCTACCAGCTGGAAAGTTCAGTTGATTCAGAAGGGCAGAATTCTTGGTTCTCCTTTAATCTAAGACTCCTGCCTTGTTTCACTGTCCCCTGAATCTCTGATCTGGAAGTGAGTAGTGTGTGGCAAAGTTTCCAGTTGGCATCTGTCCCTGATCTTGTGCCCCCATATGGATCTTTGGGCCAGTCTGAGTCTGTGACCTATTACCCTGCTATACAAGTCTCTCCTTGGGTGTTAGAGTGCCCAACCTCTAGCCCAATCCTTTCCCCAATTTCCACAAACTTCCCTCTTTTTTTCCCTATACCAATCTAGGATGGAAAAATGACTCGCTATGATGTTTTCTGAACTTTCCCATTAAGATCTGATCTGGTGCATTTTCTGTTTAAAGGAGATTTATGGAGAATTTGGCCTTCTAGGTCTCAATCACTTTGCCCCACTTGTCTAATAGATTTTGAAAGTGTGAAAAAAAATCCTTGCTAAGTACTATTTTTGCCTGTCCAAGAAGAATCTGTGATCCATATTTTCAGTTAGTGAACATATCATTTGTTTCCCTATTTCACTATGACTTAGTCTTCATGAGTTGTGGTGACCAAAAACATTCACCCCTTGTTGACCAAACTTCAGGTAATTGAGCTTCTCTGAATTTAGCTAGGCTGCCTCAGACTATAGCCTGAGAGTGAGTCCATCACACATTTTGTACTCAAAGTCTTGGTAGGACCTACCAAAGTTGGAGATTCTTTGGCATAGTATTTGAATCAAAAAGTGAGTGAATGAATGAATGAATAAAAAACATTTATTAAGTGCTTACTATTTGCAAAGCATTGCAAATTCAGAATTATAATGAAGCATCAAATCAGTATTTTATTTTATAACTATTATTAATCCTAACAATGAATAAAATATATTTTACAATTAAATAATTAACATATGGTGATAATGATAATGTTGAATTTTACTTTGAATCTATTATATACTAGAAATTATTCTCAGACCTTCTGGCATCACTTAAAGCACTCAGTACAGTGCCTTGTACAGATTACAGACTCAATAAATATTTTATCGATCTAAGAGTTAAAACCCTTATAAGTCCCTGAAGATTTACAATGAATTAGAAGGATTTTGTTATTACATCATTGATGACTATGATTATGACTCAGTTATTTTTATTAGAATTTATTTCCCCTTTTGTTATGTTCATTGTAACTATTTTTCCCCTCAAAATGGCTAATATTAAGAATTAGATCAACTAGGACAATGCACAAAATAGGCCCTTAGTTAAAAATCAAGGAAATATTTGACCTCTGTGCAATTTTTGTCATTAACTCATTTAAAACAAGGTTCGTGGCACAATGCATTCTTGTTTCTTTTCTGGCTTGAAAGAGGAACGCAAAGGTAGGGTAAATGCCTTCCTTTGTTTACTGAAGCTCCACTTAGCCATGTATTTTTCCTATAGCTTGAGATTTAATGAGCATCCAAGATTATGATAAACATGCTATTAAAACAGAAAAACGACATAGAAAGAGAGGGAAGGAGTCATTGCTATGAAAATGCAGATGTTTTCTGTTTGCATTATAGGGCAAGCTTTCAGCAGGCACTCCTAATTACGGTCTGTACACTGGTATTCTTGCAGCACTCACCATTAACCTTCATTTGAATCACCAGCTTCTACATAAGGTGCATTGTCATTGCTGTGCTCTTTCTCTGTGAACCAGTATCTGTGCATCCTGAATGAAAGGTCTTTTTGAATGGGCTTATAGCACAGTCTCTTTTAAAAGACCAAAAAAACCACCCTGAAATTGGGCAGAAGCTAGTTAGCCATTTTCAAGGACAAAAAGGGGTTGGGGGGAGAAATCTTTTAATTGCAGCATCAGTAATAACGAATTGCCAAAGAATGGATTGGCTCAGAATGAAGGGAAATATAAAGAGAATTACAGGAATAATTTAGCAATTTCAAAAGGAATGGTGCACAATTATAACATACAATTAAATTCAAGGCTATGCTTGACAAAAGGAAAGGAAAAAAATGTTGGTCCAATCCAGAGACACATTGTTTAACAAGTAGCTCTAGTTTTCCTAATTACTATTTAAAATACAGATTTTCTCTTCTGAGTTATAAGAACAAATAATCACTACTTATTTTATTTTTATAATGCAAATATAATAAATTAGTTGAACATCTCATGTGGCATTGGATATACCACAGATATGCCCAGTTAAATGTTAGCAGAAATTTAGTCAAAATAATCTGCTATTTGAATTAACCTTCATTGAGGCTATTAGAAAGAAATATTGACACTGGATGAAAAGAGATATAGCATAAGAATTTTTATTTCAAGCAATGTTAAGAGCATACTTATTGCCTTCTAGACAATATAATTCTTTTTATATGCCATTTCTACAATCCTTTGACTTCATTCAAAGATGAATTTCTACAATATAAATTTCTCTAAAAAGTCATAGCTTACTAAGGCCCCTAATAAATGTAGAGTATATCATCATTCTCCTATTCATTACTTCTGAAAGCTTTCATGGTAGCATCACAGGTTTAGAAGAGAATGGGAAACTTGAGATCACCCATTTTAGCTGAGACTCAAAAAAGTTAATTTATGCAAGGTAACACAGATTGTAACTGGCAGGGGTCAGATTTGATCACAGCATGCACGATGGCAGAGTAGAAAGAACAATGGATTTAGCATTGTAGAACTTGGTTCTAAACCCTATCTCTGCTTCATGCTACCTATGTGACCATAAGCCTGTCATTTAACACTTTTTAAATAAAATGAGGATGTTGGACCAGATGACCTCCAAGGACTCTTTCCCCTCTAAATATATGATCCAATTATCCTCTCATTCCAAATTAAGTAATGTTTCCCCTGTACCATACAACTTCATAAATCATCTAATTTTAAAGCAGGAAGGACTTTAATGATCATGTCATCCAACCCCCTCATTTTGCATTCAAGAAATTGAAGTCTAGACATGTTAACTTCTCTAGCAGAGTGCCTTACAATAGGTACTTAAGTAGATGCTTTGCAATTAGATATTGTGGAATTCAAAATATTTGTTCTTTTTTAATCTTTATTTTATTTTAAATTTTTGAACTAAAACAAACATTTCCATAACATAGTATAATTTTTAAAAGATGATTGCAAATGAAATGGCAAATCTATCATGTACAGCTTGCTATTTCTTTTAAACCAAAAATAAAGTTATCATGTAAATTTCCTTTTTTCCTTCCTTCCTCCCCACTCTAGAGATGGCTATCGTTAGAAACAAATATGTATATATGTATGTGTATATGTATATGTATGTGCATCTGTATATGTATGTGTGGGTAAAATCATTCTATATGTATTTATTTAGTTCTTTCTCTGGATGCAGACAATGTACCAGTTGTTCTTAAAACAATATTGCTGTTAACGTATGTTCTCTTGGTTCCACTTATTTTGTACTTCATTATTCCATGCAAGTCTATCCGTATTTTTCTAAGATCATTGAGCTTATCATTTCTCACAGCACAGTATTATTCCATCATGATCATATATCAGAACTGTTTATTCTGATTTTCAAAGTCTCTTTCTCTCTCCCCTGCTCCCCCCTAAAAAAGTTCCCATGAGAACAATCTATAAAGTTTTGAGCTTTAAAGCTCACTGTGTTTTATGCAAAACCAATGAGGAGGGGGGTAGGAGTTACTTGATTAATAAGACTGATGCTTTCTCCTAAAGACGGATCCCTAGAAAAAGGGCTAAATTATCACTAGGCATTTCTGTGACATTCCAGTGACACCCAAAGAAGGGCATATTGGCATTATTTCTTTTCAAGTTCTTCTGTTTAGGCATCTCAAAAATCATCTATTCTCTGGGGCAGCTACATGGCACAGTTAATACAGCACCAACCCTAGAGTCAGCACTTAAACTCAAATCCAGCCTCAGACACTTAACACTTACTAGCTGTGCAACCTTGGGCAAGTCATTTAACCCCCACTGCCCTACCTTATCGCTTCCAAAAAGACCAAAAAAAAGAGACAAAAAAATCATCAATTCTCATCTTTATTATTCTCAGAAGTTCATCTGAATTTCTTAAATTAAGAATAAAGAAGGAATTTTCAAGGGATCACAAGTATTGCATAGTTATGGTGGCACTGCAAACTTTCAACTATGGTAGTTCCTTCATTATTTGACTTAGCATTCATTATTAAGCATTATGTTGGATACTGAAGGTAATACAAAGAGTACAGTCTCTACCCTCAAGGAGCTTATGACCTAATAGTTGTTAAATGGAAATTACGAAAGGTTTTTATGTCCATTAAAGCACTAAGTAACCATAACAAGTTATCTGAAAGAAAAAAATTCCTTAATCCTTCTTTGAAAGCCCCTGCATAAAAGTTCATAAAATCTCACAGACTTGATCTGAGAAGTTATCTATCAGAGCAACCTATCCAGTGCATCAATCTCTTCTAATGGCAAAGTTTTTGAAAGTGTGAAATTCACCCTACATTTTAGTTTACAGTATATCTTGATTTACATATTTCAATTTAACTTTTCAATTCAATTCAACAAGCATTTATTAGCACTTAATATGTGCCAGGCCCAGTTAGGCATTTGGGATGTAAAGATAGAAAATGAAAGAGGCCTTCCCACAGGCAGATTAAATTCTCCTAAGCAGAATAGCATAGAGAATGATAAAATAAACAATAAATTAAAAATTAAAACAAAACTTTTTTTGTTTGTTTTGGACAGCACTAGCAATTAGGGTACTAAGAAAAAGTCACTTGTAAGAAGGATATGGAACTTGAGCTGACTCTGGAAAAGGGCCAAGGATTCCAAGAAGTGGAGATGAAGGGAGAGAACATTCTAAGCACACAGAACAACGTATACAAAGGCAGAGAAGTAGAATAAAAAATGCAATTTATGGGAAACAATACTCTCTCCCTGGAACTTTATAGAATCAAGCTTCTCTCTGCTAATGAAAGTATAATTTTATACCTACTGATCAAAAAGCATGAACTTTAAAGACTCAACTCCTAGGTAAAATTAGTGTCAAAATTATATTACAATTGTAAGAAATATAAATATTAACCTAGTTTTATTTTTGTCGTTGAAATACTTGAACGTGGAAATAAATACAGAAAAGCATATTTAAATTGCAAAAACAAAAGAAAATGTGAAAATACTTACAAGTGATCCTAGGCCAGAGATATTAAACACACATGCACACACGCACACACACACACACACAAACACACACACTGCACACACATTTCTTCCAGTTATTATCTGTTCCATGCCTAAATTTAATCTACTCTTAGCACTCGTGGGATCTTTCCTTCAGTCATGGTCTTAGTGCACCAGCAAAGTTGAACCCACAAAGTACTGAAACAGTCCATCTGGCAAGGTTCAGACTGGCTACCTTTCAAGGGGACTTAAGTCACTAAACACTTTACATTTACATTTTTTTTTACATTACTTTCTATTTACATTTCTTTCTATTTCAGAAAAAAAAGAAGCTAAATCAAGAATAAGACTGGAAGACTGTTTTCCCATAGATCAAGAAAAGGAAAAATCTGCAAAAGATGAGAAAGGAAAATACAAGGAGAAGAATCATGTGGCTGAGCTTGCCTGGCTTCCCTCAGGTTGTACATGGAATAGTAGTTGTTGCAGAAGTAGCAATGGTGCGGAAATGACAATTTTCCTCCTTAACCCCATTTCTGAACAAAAGCTAAAGCATCAAAGTATTGAACTGGTTATTTTGTTTGTTTTGCTTTGTTTCTTTTGTTTTTATCCTGGGTACTAGCCCTGATGGCTTGAACACTAAGGGAAACAGACGTTGGTGTCCTTCCCTGCCTTACTTTTAGGTAAATACAAATGAAATTTTTTCTAAGCATTTTCTTGTATTTTGTAAACCTAAATCTTATTGATCTGATCTATTTCCCATAAATACCTTTGGATGACCCTGTTCTTACCATTTGCTTGTCTCTCTTTCTTTGGAGTATGAGAGTATTGGACAATTCTGAGAGGCGCTTTCTCTTAAAATTGACTTTTCCTATGCACACTGGGAACTCAAACTCTCAGCCGCTTGTTAGATTGTTCACTCTCAAACTGCAATGCATACTCATGAGCAATTAATACATTCCATAACTACATGTCCAAAGTCAGAATTACAAAACAAGTCAATTTAAATCTGCCCTATCAGATCAAAAACTTAAAGCTGTTGCCACCATAGGAGTTATAATAGCTACATAATTTTGCTCTACAGAGAAGTACTAATGGAGGATATAAGAATATAGAGGGGAATTCTTAGCTCTAACAAAGGATGATAGAGGATCATAGATTCAGATCTGGTAAAGACCTTAAAGTGTATCTAATACAACCACCTTTTTATCTAGATGAGGAAACTGAAGCCCAGGGAGATTAAGTAATTTCCCCACGACAACACAAAGGACCTATAACAGAAGAAAGTAGAAATGAGAGAGGGAAGGAGAAGACTCTCGTGTCTTTGCTATTTGGCTAAGCTGCACCTACAGAAGATCTGGGTCACCAAGCAAGACCAAGAGCAAGGACCAGAGTCCTCCTGGCTGAAGAGAAGAGAGAATAGTAAGAAAAAAAGTTGTCAGTTTGCCTTCTTTCATACTTGCAAGACAGGATATCAAGAATAAGAGCAGAGTTTCTAGGTTGCTAGGAGCAAAGGAGAAGAGTAGAAACTGAGCCGCCAGGGTCTTATTTTCTCAGAGGCAGGTCAGAGAGAGGAGAAATGCAAACATAAACATAATTTGATTTCCAAATACAAGACTCAAGGGAACCATAAAAAGGTAAGCAGTAAAGAGAAAACATAAGGGATGAAGAGGAAATTAAAGCAATAATTGGGAGCTATTTTTCCCAATTACATATGCCAATAAATCTATGATCTAAGCAAACTGGATTGAATATTTACAAAAATATAAATTGCCCAGATTAACAGAAGTGGAAATACAATAAAATAACCCCATCTTGAGGCAAATATATATATATATATATATATATCCCCATCTTATAAAAAGAAATTGGACAACCCATCAATGAACTCCCTAAGAAAAATATAGCAACTAAAAAAAAGCAGGGGTAGAAATTATGATCTCAGACAAAGCAAAAGCAAAAATAGATATAATGCAAAGTGATAAGGTAAGAGACTACATCCTGTTAAAAGGGACCACTGAAAATGAAGCAGTACTAAACATATATGCACCAAGTAGTATAGCATCCAAATTCTTAAAGAAGTTAAGTGAGTTACAGGAAGAAGTAGATAGAAAAAACTAGGCTAGTGGGGGACCTCAATCTTCCCCTCTCAGAATTTGACAAGTTCAACCAAAAAAGAAACAAGAAAGAAATTAAGGAGGTAAATAGAATATTAGAAAAGTTAGATTTGACAGACCTTTGAAGACAACTGAATGTGAACAGAAATGGAGACCTTTTTCTCAGCAGTATAAGGAAGCTGCATAAAATCTAACAATGTAATAGGGTATAAAAACCTCAAAATCAAATATGGAAAGGCAGAAATATTAAATGTATTATTTTTGGATCATAATATAATAAAAATTGCATTTAACAAAGGGCAATGGAAAGATTAAAAATCAATTGGAAACTAAATAGTCTAATCTTAAGAATAAGTAGGTGAAAGAATATCATAGAAACAATGAATAATTTCATTAAAGAGAATGACAACAATGAGAAATCATGCCAAAATATATTGTATGCATCCAAAGCAGTACTTAGGGAAAAAATGTATTTCTCTAAATTTTTACATCAACAAAAAAGAAAAATCAATGAATTGGGCATGCAACTAAAAAAAAATCAGAAAAAAGAACAAATTAAAATCCCCAATTGGAAATCCTAAAAATCAAAAGTGAGATTAATGAGACTGAAAGTTAAAAAAAACTATTGAGCTAATAAATCAAGGAGCTGGTTTTATGAAAAAGAACAATAAACAAGTCATTAGTTATTTTGATTTTTAAAAAGAGGGAAACTAAATATCCAGTATCAAAAACGAAAAGAGTGAAATCATCACCGATGAAAAAAAAATTTAGGCAATCATTAAGAAATATGTTGCTCATTTATATGCCAATAAATATGACAATTTGAGTTAAAACAATGAATATTTATGAAAATATAAATTGCCCAGATTAATAGATTAAGAAATAGAATGCCTAAATAACCCTTTCTTAGAAAGAGAAATTGAATAAGCTATTATTGAACTCACTAAGAAAAAAATCACCAGGGCCAGATGGGTTCATATGTGAGTTCTACCAAACATTTAAAGAACAAGTAATTCCAACATTATATAAACTATTTGGAAAAATAGGCAAAGAAGGAGACCTACCACACTCCATTAATGGTACAAAAATGTTGCTGATACACTTAAGCATAAAAGAGCTAAAATAGAGAAAGAAAATTTATAGACCAATTTCCCTAATGAATTTTGATGCAAAAATTTTTAACAAAATATTAGCAAGGTGATCACAGCAACATATCACAAGGGTTATACATTATGGTTAGATAGGATCTGTAGCAAGAAAGGAGGGCTGGCTCAATATTAGGAAAACTGTCAACTTAATTGACCACATCAATAACAAAGTCAACAGAAATCATTTGATTATCTCAATAGATGTTTTAAAAAAGCTTTTAATGAAATATAGCACCCATTCCTATTCACAACAAAAGAAAATAAATGTAGCATTCTTTAAAATCATAAGCAATATCTATCTGAAACCATTAGCAAGCATTATCTGTAATAGGAATAAGTTATTTATTCAGTACCATACTAATCAAACTACCAAAAATTATTTGATAGAGCTAGAAAAGAAAACAACAAAATACATCTAGAAGATCAAAAAGTTAAGACTATCAAGGTAGTTAACAGGAAAATAAATATAAAGGAAAGTGGCCTACAAATACCAGATCCCAAATTAAAGTAGTAATAATAAAAACTTTCTGATACTGGCTAAGAAATAGAATGGTGGATCAGTGGAACAGATTAGGTACAAAGGACATAGTAGTCAATGAGCATAGTAATCTACTGCTTGATAAACCGAAAAGCCCCAGTCTTTGTGATATGAACTTACTATTTCACAAAACATGCTGGGAAAACTGGAAAACAATAGAACACAAACTAAGTATGGACCAACATCTCACACCGTATACCAAGATAAGGTCAAAATGAACACAAGATTTAGACATAAACGATGACACCATAAGCAAATTAGAAGAACAAGATATACTCTACCTGTCAGATCTATGGGAAATCAATGCAAAGAAGATTAGAAGAAAAGCAGAAAGCAGGGAAACATTCTTTATAGCAAAGGCCTCATTTCTCAAATATATAGAGAACTGAGTCGAATTTATGAGAATATAAATCATTCACCAATTTATAAATGGTCAAAGGATATGAATAGGCAGCTTTCAAACAAAGAAATCGAAGTTATTTGTAATCCTATGAAAAAATGCTCTAAATCACTATTGAATAATGAAAGGTAAATTAAAGTAACTTTGAGGTACCACTTAATGCCTATCAGCTAATAAGACCAAAAAGAAAATAATAAATGTTGGACAGGATTTGTGAAAATTGGAATACTAATGCACTATTGGTAGTATTATGAAATGACACAAACATTTTGGAAATAAATTCACAATTATGCCCAAAGCTCTATAAAATTGTCCATGCCCTATAATCCAGCAATATCCTTACTAGGTCTATAAACCCAAAAGAACCAAAAAATAAGGAAAAGGACATATTTTTTCAAAAATATTTATAGCAGCTTTTTTTGTGGTCGCAAAGAATTAGAAAATGAGGGGATGCCCATCAATTGGGGAATGGCTAGACAAGCTGTTGTATATGATTATAATGAAATACTATTTGTGCTATAAGAAATGATGAACAGGATGATTTCAGAAACAACTGGAAAGACAAGAACTGATGCAAAATGAAATGAGCAGAACCAGGAGAACACCATAAATAGTAACAACAATACTATACAAAGATCACTTGTGGATGACTTAGCAATACTCTGCAATTTAATGACACAAAACAATTCCAAAGGACTCATGATGAAAAATGTTATCCACATCCAGAGAAAGAATTAATGGAGTCTGAATGGAGATTGAAACCTACTATTTTTCATTTTCTTTTTTTCATGGTTTTTTGGTTTGTTTTTTTTAAGTCTGTGCCTTCTTTCCCAACATGACTAATATGGAAATATGTTGTCCATGATTACACATGTATAACCTATATCAAATTGCTTACTGTCTTAGTGAGGTGAGATAGAGGGAAGGTAGAAAAAAAAATTCCAAACTAAAAATTTTTAAATAAATATTTAAAATTCTCTTTACATGTAATTGGAGGGAAAATAAAATATTGTCTTAAAAAAGTCATAGGAAATCTATGAATGGTCTTTTCTGGATACAGTTTTAATCTCCAAGTATGAACCTTAAGAGGGCTGGTTTTATGTTGAGATAATTAGATCTTTAGCAATATGAAACGGGTCCAAATGAATGTCAAAAGTTGGTGGAATTTTTTTAAGCCTTTTGGGAAAATGCCAGGTATCTAGTGATATAATGAGGTCTAATCACTGAAGCTGAATGATGATGTTTATGTTTAATTTGGCCACTTTTACTATTATTATTTTCTCCAGATGGTCAATTAATTCGATTCCATATACCTGCTGGTTTATATTCTTCAATGACTGCCTCCTTGCATACGTATTTGGGGTTGAAGTTTTGTTTTGAGTGCACAGAGTCTTAGCCAACCATGTTCCACATATCTTACTAAGTTTCACGTGATTTCCATATCTACTTATGAACAGTTCAGCACACAGAGCCTTGTCTTCAGAGACACCAAATGGTAGACAGAACATTTAATCATATTCATTTCTTCTCTACTTACAAAAGTTTCTGCAATGCTATCCTGGTTTCAGAAATGCTCTCTCTTTAAAAATGTATCTGAAACTTCATTTGCTAAAGTTGTGCAGCATGCTTTACTTCACTGTTAGTCAATTATCACCTCTATATTTTGGATGACAGCAAGAACGCATGGACACAAATGCTCTTATTATACCTACTTTACATTAGAAAAAACTGAGGCAGACAGAGCTGAAATGGGGTGCCCAGGGTCATGGAACTAGTAAGTTTCTGAGTCCAGATTTCATCATTGATCTTCTGGATCCCAGGACCAGCACTCTATCCACTGTGCCAACCATGGCAAAACAACACATTAAAGGAAGATGAAAAGGGAAAAGAAGGTACCCATGGGCATGGTGGTAGGGAAAGTCTAGAAATCAAGCACTAAACATGGAGCAGAAGGAAGACATGACTAATCTGGGCATTTTCTTTAAGTTGCAGTTTCTGGAAGGAACTATGCAATCAGAAGAGAGTCCAGGGCAGAAACTACTTCTAGTGTGAGAAGTCCTGGGTGTGGAGAACTTCTAGCTTGAGGAAATTTTAGGAACATGATAGAAAACAATCCAAATGATCAGTCTGCTCAAGAAAATGTTTAGGGAAAATTATTAACTGTTTAAAAAGTAAGTACCTATTACTAACAAAACTCCTTTATCCTACTGTTGTCTGGTCCTACTAAATATCAAATATTTTACTATTTATATTTACTTGTATTTGTATTTACTATTCTATAATAATGGATATCAATTTCAAACTTCTTTACAAATAACTTCAAATTAATTTCATAATTTAAAAAAAATGGAACCTATGCATGATCTCATTGCATTCCACTGGAGAATGAGTTGGACAAGAGATTATAAATTTCACGTCACCATGGAGCAATGTTCTAGGATACAACAAGAAGCCCACAACTTGCCATTAAAACACTTTATTCCCCCAAAAAATCTTCCAATTCTGCTTTTTAAAATGTCGTTCTCATGCTAGTATTCTAAGAGTCTTCGTAGACTGATGAGTACTAAAAAAGCAGAAAAGACATTGAAGAGATTGATGAGTATATGTTATGGATTAATTAATTATTCTTGAAGTATGATTTGGGCATCCTTGCTGATCCACATGACCTCTCTGGTTGACATCAAGTAGTAATGCTTTATAATAAAAGCCTTTTTCTATCTGGATTAACAGGGTATAATAATTATATTATGAAAAGAATTTCTGGATGCAGAGAAAATGAATCTAGCTTTTATTCAGAACTACAATGTTTGCTACTTGTATGATAAACAGAAAGATAACTAACTTCTCTGGTTTTTGTTATTGTTTTATTTCATCCTTACAAAGCTAGACTAGGAATGAGTTGGATAAGGATTCAGACAAAACCCAGTTCTTAATTCTCTTATTCTAATAATTTATTCTGACAGCCTTCAAAGCACTACCACTCTTTCTACTAATTCTGCTGAGATATTAGATGTACATATTACAATGGGGCAAGAGCAGTTCATTCTTCTGTTTTGCCCCACAGACATCATGCCTGGCCAAGCAAATTTGAAAACCAGTCCAGGTGTGGTCTCCTGACTGAGTCCATGTTTTACAGAACAAATCTTTTTATTAAGGAGATTTGTTCTCCAAAGTTTGGATTCCATCAAAGGGCTACATTTGAAGACCTAGAGGGCCACATGTGGCATTGAGGCCACTAATTCTCTCCACCCCTACAGTAGACTTTATGATACATATGAAGAAGGTCATATCTTATGTCAAACTCACACGAAGCTAATTTAATCATTAACTGGAAACAGTTCAAATTGTCATTAGCAAAAGGAAACAGAAAGGTTCAGCATATTCGGCTACCAAGTCACTTCAATTCAACAAGGATTTATTAAGCTTTTTCCATATTTCAGACCATATGCTAGGTACTGAGAATAAAAACAAAAGCAATTTACTATGAGGTGTGAGGATAAAATACATGCATAAAGAATTAAATATAAAATAATCTGAGATAGGAGAAAGCATTAACATTTAGGGAGACTGGGCCTAAGCCTGAGTTAAGCCTCTATAGTTATGAAAAGAAGGATTCAAAGTAGTAGAGCAGAAGGAGGACTTCATTCTTTGCGGGAGGAACAGCCTGTTCAATTAATAACTTTGAAATATCCTTTTAGGATTATAAAATGGATGACAATAGATTTAGAAAGTATTAAACAAAAGCCCATGCAACATTAATGAAAAATTGGTCGTGTCAACCTAGGAAGCTATAGAAAGATTGGCACTTCTTCAAAAATAAAGAAAGCACTATAAATGTTTTCAGATTGCATAATAAATAGGGTCAACAGCTTACAGAAATACTTCCAAACAAATGGATACCTGTAAAGTTGAGGTGATTGAGCAAATCAGTCAAGTCACTCCACTTAAAGTAAATGATAAGATGTTCAATCAATCTCAATCATAACCTTTGGACTAAGTGTGAAAAGTCTTTGAAAGCTTTTGGTTAAAGTGAAATGAAGCCAGACAAGAAGTCTACTCTCACTGGCTTAGTCAGATATCCCATCATGACATCTGGGTCCTACACAAAATATTAAGCTACCTGGGACTCGAAAGTTCTAGCAAATGGTTCAGCACAAGAAAGGGACCTTCCAAGAAATCCCCAAGAAGGTACCACCTGAATAGGAAGAAAAGTCCAAACTTCTGCCTTGGCCTAGGTCATATTTCCCCATTCTTCAGGCTAAAAGACGTTTTTGTATGAGCTTCAAAGGATCCAGATGATGTTGGACTATCTCTTTGTGGTCTCCTACTGCCACTCCTGGACATCTGATGGCAGTGTCTGTATTGGGAGCCAAGGACTAATTCAACAAAGATTCATAACTCCACAGGAAGACCTGCAAAAATCTAAGTCATGTCTAAGGGGAACTTCTTAAGTACACCAAGAATGGGAAAAAAGGTTTCTCTTAATCAGGATCTTTGAGTTATTTTATTGCCACATGTGCTAAGATGGACTTCACTTGCCTTAGAACTCTGTATTTGTGGGTCATATATATGGGGGTGGGGGTGGGGAGAGAGCAGAGTGTCATAATTTTAATAACTTTAGTGAATATCACTTTCTAAAAGATACTTTAAATTGGCTGACTGCATATATTCTCAACTGATAATCCCTAGGGGAGGACGCATTCTTGTTTGTGTTCCAGTCTATTGTATTGGAAAATCAGCCTTGACACCTGAGGGATATCCCTAGCCCTTAAGGGAAGATTTCAGTGTTTCTACAGAACATAAGACTTGACTGTGGGTGTGGAAGCTGACACAAAGATTGTCAGAATTTATATGGGCTACATGCCACTTTACAGAGCAACAGTAAAGGATGGAGACGGTCATATACCAACATATATAACAATGTAATCAATATTTATTATTTCTGTATGAAACATATAATGTAGCTAAAATCTACAGATAAAACCAAAAGTCACTTCTTGTGCAACATCTGCAAAAACTCACCCAACAATATATAATGTAAAAATAAATGGCTAAGTGAATTTACCTGGAAGAGTAATTACAGAATCTAGCAAAGAATGAGCACTTCCAGAATACTATGGTGCTAAATATACCTTTACCAAAATCATGAAAGTGTGTGTGTATAAATACAAAATATAATATGTATGTATGTGTGTATGTATGTATGTATGCATGTGTATATATATGTGTATATGTATATATGTATGTAATATATACAAGAATGACTAAGGAAAACAGGATGAAAGTGAGACCCTAAATCACTTGCAGGTGGACATGGCTGCCCTTGACTCAGTGTCTCATACAATATCTGGCTAGGTCCCAATAGGCAAAACCTAAAATAATGCCAATCCGGCTCAAAAAAAAGTGTTGTCCCCCCCGCCCAGGTGAGAATGTCACTAACCATGGCAGAATCATTTCCATAAGGGAAGAAAATAGATGACTAAGAGAAGGAGTGAAAATTCATGATAAATATAAGATCTTCCAAAAAGTTTTTCAACCAGCCTTTTGAACCCCCTAGCTTTCTGAATTTACGCAGGATGTTCAAGTGGCAGAAATACTGTAAAGGTAATAGGGATTTGAAGATCTTCCCTGTCCCTTGTATTTGCAATCAAACAGGTACTTAGCACCTTGTTTCAAGTTCTTGACTGTATCAAGCATTAAGATCCAGAACTTGTGAATCCCACAGTGGGAGTAAGTTGCTGATGTAATAAGAAGGAGCAGAATAGGGAGGAGCTAATACCAAATATAAGGAAAACCCAAAGCTAGAGAGCCAGAATTGCTGAGAGAGAGAGAACTGTTAGGAACCTGAGAACTTCTGAAAACTGCAATGAATTGAGAGTAAAATTGAGAACAGAACTTGTAGTGGCAGAATAGAGAAGAGAGAACTGAGAACTGAGCAGAAATGAGAAGAGAGAAGAACTGAGAACCGAGAAGAACTGAGAAGAGAACTCTTGTGGTCACAGAGTCAAGAAGGAGAAAACTTGTGGTATCCCGGCACTCTATATTTGTCTGTTCTGTCTGTATTAATTTTTGTTTGTGATACTTTGTACAGAAGCCCTGGGACCTTGCTAGTAGCCCTGAAAGAGGATTTTCTGGTTGTCTGTTAACAGAAGTCCTGAAGAAGGGTTTAGAGGTCCTGGGACTTTACTGATGATTTGTGTTGACCCCTTGGACCTTGTTTGTGGGTGTGTGTTGATTTCTATACTGATTATTTGTGTTGAGTTCTCAGACCTTGTTGGTGGGTCTGTGTTGATTTCACAGACAGACAGTAAATTGATGGTGATGCCAGCAATGTGCATGAATGTTGGTTTGGCTCTGTAAGCTATGTCTTCCCAGAAATAGGAACTGTGAAGGACTTGAGATGGACTGGACACTGTGAGCTTCAATATGGAATGGGAACTGGACAAGGAACTAGACAAAGAACTGGACAAAGAACTAGACAAGGAACTGGGAGCTGCCTGCCTTTGAACCCAGGTGACAGTTGTGTAGATTCAGGCAGGAGCTGGAACCATGAGGAATCATAGAAACTGAGAGCCAGCCTCGAGACAATATGAGAAAATCTCTTCTTGGGTACCTGATGCTGACTGAGAAGATTATGATTTACTGTGACCTAGGGGTGGAAACTTTGACCTTTGTACTTTGTGCCTTCTTAAGGATGATTGAATTAAGGATTTACTGAATGATTGAGTTACTAAATGAATGTACTTTGTTTAAAACTATGTGACCACTTTGGTGAAAACCATCTGGCCATTTTAGTGATAAGTTGTTATGTCATAACATTGTGAATGCTGTACTTTGATTTCTTTGCTTTAATTTACTGCTGAACAAATAGTGAGTTCACCATACTATGTAATCACAATCTTGAAGCTGTTCACAGCACCAGTCCTCTAGAAAGCTGCTCTTGCTTGGCTTTACAAATATCTGCCACTACTCAGGGCCTACTTCCATTGTGACTTTCCCCTTCATGTGGGCTGCTCAACTGCTTATAGCAAACTGATGAGATGGGAGTCTACCCTTCTATTCCTTCCAAAGAGATGAAAGATAAAAACTAGCATTCAAATGGTGGTCAGAAGAAATGAGACAAGGACACTCTCAAGGTCTCTCTCAAGAACTTTGGAACTGATTATGTGACATGGGAAACACTGACACAGAACCCATCAGCATGGCATGCCCGCATCCGAGAAGGTGCTGTGCTCCATGAGAAAGCAAAATTGAAACAGCTCAAAGGAAGTACAAGATGTCCAAATTCAGAGTATCCACCCCAAATGTTCACATGGACTATCTGTGCCCGAACTGTGCATTTCTGAATGAGAATTACAAGCTCATATTACTCTGATCAGCCAGCATCAGACACTTTGAAACATGACTTTGGCATAGTGATGTCATTTTTGATCCTCTTTGAGAATCCAACCAACCAACCTACTAAAGTTTCTAGGCCTTACCTTTTGGTTTGACTCTACATCCTGTAGTAATTGTTTTTCTTTTGGTCAGCAACCCTAAGAGTCTTCCCCTCCCAGTGCCCTACTATAGTTATCTCACCTACTTATTATATAACTTGAAGATCACTTAGGCCTTACCATTTGATCCATCTCTGCACCTTCAGGACATCTGAACCTTGCCACCTGCCCTGCACCTTGTCTTTTTTATATGTTGTCTGCTTGACACAACCTAAAGATTGTGAACTTCTTGAAGGTAGGACAAATTCACTTTCTATTTTGTAATCTCTGCACTTTAGCAAAAGACTTGGAACATAGTAAACAAGTTTTTTTTCTTTATTCAATTTATTAATTCTTGGCAAGATGGATCCCAAAGAAATCCTGATCCTGTATAATTTTCTTATTGTTCCTATTTGCAATTTATTGCATTTGTCCTGTAAACTGCTTAAGTCATGGCTTTGTCTCTAAATTTTGTTCAGAGATTCAGCTGATCTGTAGTGGGCTGTTAAAAATCAAGCTCTCACTAATTCTTGTCTCAAGGAATTTAGATGACCTTGGGTGATGTATGTGAACACAAGGGAGTCAGGTCTCATATCTTTACACCACCAAGGCATCCTTCAATGATGTCTATTTTGCTGTCCAAAAAAGGCTGGTCGATAATGTTTTAACCTTGCACGTTGGACTCCAAAGTGCTGTTGTGGGCCCCCATTACCAAACTTTCAACTTTATAGTTTGGTAACAAGTCATTTTGTTGTTTCATGTGCCTCAGCTCTGTAACCAATCATATTGTTCTGAATTTCATGCATGATATCATCCACCCTGCTCTTTTCTTTGTTCTGTTCTTTCCAAAACCCATAAAAGAGGAGGTATCCTTCTGCTCTGGGTCTTTAGCATAAATAGAGGCTAGCCATTAACTCGTTTATTGGCAGACAGCAAGTCCCTGCTAATAAATGTTATCCTGCTAATAAATGTTATCTTGTGTGGGGAATTGCCTCAGTTTATCCTTCTTGTTAAATTTCACTCAGGACACTGGCCTAAATTAGAGTCCTTACAAAAAAGTCTTTGAGAATGTTGAAATAACTAGAGCAAGAAGACCTATGTTCTCTCTCCTACAAAAGACATGTACTATTAGAAAAAGAATGAAAAAGTTATTTTTAAACATTTGGTATAAATGAATGAAAGGCACTGTGCTATACACTGTGAATATAAATAAAAAGCGAAAGCCTGTCCTCAACAAATTTCCATTCAATCAGAGGAAGAAAACATGTGTAAGAGAGTGGTGAGTAGGGGAGGGAGTTGTTATTTATATCAGCCAAAGAGGGGATAATATCTCACCAAGGATTTATGCCTATACTATGTATTTCACAAGTTTTTATTGCCTATGAAAATGACATAATTTCCCACAAGTAGCAAAAAAAATTAATACATTCCATGAGGAAGAGTGCTATGACAATCAAATACACACACACACACACACATATATATTTAAATATATATGTGTGTGTGTATATGTGCATGTCTACATAAATACATAAATACATGCACATATATCCTTGAGCTCCTATCTATCTATCCATTGGTTCATTTCTATCCATTGGTTCATCCTTCTTCCTGCCTCTGGAAGAACTGAATGAAGTAGACTCTGGTGGGTTGACAGCTTCCATTTTTCTTGATGAAGGTACCATGGTCCTTCAAGTTACCCAGATTCACAATCTAAGAGTAAACCTTAATTGTTTCTTCTTCCTCATCCATCCTCCATATCAAATCAATTGCCCAATGTGATCGATTCTACCTTCATAACATTTCTTACTATGCCCTTCTCCACTCAAAATGCTACCACCTTAATTTAGGACCTTACTTCCTCATAACTGAGACACACTGCGAGAATTCCAAATTTGCATTGCTTCCCCTAGTCTCTCTCCCTTGCTAGTCTATCCTCTTTGCAAAGATTTTCCTAAAGTGTGGGCCCACTATGTCTACAAATCTGCTTAAGATGTTTAAATGTTTCCCTCTTGCCTCTTGAATAAAATAAAGAATAACTGATTTAGCCTTCTAAACCCACTAAAATTTGGCTCTAGCCTATCTTTTGTGAATTAGTTCTCATTATTCACAATTCACATGCCATATTCTAACAAAAATGGCTCACTTGCTATATGTCAAACACAACATTCTATCTCCTACCCTATGCCTTTGCAGAGACTGCTACACCTCTGACAATTTACCTTTTAGAATCCTTATCCCAATTCTGCCACCTCCTATGTAATACTTTCTCTGATCCTCCCAATTTTTAGTGCTCTTTCCTGAAAACTACATTGCATTTATATTTCAATATTTCCATGGATTTGTGATCTCACTAATATATGTATTGTCTCCAACAATATGAATTTTAACCCAGTCACGTCTACCCATTCTATACAACTTCTACGATATGTTATGGGTTTATCCAGAGTCCAGAGGCTCACAGAATATTAGATTTAGGGGTAGAAAGGTCTCAGAGGCCAGCTAGTCCACTCTCCTTATATTACACAAGAGAAAACTGAGGTCCAGGGACCATTCCATCTCTCAGCTGTGAGAATTTTCTCTGGAAATCCTCCAAGCCTGAAATATTCTCCCTCCTCTGCTCTGCCTACTAACTTCCCTGGCTTACGTGCCAACTAAGATTCCATCTTTTACTGAAAGCCTTCCCTAACCTCTCTTAATTCCAGTGCTTACCATCTATTCATTATTTCTTATTTATCCTGTATATAGTTTGATAGATATTGATATATACATGTATGTATATCTGTTTACATGTTGTTCCCCAACTAGAATGCAAGCTCCTTAAGGGCAAAAACTCTCTTTTGCTTCTTTTTTTATTCTCAGCACTTAGCAAAGTATCTGACAAAGAATAGGTACTTAATAAATGTTGATTGACTGTGACTCTTCCAAGGTCACACAGTAGTATTAGTGGTAGAATTTGAACCAAGGTCCTCTTGACTTCAGAGACAATGATCTTTCCACTATTCCACTCAAAATCACTCAAATACAAATGAAGCAGATGAAGTGTCTATCACCACGTAACTAGTCATTATTCTTTCTTGATTATACATTTCCTTGCTGACATCCTATATACTAATTTGCTGTAATTCACTAGTGTTTAACTATTGGGGTAGTTAGATTGCACAGTAGATCGAATGCTAGGCCCACTATCAGACACCTACTAGCTGTGTGACTCGACAAGTAATAATCTCTGTTTGCCTCAGTTTCTTCATCTATAACCCGGAGATAACAGCAAACCTCCCAGGGTGTTGTAATGATCTTATGAGTTAATATGTGTAAAGCATTTAGTTCAGTGCCTGGCAGAGGAAGAGATATATAAAAGTTATTATTATTTTCAGTGTTTTCATTAACCTTCAGTTATCCTCTGGTTCAATTATTTAATGACTGCAATATATCATTACTCATGTGATAGGAGATCTACAAACTATGCCCAAGGCCAAATCCTGCCTTCCCAACTAAGACATGCTTTTACATTTTTAATATGATAAAATTTAACAACAACAATAATAACAATAAAAAACCTATTCTAAGCTGATTGTACAAAAAGGGGTGACGGTCCAAATTTGACCCAAGGTCAAAGTATAAGGTATCAGGTGTTTAGGGGGAAGTAACACATCTGCTATGAGGGCTTACCTTTTCAGGGTTGTTCATCTACCTTTGGTGTCCACTTTCACCCAATTCTCTCCTGTACCTCCAAGAAACTAAATTGTAGCATGTGTTATAGCCATACCAGGTTGAGGGTAATCGACAGGCCTCAAAACTGTCAGTGAGTTAAAGGGATGTCTACCCCAAGCACGTGAACATTCCACAGATAAAATGGGTAGATGAGAACAATTTGTTCCAACAGCCATGAGGGCAGCTAGAGAAGGTACTGTGGCCAGACATCCAAGACACCAAGGTCATTCACTGCATTCCAGGTCATCACCAGTCATCTTGACTTTTGCCTTGCCACTAGATTTCAATGACTCTAGAAGAGAGAATAAAGCTGACAACTCTGCGTAACTCGGCCACAATTAATTCCAATTCACATGCAATTCAAGATATCACCCATAATGTCACTGGTCTTCTTTGAAAACAAACAACAGTAGCATCACCAGGAGAGTATTGATCTTAAAAGAATGGACCTCTGTTTCTAGCAGCTTGAAGTCTTTTTAAAAACTCTGAAATTTCCAAAATGGAATCCAGTTTACATTTTAATTCTGTTCAATTCTCTTCCAATTATTTATCCAGCGTCAGTGTCTATCCAAGAAAAAACTGACAGACAAACTCTTTAGATTGCTCGTCTAACTATATATCATATTCTGCACAAGAGTTATTCTTCATCCATGGCTTTTTTTCAATGGTGTGCTGGAAGTGGCATAATGTTGAGGGGGCTATAGGATTTATTGTAACATATATGTAGAAAGATAATTAACCAGAGACATGGAAAAATTCCAGAACATTAATTCTACCCAAAAAATGATTGAAAAAATGTCAGTAAGTTCCAAACCATATCTCTTCCTTACCATCTATATTACATTGTGTGTCGACAATTATTTTCTTATGGCATTCTTGATGCAGATATTTTAAAGAAATACAGGTTTTCACAAGTGATATTTTACAATTTTACTGTAACATAATCAACTAGAAAAATGTAATGAATGTAATGATCAGTTGAACAAGTTTGCTGACTATTAAGTTGGACTTTTTTCAATAAAGGAAACTGCCACCTTAAAGACTCCTGTGCATTCAGAAATATGATCTTATCTATTTGAGAGTTCCTTCCATGTGATGCAGATAACAACCCATCAATGGCTGCCTATCCATTCTGACTCTTATGTTTGTCTTCCCAAAAGCTTGATAGAGGTAAGAAGCCAAAAGTCTTTCTTACTCCTGACATAAAGAGGACTCTCTGTTGAGAACACTATTCCATACACTATTATCCTCTGATCTCCTCATATAAATGGCCCATCTTTTCTTTTGATCATACAATTTTTGATGAAATCTTTTTTCATGTTTACCAGAGCTCCCTTTTGTTTATATGTGGCAGCTTATTTATATCCACCATGTGCTTTTATATTACACTCTATGTGAAAATCATCTTTACTTCTTTTAAGGCCCTGGAATTCCGGATACCACTTACATACAATAATATCCATAAAACATTCACATTGAAAATATAGGCCTTGGCGGGGGGGGGGGGAGATGGCAGTGTAAAAGCAGGAAAATGTCGCAGCTGGCATAGACCTACCTCAAATATCCATAAAATATGACTCAAAACAAATTTTAGGGCTCCAAAACTCACAAAAATACAAAAAAACGCATCTCCTGCTAAAGGTACCTTGGCACAAAGGGCTCATCACAGCAGGCTGGGAGCCAAAACCAGCCCAGCCTGAAATCATGGCCTGGCCTCAGGGATGTCAGGAGGATCCACAGCTGGAGCCTCCAGGAGAGTGGATCAGAGGCAACTGTGGCAGCTTCCAGATTTATCAAGCCAGAATAAATAGGGACTAAGTGAAAGGTCAGTAGATCTCAGCTAAATCTGGGGGAGAAAAGCGGTCCAGCTAAACTGCCCCCAAGGCAAAGAAGCAGTGATAGCAGTGGTCCTGCTGCCACCTCCATGTGACTGTTTAAGAGCTCCCAGGCTGCAAACTGCAAGGGGGGCAAGTGATTGTTCAGAGGCTAAGTGTTCTTGCATTGAGCGGCCTAGATCCAGATCATGATGCTGGGTGGTGGTCCTGGGGTATGACTTCAGTGAGCCAAAGCTGGTGGGGGCTGCAGCAGCCTCCTAATAGCTCCAGCAGCAGTGAAAACCCCAGCGATTTGGGACAGAGCTTTCCCCTCTGGAAGCAAAGTTCCACAGAGAGAAAAAGACAAATAATTCACTGGCAACACGAGCAGGAAAAGGAAGTAAAGTAAAAACAGCAACTGAACTCTAGAATCATTTTTGGGGACAAAAAGGATCAAAGAATGGAATGGGAGGAAGACAACACAGTCAGAACTCCCACACCAAAAGCTTCCAGGAAACATGAAGTTTGCCTACAAGCCATAGATCAGCTTAAAAAGAACTTTGAAAACCAAATGAGAGAAGTGGAGGAAAAACTGGTTAGAGAAATGAGAATGATGTGAGAAAATCATGAAAAGAGAGTCAACAACATGACTGAAGAAAATAACACCTTAAAAAACAAATTAACTCAAATGGCAAAAGAGGCCCAAAAAGCCAATGAGGGGAAGAATGCCTTAAAAAGTCGAATTTCCCAGATGGAAAAAAAATCTCAAAAGCATTATGAAGAGAATAATTCCTTCATAATTAGAGTGGAGCAAATGGAAGCCAATGACTTTATGAGAAATCAAGATACTATTAAACAGATACAAACAAATGAAAACATAGAAGGCAATGTGAAATATCTCCTTGAAAAAACCACTGACCTGGAAAATAGATCCAGGAGAGAAAATTTAAAAATTATTGGACTACCTGAATGCCATGATCAAAAAAAGAACCTAAAAAGCATCCTTCAAGAAATTCACAAAGAAAATTGCCCTGATATTTTAGAACCAGAGGGCAAAATAGAACTTGAAAGAATTCACCAACAATCTCTTGAAAAAGATCCCCAAAATAAAACTCCTAGAAATGTTATAGCCAGGTTCTGTAGTCCCCAGATAAGGGAGAAAATATTACAAAAGAAGCAATTTGAATACTGTGGAAACATAATTAGGATAACCCAGGATCTAGCAGCTTCTACATTAAGAGACTGAAGGGCCTGAAATAAGATATTTCAGACATCAAGAGAGCTAGGATTAAAACCAAGAATCACCTACCCAGCAAAACTGAGCATAATGTTCCAGGGGAAAATATGGTCATTCAGTGAGGTGGAGGACTTTTCAAGCATTCTTGCTGAAAAAACTAGAACTGAAAAGAAAATTTAACATTCAAACACAAGAAGCATGAGAAGGTAAACATGGGAAAGAAATCATAAGGAACTTATCAAAGTTGAACTATTTACATGCCAACATGGAAAAACAATAATAGTGACTTATGAAACTTTTCTCAGTATGAGGAGGGGTGA
>CM053593.1:72420879-72455825 GCA_028646575.1 Pseudocheirus occidentalis | reverse complement strand
GGAACAGATTGTGGGACGGGTCTTACAGTGGGATCAATGTTCTGGGCTGGGGGGTAGGGACAAAAAGGGGAGAAAATTTGTAACTCAAAACCTTGTGCAAATGAATGATGTAACCAAGAAAATAAATTAAAATTAAAAAAAAAAGATATGATAGTTGTGAGCAAGTTGTAACATATAACCAATGAGAATCATAGAAGAATCTAGCAAATGTATGACTGGAAGAAGAGGCATCTAGGTAGTTCAGTATATATAGTACTGGGACTGGATTCAGAAAGACCTGAGTTCAAACCTAGCCTTAGACACTCACTAGCTCTGTGACCCTGGGCAAGTCACTTAACCTCTGTTTGCTTTAATTCACTGGAGAAGGATATGGCAAACCACTCCAGCATCTTTGCCAAGAAAATCCCATGGATAGTATGGTCCTCAGGGTCACAAAGAGTTGGACACAACTGAACCACAACAGCAAACAAAACAAACAAGACTGGAACATCATGAGTCTTCAACTAGCATCTTCACTTGTAAGGATAAAATAAGGAAGGCCACCAGCATTTTGGGTGGGCCCTTTGGGAACCATCAAAACAGTTATATTAATAGATTGTGATTATAATGAATAGATTATCAGTGGAGGGAATATTCACATTGATGAGGTCACAGATCCGTTTGAATACTGGGTATTTTTTTTTGTGGTAATGTAGTAGAGTTTAGTAGCTAGAGCTTTAGAGTCAGGAAAATCCAGGTTCTAATTCTATTGCTAACACATCAGTTTGGAGGCCCTAGGCAACTAAAAGATCACAGATCTAGAGCTGGCAGGACCTTCAGATGCCATCACATCCAACCCACTCGTTGTACAAATGAAGAAACTGAAAGCCACAAAGGTTAAATTACTTTCTCAAAGTCACACAAATAGTAACATCACAGGTAGGATTTCCATCTAGAACAATGTCTCCAAAACTAGCGGTATTTCCACCATTATTAGATTGCCTCTTTTAACCTCTATGTGCCCAAGAACACTTATTAGCACGTTTATACTAAATCACAGACATGTTGTCGTCATATTGTCTGAAGAGGTGCTGAGGGTGAAGTGAGGGGGAAGGTGGGAAGGTGAGAAAAGGGGAGTTCCCACAGTGGTAGCTCCATATGCTGACAAAATAAGAGAATTCTTACCTAGTCCCATACATTTCTCTAAAAAAGTTAGTTACTGAATCACATAAGCTTGCTTTCTTGAAGTTTCCTAGAATCTCTATTTTTACCACACAAAAGGCTAAGATACATATATTATAGTCCCCAAAGCTACTCATAATTCTACAGAAAACTTTCAAATGTATCATCTCTCCTAGTTCTCTTAGCTACTGCCCCTTCCTATTTCTTGTCATAATATCATTTTAATATAGTATATCATTGCTCTCTTTTTTGTTTTTAATTTCAGAAAAGCCCTAAATATATGTATGGGAAAGAATTTGGCCAATACAAACAACTAGTTCAAAAGAATAGGCCTTTTTAAGTATAATGATCCCAAATTTCTACAGCCATATGGTTGGTGATACACTAGTAGGATTTCAGTTTATTGAGAATTAAAGCATAGTGTCTGAATGAATCTACACAAGCATGACATATAACCTTCTAATTTGAATTTCAAGGACCTGCTCCCTCCTGGTTACTTCATCTCTCTACCTCTTTCCTCAATGGAACACTTTATTTATCTCAAACATATGCTTGCAATGTTTTAATTCTCAGTTAAATACTGCTCACATTTGCATAGCCCTTGCCTCAGATCACTGAAGGAGCAAGCTCACACGCAGACATCAAAGATAATTTAATTATATATCTCAGGTATATCCCAGGTAATGCAATACCCATCCGGAGATATTTTCTGCGACCCTATCCCGTTTTCACATGTCTATGAAAAAGCACCAGATTTAGTATCTAGCTTAAAATAAATAGCATAATTTATTAAAGGCCATATATGTTGTGAAAATAAAGATAAGATAAATATTTATTGATTTTTGTTTTTGAAAACAACTTCAAATAAATCATGCTAAAACTGAAGGTATGAACGTAAAATAATTTTTGTATGTATTTCTTTGATGTTGATACTATAAAGTCAGACATAAAACAGGAAGTTCACCAAAGAGTACTCACCAGTGCCTCGGAACAGATCCAGGGCAAAGTCCAATGGGAAAAGAGATTCCCTATAGATGTTAAGGCTTTCAAGAGCCTTCTATTTGCAGGAGACATAGTGCTGATGGCAACAAGGACCAGAACATTGCAAAGATCCCTAAATGTTATATATAATCAGTCAAAATAGTTTGGCCTATACACAAAGGGGGGAAAAGAGTGAATGAAGAATCACTATTTTCGACTATGATATGCAAATGAAGATAATCCACAGAGATAATCCATCAGTTCATAGCTGACAGTCACTGCAAACTAATGATACTGTGGGCCCAAAACAAACAGGAGAAGGAGAATAGTCTATTAGCTTTTGGGAAACAAAGACCAATCTTTTTAATATTTACATTCTGTTGACACACAAAGTTATATGTCACTCACAGAAAGTTAGTCTCCAAAGAAATGAAGCTGAGTATCAACCAAAAGCCAATTAATATAGTGTAAGTGAGTAGTCTACAAAACATTACTCACCAACAATGACACAAGGAAACTGGTATAAAGGATGTCTTTAGAGAACTGTGTGTCCTGAAAAAAAAATGAGCTAGTCACATGGTGAGAATAAAGGAAAACAGTGGCAGCCTAAACATTCTATTGATATCCAAACTATCTACAATAAAAGGAAGGAAGGTTCCCAACATGTCAGACAGACCTCCTACAGAGAATTATTGGGACAGTATGGATGCAAACAGAACAATATTATAAGCAGCCATAGACTAGGTAGAATTTGCATATATCCATTAGAATATTAAATTACAATTTTTGGAATAAATTATTTTTAATCATACTTCATAAAAAGCTAAACATAGTTATGAATATGGGTATCTTCCTGAGACTACTTTCCCCCTCCCTCTTTTTTTTGAGTTCTGTAAATTTTAGACTTACTCACAACCTTATTTCCAATACAAGGATCTTAGCACCATAAGTAGAAAAGTGGTCAGCACCATGACTGGAAGCAACAATTCTTGGTGGATGCTAACAGCTGGGAGTAAGAGGGGGCTGTTACACTTAGCCATATCACTGATTATTTCTCTGTTAATAGTGGTAAGAACATCTCCACATTAGAAATGAGGGCATGTGAGGCTTAAGGACTATGAAAAATAATAGCAGTTTCAGGAAGATATAGCTATATTTATAACAAGCAACAATGACATCCCTTCCTCTTTCTTAAACTATGTAATACTGTTCCACTCAGACTGAGAAAATGGTTGGATTTTACTAGCTGATAGTAAACCACTGTTTGCTGGTAGATTCAACTAGGCTAACCTTTTGTACCATCAGGGAGCTACTACAGATTATCTGAGGAGTTAGTTTAGACTCAGGTAAGCCTTTTGGGTTTAGGAAGAATATTCCTGAATCCTCTGGATTTCCTAAGAAGAAATGTCCCTGCTACAGGCATGTCTTTTGAGTCTTCTCTTCAGTGCTGTAATCAGGAGGGAGTTGACTTGGGAGACAGGTGTACATCAGTTGTCTGTCACGCTGTTTGTCTGATACCCTCGGTGGTAGCTAGAATCTATATCTATCAGGGATCCATTTTCCAGTATGAATGGAAATGAGTGAATTAAAAACCAAAGAAAAGGCATTTTATCAACATTTACTATATGCCATGTACTTTGCCAATCACTGGCAACACAAAGACAAAAATGAAGAAAATTTCTGCCCTCAAGGAGGTTATATTCTAATAGGGAGAGAGAAAACATCAAGGGGAATCATCACTAAGGCAGATTGTTTGGACTTGAAAAATCACAGAGATGGTGAATGGAGTGGATGAGGGGAGTAGAATGATTTTTTAATATTACATGAAACTATTACTTGCAAAGGAAATAGGGTGCTGCTACTAGTTGCATTTTTAGCAACTGATAAGTTACCTAACAGCACCATAACATTTTGGCTACACAGTGGCTCCATGAAAAATAAAGAATGTATTTGTAAATAAAATGTTGTCATACGGAATTAAGGTAGGTAGGAAAGGAGCGGCTATGTGGTGCAGTGAATAGAAGTCAGGAGGACCCAAGTTCAAATTCAGCCTCAGACACTTAACATATACTAGCTTTGTGACTTTGGGCAAGTCACTTAACCCCAATTGCCCTCCAAAAGAAAAAAGAAAAAAAAGGTAAGTAGGAAAGCATATGAAGAGTACCTCACCTACTAATTTGGATCCCTCCCAATTTTTATCCTCTAAAATCAGCCTCATAGTGGATATAATAGAAGTTGGCATTTATCTCCTACCCTTCAAAAAAACCACAAAATGTAGGAATGATAAAGAAAACTACTTGTAAAGTATATTTTAGTCACATTTGGTAATATTCAAATAGTATCTACCCTAATTATACAATATTTAAGGAAATACATTTTCTATCTCAATAAATTATAAGCTTCTTGAAGTCAGAAATTACTTTTTTTCTTTATATTCCCATCAGACTACATCATTCCTGGTCCATACTCCATGCTTAATAAATGTTTATAGAATGAGCACTACCTTATGCCTTGTTAGAAAGCCTTAACAACTACAATAAAATCACAAGTTTGGAGAACATTCTACAACACTGTCTAGCTATCCTGAGAAGAAATTTTCTTAAGATAAAACACCCATCTTTCACTATGCAATGGGTAACAGAGAGGCTACCGGAAGAGGAGTATTATGTGACCCAGGATTCTATTTCATCTGAGCCGGGAAATATCATCGGATCTGGGGATGGTGGCCATTGTTAGAAGTTTTCTGTTCATTTGTCGTCCTATGGTAACACAAATCAATCAATAAAGAAACATTTATTTATGGTCTGCTATGTGCCAGACACTGTGCTAAGTATAGAAGTTAAAAATATAAAAATGAGAGAATTCCTGTCCTTAAGAAGTTAACATCCTACTGAGAGAATATATCTTTTTAGATAAATAAATATCTGAGTAACACCCCTAGCCAGATCTTACACACACAAAAGTCACTTATGGGTTGGTTCCCTAGGGTCAGTTTCTCTAAGTTTAAGGTATTTTGTATGCCCACTCTTCTAAAACCATAGTTCATTAGCCCCAACTGGTACATTTCCATTTAAAAGTCAGCCAGTTGACACAGAAAGCTCAAAGCAAAGGCATTTATTGAAATAGCTAAGTATGAGCAACAGTATCAAAATATTCCCCTATAAACAAAGCAACAGACCTGGAGTCAGGAGGACCCGAGTTCAAATTCAACCTCAGACACTTAACACTTAGTAACTATGTGACCTTGGCTTAATTGCCCTGCTTTCCCCCCTCCAAAAAGCTATATGTATGTATGTATGTATGTATGTATGTATGTATTTAAACACACATGCATATACATATATATATATATATATACACAGATATATTTATATTCCTCTATAAACCAAAGGTTTACTCTATAAAATACACAGTTTCAACTTGAAGAGTGGGCACATACATAGAGTATACCATAGATATATATGCACATGTGGCTCAGGCAGCTGACACATCCAAGGCACTAAAAGGCATTGGTGTTCTTTCTCTTCTCATGGTATCATCACACTGTTCTCCCTAAGCATAGCATGTCTGTTGATTACATTTCTGATCTGGACTTCCTAGGTCTTTTACCATCTACTGTTCAAATTCCAATGGTCAAGGCTAATTCTCTCAGACTTCAAGCATTATCTCCTCGCATACATTAACTCAGTGAATATTCTTCCTGCTAGGTACAATATATCCTACTTTTTTTTAATACTTCCATTGCAAAATGCAATAGCCAGTGCTTGAGGGGGAAGTAGCAAGAAATTTTCCCTATCCCTTCCTCTACAATAGAAGGAACCACTCTGTCTCAAGAGTTAGGTTATTCTTCCATCACTAGTCCCTTTCTGGCCTAACAGTGTCAGGATTATGAGGAGTGAACTCCTCAGATCTATTTTCTTCTTTCCTTCTTTTTGACTCAGTATCTTGCCTTTCAAGGGGTCATCAGAGGTGTGGCTCATCCTTCAGCCAGCCAATGGCTACCCACCCTCTAATTCTATCAAGACTGAATAAAGAAATTCTTTATCTTGTGGAATATATATTTTGAAATTCCATTTAAGGCACTGGTATCTCATTGTTTCTTTTACATGCTTCTTACCTTCTATAATTTCATTAACAGTAATGGGGGAATCAATTGTGGATATTCTGATCCTCACAATTCACTGCATAAGAGGTATACTTTACAAAGTTATTGGCAGGGTTCAGTTAACAATGGAGGGTTCAGCAAAATCCTCCTGAAAGGTAGCACTTAAGTTAACCCTTGAAAGAACCCAAGGGTTCCAAGAGATGGAAGCAGGGAAAAAAAACTTTCCACAGAACCTGTGTAACAACACGGATATGGAAGACAGGATATCATTTATGGAGGCCAACAAATGGGCCAGGTTGGTCAAAATACAGAATACACAAGGGGGTACAAATTTCCCACACTTCATTTTTTGAAATCAATCTCAGGGAAAATACTGAGCCCATAATGGAAAAAAAAAGTTTTAATTTGCTAGTTCTAAGGCCAGCTACTATGTTCTTCTAATTTTGACTTTAAGAATATATACAAAATAACCCTTGCCACTTTACCATAAAGTGATAAAAATGAGTGCCCACTCAGTCCTCCTACTCATAAGTACACATTTGTTTTAAATAACAAGAATTTATATTGAAATGAACAAGCTTCAAAGAGAGCAATTTGAAATGCGATACAATAAATGAAATTATTCCTATGGTTTTAAGTCCTGGCTCTGCAATTTACTCTCCAAAAGATCCTGATCAAGTTATTTAACTTCTTTCAGACTCAGTTTCTTCATTCATAAAATGGAAATAACACTATTTCCACTGCCTCTCTCAAAAAGCCTTCTGAGGGGAATGCTGTGTGAACCACAAAGCAGTAAATAATAAGAACTGATGAGTACATGGGCATGGCCTTAGGATGATGACACACACCCTGAATTTGGAGTTAAGACTCAGGTACCTCATCTGAAAATAAAGATACGACCTCATATATTTCATAATACTAAAAGGAATAAATGAAGTACTGTATGTGAAGGATTATGCTGTCTACAAAACACTATAAATAAGTGTCCAATATTATTACATGTTCTAGTATGCAGGCAGAGTTGTAATCAAGAATCTTATACTAAAGGAACCCTAGAGAAATAGTTATGGGGCATAAGAAAATATGCTGATGATATCAGGAGAAGGAAGAAGGAAATTTCCAGCTGGTAGCAAGGTATTTCAAATGCAATATGCCTACACATACCCAAGTGTAGTTTCTGCCATGTATTCAGGTTTAGACGAAATGAATAAATTAATAGGAAAAACAACACTCTCGTGTAAAAAGAATTTGTTCTTTTGTCTCTTGTTTTTCACCCTTTGTTCTTCCTACTTTGTTTTTCCTGGTTTTTCTTTTCTTTCTGATGGCTGATTTCTCTTTTATCTTTGGGTTTTTGTTTCAAAAGAGAAAAAAAATAAGATACTCCAAATCTCTGAATATTCCAGCTTAAAAAGAATAATAAAGAGTGAATATGCCACCACCTCCCCTCTCCCAGTGAAGCTCCTTCCTGCTGTTCCTGCACCAGCAGTGAAATGTTATTTTTAAAGCTTCAGGTGTTTTAAAGAAACAAAGCACCATAGGAGTGCTTGAGAGATTGTGCAAATGAGTAGACTATGTTACTAGTTAAATTCTTGATTTAACGTCTTTTCTAAGCTAAAATCAACACAAGGTGAGGGTCTATTGTGAGGAAAACGGTGAAAAAGGGAAAAAGCAATTTGGGAACACCGATTATTAAAGGATAAATTTAAATTATATTCAAAAACAATAATAATAACAGCTAGAATTAATATAGATTTTAAGATTTGCAAAATTCTTTACAAATATTCTTTTTTATACTCATAATAATAGTCCTTAGAGAAAAGTGCTACTTCTAAGTACATTTTACAGATGAGGAAATTGAAGAATACATTAAGTAACTTGTCAAGACCATACAGCTGGTAAGTGTCTAAGGCTGAATTTGAATTTAGGCCTTTCTGATTCTAGGTCTAGTGATATGTTCATTGTGCCACCTAGTTGCCTCAAGAAAGCATACTATCCTTAAGTCGAACGTGGAACTTAATATTTTTTAGGGCTCAACATTTTCCTTAATGTGAAAAAAAAGATCTCTGTGAAGGAGGGAGTAAGCATTTATATAGTCCTACAATCTGCCAGGGTCAGCTAGGTGGCATAACAGATAGAGTGGTGGTTCTGGAGTATGGAAGAACTGAGTTCAAATTTGACCTCAGACCCTTACTGTATGATCCTGGACAAGTCACTTAACCTTATTTGCCTCAGTTTCCTCATCTGTAAAATGAGCTAAAGGAGGAAACAGCAAACTCCTCCAGTGTCTTTACCAAGAAAACTCCAAAATGGGGTTATGAAGAATTGGACAGGACTAAACAACAAAAAAATCTGCCAGGCACTGTGCCAAATGCTTTACCAATATTGTCTCATTTGATCTCACAACATGTGATTGTTATCCCAATTTTTCAGTTGAGAAAAAAGACAGAAACTAATAAATTTCTTAGGCCATATTTGAACTCAGATCTTCCTGACTGCAGGCCCTGCTCTATTCACTGTACTACACTGTAGATATTCATCAGCAATGCACACAAATCCTATTTTTAAAAGACTACATTTAAGTGCCTCATATCCTGGCTTTTCTAAGTAGGTACACTGTCAATTCTGTATTTCCAAAAAGCTAGCAGGTGCAAAATCCCACCAAAAGTACTTGCAAAGTTGGAAAGTCAGCACAAGCAAAGGTGTGGTATTTACAAATACAGTAAAATGCTTAATGATAGAATTTGTGCTACCAAGGGAACCTTTTATACTTGCTTGGGGCATGCTTGCACCACAGGATTTCTTTGATAGATTTTGTAGATCAGATGGTTGGAGAAAGGCCAGTAGGTTATAACCAGCTGAGTCTCTTACAGTGTCTACAACTTTATGGGGTTACTACGTATCATTTAGTCTTTAACAAGGTAGGTTCAGAAAATCAGTTTATCAATTCATCTAGGGCAAGACCAATTTCTAAACCAGAATATAGAAGAGAGAAAGGCAAGGAAGAGGTTGCCTATCTAACAATGAAAACACATGGTTCTGTGTCCTATGGTATATTTATTCAAGTATCAATATACCTGGAAATCAAAATGTCATCAGAAGGCAGCTAGGTAAGCACAGAATTGGAGCAAGGGCAATTGTCAGTTAGTCCAGACCCTGATTGGGCCCAAAAGATCACCCTCTATTACGAAATAAATTCCACCTTACTGATACATACTCCTGTCTGCCAAATACAGTTATTACTTTACCTCTGATAGTCCTAAATACACACAATGATCAATTCTTATTTTCTAATTTCCTTTTATTCTTGATATTTCTTGTCAGTAAGATTTTGTCTTATCAAACATAATCTCATGATAAGCAGAACAGGTTTTAATTTTCAGTACAACAGTTTATAATAAGTTAGTGAAATTTTTCATTTTTATCTTCTTTCAACATTTTAAATGTAAAACAAGGATTTCGGCATCCATGTCCCCATACCTAATAGAGTGCTTAGGATATGGAAGACAATTAATATTCATAGATTGATTTATGTGATAGGTCCTTTGCTATGGTTTGGAACCACTAAAATCTCATCAACAATGCCGAGATCCTTGTTTTACATAGGTTATTTCCTGAGATGATTCCCCAAAATGACTAATTTCATCCAAACCTTAACTTCCATTTCAAAAGGTTATATTGTCATTTTGACCAAAAATCTACTTTTCTAACTTATATGGGTCCTTTTGTCCCTTGTGAATTAACTACAGGTGATGAATAGAGCTTTCCAGGTTAAAGCTATTTTATAATATATGTTGCAGAAATTAAATTGTGCAAAGTTTTAAAAATATGAAAAAGTCACAGGCAGTTTTCATGGAACAAATTGTAAGAATATGGATGACAATCCAAATTCTAGTAAACTTGGTAAGAAAGCACTAGTTTTAGACAATTTAAGTGGGAATGTCTTGGGATTAGATTGCATTTATATTGATTTAGAACGAAGAAGACAAAAATGTAGCTATGTTTTACTAGGTTTTCTAATAAGAAATTTGGAATTTACTTTCAACATCCATCAATTCATAGCACACACAATTCTGAGTATACCTCTTTCTAGATTCTGAAGGAAAATGGTTTAAGTATCTTGAGACCAAATCACATAAAAGCCTATGTGACAGTGCATGACTCAATATCCTAACATTGTGACAGAACAGGAGCTCTTTCTAACAGGGTTTGCAGAGAAAATAATCATAAACACAAAAGATAAAATATTTTGAAAAGCAAAAACTAGAACTGGGCATATTAAGACAATTTTAAATAAAATCTTAAATCATCTGAAGGATTTAAGATTTTGTATGTGTGTGCTTCAGTAAGTATTACAGCCTTTTTAGCTAAAGTTGTAAAAGTAAAAAAAAAACTAATTTACAAATTTAAGCATATTCTTAACAGTAACAATAGAAAAGACAGCTTATTTTCCTTAGGTTTTTTTTTTAATCTCCATCTCAGCTAAAATCTTTGAGAAAGCCATGTATAGTGGGTGCCTTTGCTTCTTTTCTCAGTCTTTTCTAAATCCTCCATAGTCTGGCTTCTGAACTCATCATTCAACATAAAATGTTCTCTCCAAACTTTTTTAAAATTACCTTTTAATTGACAAATCTAATGACATTTTCTCAATCTTTGCCCTTTCTGACCACCTTTCTGAAGCCTTTTTTACTGCCAGTCCCCATCTTCTCTCGATTTTCATGACACTTCTCTCCTGGTTTTCCTATTAGCCATATGCCTATAGGTTCTCAGTCTCCTTTGCTGGGTCTTCATCCAAATTACTCCCATTCACTGTGAATCTCCCAAAAGGATCTCTCCTAGACCTTCTTTTTCCCATGTATAGTATCTCTTTTGATGAGAGTATCAAATCTTGTGGAACCAATTATTATCTCTATGTAGATGATTATTAGATCTATATATTTATCCCGATTATTTCTCCTGAACTACTGCCCTATATTACCAACTACCAAATAGATATTTCAAAGTGGATGTCCCAAAGGCATTTCAAATTTATCAAGTCCAAAACTGAATTCATCTTTCCCTCCAAACCTCTTCATCCTCTCACCTTTTTTTTTTTTTTTTTTGCTTTTTGGAGGGCAATTGGGGTTAAGTGACTTGCCCAAAGTCACACATCTAGTTTTTGTGTCAAGTGTCTGAGGCCGGATTTGAACTAAGGTCCTCCTGACTTCAGGGCCGGTACTCTATTCACTGCACCACCTAGCCACCCCTATCTTCTCACTTTCTTATTACTGTTGAGGTTACTACCATCTTTCCAATCATCTAGGTTCATAATTTCAGTGTCATCCTTTCCTCCTCACTTGCATTTCCCTATTATGGGAATCTGAAGATCTTCCCTGCCCCTAGGGATTTGATAGGTTTAAGTGAATTTGAGGACCTTCCCTGATTTGAAAATATACTCTGCCCCCTAATAGGCTGAATGTGGTCACATGGAGCCTGTGGCAGGAAGCTTGTTCTTCAGGAATGCCCACACCTTATTGCTTTGTGACTGGGCAGTGGGTCAAGAGGATTGTGACATTCTCTGACCCAGGAGAAGGCTATATATACTCTGGTGTGCTTTGCTTTGGGGTTCACTTTGGAAAGAGTTGTATGATTTGGCCAGAGGAGACTCTGGGAAGCTGTTGAGCCCCCCAGCTTTGAAAAACCCAGATGTTGGTGCTTCCCTCTCTGGTAACTGACTAGGTATGGATGTAATGGTCAGAGGGCTGGAAGCCTGTCTGCTGATCTGTTTCTTTGTCTACTTACAACTTCTGTTTGTATTCTATTTGCATTCTCTGAAGTTCAGGGTGCTGGCTTTTGCCCCTGGACTAGGTAAATCATATACATTTGATTAATTAAAGTAAGACTGTTAACCCATTTTGAGTTGCTTTCCTTTAGAAAAGCAGATCTAAGAACCTCTGCTAGCAGCCACCCTGGGTATGCTAGGGTGCTTGGTGATATATTCCCCCACATGTCCAATGTGTTATTGAGCCTTGGCTTTTCTTCCTTGACAACAGCTTACAGATTCCTTATACAGCTACAGTCCTAGTAAAGGCCATCAGCACCTCATGCCCAGACTGCTTAAACACCTTTTACCTGATTTCTCTGCCTCAAGTCTCTCTTTACTGGTAATGACATATAATAGAAAAGCCCTGAACCCAGATTCTGAGAATGCATAAGTATCCTGTTTCTACTCCCTTTACCACATGAAAAGAGGTGCCTTTTGAGAGGCTGAGTCTGAACTGAGAATACATAGAAAAGGTACTAACCAGTTGCTGAGAGCCAAAATATTTGATTCAGATTGATTCCTGGGTGGTGGGCTTCTATGTAGATGTCCTTGATGACCATGGCTTTTGCTTCTGGTCTTTAAGCCTACTCTTGAGAGCATCCTTTGTATGTGAATGCATATGAGAGGAGTTAACTGACTTTTCCTAAGACTTTTTGGAGCATAGATAACAAAGCCTTATCAAATTCTGAGCTACTTCCAGGATATGACAGACTAAGATAACGAGTCCTTGAACCTTTGTCTCCTTAATCTTTAAAAACCTTGTTCAAAAGAATCATTAAATGGAATTCATAGTTATTCCTTGAACTAAGCACACGGTCTGGTCATTTCTTATTCACATCTCTGATGCTTAGTGCTGGACATCAAGCAGCCCAAGGCAACTACTCAAAGTGTTTTCTCTTTTCTGATAGCCTGGCATTAAATAATGAGGCAAGTTGCCGTGGGATTCCAGGTGTGGGATGGGACTTGAGCATATGATGCCCTCAAGCCGGCATGAATCTCTAAAGGCATGGTCCTGTCATTGTGGTGAATAGCAACAAGAGTAGCAGACAGCTCTTGCTACCTGGTGCTTACCTCCTCACCCACTGCCATGTAGCCAAGAAAAACTTTGTTCTGCTATTGCTTCCACCTCTGTTATATCTGTAATTTCCTGCTCCTAGGTGAAAGCACCTTGGAAACAGCTATAACCTTATGCGCTTCTAAAACTCAAAACAGCAAGTACCACAAATATGGGGACTGGTATCCATGCCAGGATTTGCTGGAAGCTGCACACAGGAGAGGCAAAAGCAAAGGCCTTGAAGAGGGACACGCTTTACTCTGGCCATCAGTAACTGAGATGCTGATTCATCCAGTGGTCATGTCTTATTTCAAAGTGAGCTGCTTTAAATCTGAGCATACATTCTTAGGGACCAGGGCAAAATAGTAGAGACTATCTCCCCAGGTATTAGGGGAAAATGTATTCTGCTCTTGCTAAAGTTTCTCAGTAAGTATCCCTTCGCAAAAGAAGTTTGCTGATGTTAATGGTCAAATTAGGATAATAATCATAATACTGACTAACTAAGCACTGGAACTGACATTGGGGTAAATTCATGGAATGAAAGCTCATGACAATGATATTAGGAAAGGTGTTAGAAACCTGAGAGGAATATGTAGCTTTCTTCTGGGAATCAGACTTAATGCAATTGTGAGCTGGGAGAGTAATCTCAAAGCCTTGTTAAATACACAGGCATGGGCACACACAAACACACACAGAGAGTTCGTGATACAGTTATAGATTTTCTTTTCATTTTTACAATAAATCCATGGTTCCAAGATATATCTATGTACAAATATATATGAAGTACACATAAACTCCCTGGCACACTCAAATTTAAAACTTAAATGTAACAATGGGAAAACTTGCGCACTTTGGGATCATATTCTCAAAACAAGGGGTCATAATCTAAAGTAGCTTCATACATTTTTATACTGCTGTGACATCCACTTTGGACAACCTTCAAGGTTTTGTAAAATGTCTAAGAACTCTATTTGTCTAAGAACTCTAATGGAAACTAAAAGAAACATGGGAAACCCATGCTCCTTATCAGATGCAAATAATTTAAATGCAATATTTGTAAAGCTAACAATTCCTTTTTTCAGTACTGGCCATTAGAACTACTTAATCTTCTTTTCTTTTGCAATAAAATTCAGATTTTGTAGTACAGCAACAAAGGTATTACAGGTTGTGCCATGTTTTATAATGGAAACACAAATAATTCCTTAGTAGAAACAGAAAGATGATTAAGGTGGACTAAATTTAAAATACTAGAATTATGGAATTTTGAAGCTATGAAGGACATTTAAGATCACCTAGTCATGCAATTTACTGAAGTGGAAACTGAGGCCCAGTATTATCTGGCCAAGGCACTACTATACAGCTGTAAAAAGTTCAAAAGACTTGAAAAGCTTTTGTTTTGATTCAAAGATGAAAAGCAGTCCTATTACAGCAGCTGAGCTAATTATACCAATATACCATTGGTTTAGTTCATTTTGGTTCAACTTTATGTCATCAGTCCCTAAAAGCAAGGTTTCCACTTACAAAGCTTTATCACAGAACCGAGAGATGTTGTGGCACTGCAATCAAAAAGGCGGCTTAAGTAAAATCCCTGTCTCTGACCACCAGGAAAGCATTTACTCTCTCAGTATTCCCCAGAAATCCTCTAAGGCTGCATATTAGAGGTGATGTGCCATTCTGGGTCAGCAGAAAAAGCTTCCAGGTTTCCACAAAAGGAGTTCCCCACACTGATAAGATCATTAACTCTCACTTTCTACTCCTGCTCCCCTGATATTACTTTAGAATTAGGCTGAATATGGTTATCCAAATAATTAAAGTCAACAAACTACTTCCTATAGAAATCCAAATTTTTCAGAAAGTTCTTCAGAAAGCTTCTTAATATCAAGCTGAAAAAAAAATCTACCTTAAAAAGCGAATGGCTTTGTTTTTCTAATATATTTAGGGTCAAATTCTTCTCATATTTCTGCAAATAAGCTATTGTATTGAAGTAGTGGTGGGCAGAAATCAGAGTTTTAGTGTTCCATTTGTTACATGAATTAATCTCACAATTCCCACTCCCACATCTAATTTTCTTTACATTGCTCCAAGAATACAACATATCCTTTCCTACTGTTTGTGTGTTATTTGTTGAAGTTTAATATATATTAATCCTACTAATAACCAAGAATCAAACATGAAGTTATTGTGCCCTATCTTTTTATTCCCTGGTCTGTTAAAAAAAGACAAACAAACTAAATGAAGTATATCCTTGGAGATAAACTGTGGGTGGGATGTTTTGAAGTTAACTTCTTTTGTTATGCTTTCTGAACCTCTCTGCAAGAGCTAACAAGAGCTTTCTTAGACCAATCCTGGCTTTCCTTGCACCATCTTGTTGTTCTCTCAAGGAATTAAACTATAATGCTGAGACACAACATTGTATATAATGATTTATCTTGGAGAAATCCCACAAGTGAAGGCAAAGCTAAAGTGCACTTTGGAGCCTCAAAATCTTGCTCTAGGCAGCCTAAAGTGAACTTGTTTGCCTGAGTTCAATTCATTCTGAACCAAACAGCTGGACGTTGCTTCAGAGAACCAGTCTTGTAGAATTATATTCTGCAACCACAGTTTAAAAAAATTCAAGATGTTCTGTATATAATGAACACAAATCACAAGTCTGAACATAAAAATGAGTAACATCTTATTGACACTAGCAAAACATAAAATAGGCTGGTAGGAACATACTTTTTTTTCTTTAAGTGTATTCATAAGAATTTTGGGGAAGAAAACATTTATATAGTGCCTATTATATGCTAGGTACTGAGCTAAATGCTTACAAATATGATCTCATTTGAGCCTTGCTGAACCCTGAGGTAGGTGCTATTATTAACTCCACTTTACAGTTGTGGAAGCAGAGACACACAGAGGTTAAGTCACTCACCCAACATCACACAGCTAGTAAATGTCTCAAGATACGATTGAGTTCAGCACTTTAATCTGCCCTTTGATAAATGAGAGAGACACACAGGTAGGCAGACAGACGCAGAAACAGAGGCAGACAGAGACAGAGGGAAAGAGAGGGAGAATCACTTCAGCCCGAAAACAAGTATCAATGATTTAAATCCTTCTTTTAAAAAAGTTGCAATTTACAAACAACTTAAAAACAAGTTATATTTTGGAAAACAAGAGTGCAGTTGCATGTTTCTATTTTAAAATTTTATGATTCTGTTTCTAGAAAATACCTATTAAGTTTAATCCACTAATCTTACTCCTAGGCTATCAGGTTGCCTCCACTCTTTCAGCTTTTCTGTCTTTTTCTCCATTCAATTACCTTAACAGTTTTTTTCTGAATATCTTTGTGCTAACATAACATAGTTCTTGAAGGCCACAAAGGCCTTCTCCATTGATTAATTTTCAGACCATTTCAAGAGCAATGAAGTAGAGAGATACCCCGGTCCTGGGCCCTTTGCGTTTGAGAAACTCTGTCCCTAATAGAGTATAGGGGCAGTAAAGGACACTGATGAGATATCACTAAGAACCGTTTAAATGCAGCAAAGCTGACAAGGGAGGACAGGCTTGAGCAGTTAGGACTAAGAAGCTTTAGCTTAAAAGACAGCAGAAACCCTCCTGGCTGCTCTGGGAGCAATTACTGCCTGAGACAACAGGTTGTTGTCCAAAGAGTGCTTCTGCATTAACCTTTCAACCTCAGTCCTTTCTACTACTATGTTGATTTTCAGGAATGGACTATAGCTTGTACATCTGTTTTGCCATGTTTATTGGCTTCATGGTTCCTATCTCAGTCCACCAGATTACACTACTGCCTTTCTGGCATAGCAAATTATCGTCTATAACAAGCACTCAAATGGCCTTCCCTTTCTTGCAGGCCACCTACTTCCTCTTTACAAGTGGGAATTTTGATTGGAATTTTGATTTCCAACTTGTGCCCCTCAAGTTCTCTTTGATCTTCCTAATGGCTAATCACTGCTTGCCCAACCATTATGTGCACTCTGATTTAACCAGGAAGGAAAATATTGCAAATAGGAGGGGGATGAAGTGACAAGAGCTTACAATAGGGTGGAACATAGAACGGATGGATTCAATAGAGACAAATTTTTATTCAACACATTCATGGTCTTATTGAAATTTAGATGGTCTTATTGAAACTGCAAGTACTCAGTCTACAGGTGCACGTGGCCATTGGGAGAGTCCTTGACCAGGTTTTGCAATAAATCTAAGATAAGATATTTACCAATTCTATTCAAGCTTTTCTGCTGTTTCTTTCAGTATTTCACGTATGGTGGCATATCATTTAGGAAACCCATGGTGTGTTATTCTTGTTATGACTAAACACCCAATGTCCTACTTATTTATGTCTATGATGTTTTTTCACTATATCTCATGCACATTGTTGAACATATAGCAATTGTTGGCTGTATGATAAAGTTGTAAACCATGAAACTTTCAGTTAGCCAGTGAAGACATGCAGTGGATTGTTCTGAGATCAGGCTGTTCTAAGATTTATAGTCATATAGCTTCCCCAAGATTAGTGATCAAAATAAAAACATAGCCTTTGAAAACAAGAAATATTTGTGATCATTTCAAAGTATAGCACATTTTTCCAAATGTGGTCCAGTCTGACATCTTCCTTCCAATCAATTCATTACCCATCTGGGCAACACAATTATATAATGTTTATAAAAATTTTAAAATGAGAGGTATGATTTGTACAATCTCTAAAATTGCTTTCAACTTTATTATTCTGTGACTCTATTATGTGACAAATTAAAACAATGACAAAGGGAGAGTTCTCTAGTGTAGGAGTAACTGGAGATAATAAGGGCCAAATACAAAGCCTCTCCCATCCAAGATCACTGCCTCATGGTGGTGGAAGGGCTTGCATAGCTCAATGAAACTATGAGCTACGTCATACAGGATTAGGCAAGAAGGTCACAGTGGAAAGTTCTGACAAAAGGTGATCTACTGCAGAAGGAAATAGCAAACTATTCCAGTATCTCTGTCAAGAAAACCCCATGAACAGTATGAAAATGATAACAAAAAAAGACAGCATCAGAAGATAAGGCTTTCAGGTCAAAAGGCATCTAGCACATTCTTGGGAAAGAGCCAACGACAACTACAAGGAGGTACAGAAAGAATGAAGCAACTGGACCAAAGCCAAAAGGAAGCTTAGCTTCATATGTGTCTGGTGACAAAAGCAAAGTCTGACGCTGTAGAGGTGAATATTGCATAGAAACCTTGAACGTGAGATCTACGAACCAAGGTAAACTGGATGTGGCCAAATAGAAGATGAAAAGATTAAACACTGACATCTTGGGTGTCAGTAAACTAAAACTGACAGGAGTGGATGAATTTAATTCAAGTGATCATCACATATAATACCATACACAGGCCTTACTTAGAAGAAAGGCAATAGCCCTCAGAGTCAATAAAAGAGTGAAAAAAGCAGTGCTAGGGTATAATCTCAAAAATGACAGAATGATATGTTTAAATCCAAGGCAAACTGTTAAACATCACAGTAATATGTGTATATGATCCAATCACTGATACCGAAGAGGTCAAGGTTATCTAGTTCTATGCAGACCTACAACATCTTCTAAAAAAAACCCAAAATTATGTCACATTCATAGATAACTGGAATAATAAGTTTGGCCTTGGAGCACAAAATGAAGCAGGGCAGAAACTAAGCATTAGATCTAGATAACTTACTGGGTCATAGCAAATATTCTTTTTCAACAACTCAAAAGGCAACTCTAGACATGGACATCATGGACAACATCAAAATCAGATTGATTATATAGTTTGCAACCAAAATGGGGGAAACTAAATACAATGTCTGAAGCTAACTGTGGCTTGAATTATGAGCTTCTTATTGCAAAATTCATACTAAAATTGGAGAAAGTAAGGAAAACTATCAGACAATAGAGGTATAATCTAAATAGCAACCCTAATAATCCCTTATAAATATAAAATGGAAGTGATGAATAACTTTACGGGATTAAATCTGATAGCTAGAGTCTATGAAAACCTATGGACAGAGGTTTGAAATCTTGTACTGGAGGAAGCAACAACAATGAAAACATTCCAAAAAACTGAGAAAGAGGAAAGGGAAAAGGAAAAGATATACCCAACTGAATGCAGAATTTGAGAAAAGACCAAGAAGAGATAACATTTACTTAAATGAACAATGCAAAGAAATAGAAGAAAACAGAATAGGAAAAACAAGAAATCTTTTCAGGAAAATGAGAGCTATCAATTGAATGCTTTACGAAAAATGGGCATGATAAAAGACAAAAATGGTAGAGACTTAACAGAAGTAGAAAAGGTTAAGCAGATATAGCAAGAATATACAGAAAAGCTAAGGAGAAAGATTTCAACATCATTGATTACCATGAACTAAAGCCAGACATCTCAGAGAATGGAGTCAAGTAGGCCTTAGGAAATATTGCTAATAATGATGCTAGTGCAGGCAAGGACATTCCAGTTAGGGTGTTTAAAACCCTAAAAGGTGATGCTGTTAAAATGCTGCACTTAATATGACAGCAAAGTTGGAAAACTCAACAGTGGCCGTTGGATTAGAAAAGCACAGTTTATGTCCCAATCCTAGGCAAGGGAAATGCCAAAGAATGTTCAAATTACCAGACAATTGTGCTCATTTCACACATCAGTAAGGTTATGCTAAAGATTCTGCAAGCTAGGTTTCAGCAGTACGTGAACTGAGAATTACCAGAAATGCAGGCTGGTTTTTTAAGAGGCAGGAGAGCCTAGAGACCAAGATGGATTATGGAGAAAGCAAGCCAAAGAAGAGCATCTACTTCTGTTTCATTGACTACTCTAAAGTCTTTGACTGTGTGGATCACACAAAAAAAATGTGGCAAGTCTTCAAAGAGATGGAATTATCTGACTTTTCTTGTGAGAAACCTGTACATGGGCCAAGAAACAACAGACAGAACCAAACAAGGAACAACTGATTGCTTTAAGATGGGAAATTGAGTACACAAAGGCTGTATACTGTCACCTTATTTATTTAATTTATATGCAGAGTACATCATGTGAAATGGCAGGTGGGATGAATCAAAAGCCAGAATTAAGGTTGCCAGGAAAAATATCAACAATTTCAGTCAGATGATTCCATTCTGATGTCAAAAACCGAAGAATTAAGAAGCCTCGTGATGAGAATGAAAGAGGAAAGCGTCAAAGTTGATTTGAATCTTAACATTAAAAAAAAGATCATGGCAACTGGTACCATTACTTCCTGGTAAACAGCAGGAGAAGAAATGGAAGCAGGTGTCAGATTTCATATTCTTGAGCTCAAAGAGCAACTCAAATGGTGACTATAGACATGAAATTAGAAGATTATTTTTACTTTTCTTTATTTTTAGTTTTCAACATTCATTTCCACAAGATTTTGAGTAACAAATTTTCTCTCCATCTTTCCCCTAACTCCAATCCCAAGACAGTAAGCCTACTGAATACCCCTTCCCCCAATCTGCTCTCTCTTATATCCCCAACCCCAACCCTAACTTTCTAGTAGGGCAAGATGGATTTCTATACCCTAGTGCCTGTGTATCTTATTAGAAGATGTCTACTCTTTGGAAGAAAAGCTATGGCAAATCTAGAGAGCATACTAAAACACAGAGACATCTTCCTGACATTTGTCCACATAGTCAAAGGCGTGGTTTTTCCCTTTAACAACATACGGCAGTAAGAGTTGGACTACAAGTAAAACAGACCACTACAGAATTAACCTTTTTGAAATATGGTGCTAGGGATGACTTTGGAGAGTCCCTTGGACAACAAGGAGATCAAATTAATCAGTACTTAAAGAAATTAATACAAACTACTTGTTGGAAGGACAAATACTTTGAACACATAATGACAAGACAGGGCTCTCCAAAAAAAAAAAAAACCAAAACATAAACATATAACCTTGATATCGAGAAAGACTGAAGGCAAAAGGAAAAGGGTATGGCAAGGGTAAGATGGATAGATCAAGTGATGGAAGCAACATTCACGAGCCTGGACAAACTTCAGGAAATAGTGAAAGATGGAAGGGTATGGCATGTGATGGTCCATGGGGGTCATGAAAAGTTGGACATCATTGAACAAATGATCAGAGAGTCTAGCTACATCACTATGTCAAGATTGAGAAAAGAATGTTGAGTCATTGATGGAGAACCTGTTAAATGAGTAAGACCAGAATGATGATAATGTCTAGGTCCCTGTGTCTTGGTATCCTGCCTTAAACTTGACAGATGAGTACATTTATAAGAAAGAGACTAGGATTCAGAGAACATTCAGATTACTAGGTTACCATCTCTATATATATCTGAGAGAGAAAAGAAATGAATGATCCTAGCAAGAACCTTTAAATTCCAGATGGAATAAGATGGGTAGTACTGAGCGATAGGCTAGAAATGTCTGAATTTAAAAGTATCAAAAGATGTAGCCATCCTGAACAGCAACAGCTTTAGAACTTTCCTCAGTAGCTGCATCCAGAGTGAAAATTTTCACCTCAGGATGTGTTGTAAATCCTGTATTGTAGAAGTGAAGTGGCATTATAAGAGACCCTAGAACCAAGGTTAAAATTAACTATATTTACAAAGCAGGGAAGGGGGACAGGGATGGCAAGGTCTCGAAGAGATGGGATCATCCTACTTCATGAAGATGGCAAGATCAGGTAGCATTGTCTGAGGTTCTGTAGACCATAACAGAAGGGCTAATCGCAAGGTCTGGTGAGTACTCCATTTTGCTGGAATGGTTTTAGTTTATTATTCCTGCATTTTTTGAGAAATGTGAGCACTCTGTCTTCTTGAATGGGCCACTTTGGATTCCTATAGAGGTTAGGGGAAGGAAAAAGGAAAGAAAAAAAAAAAAGGGAAATCCAGATGGTGGCTTTTCTTGCTGGATTCTCACAGAGCATGAGCTAACCAGGAAGTTGAGGGAGGGTAAAGTATACCCCTACAGGTTTGAGAGGGTAAGAAACTTATCATGGCTTACATGTGACATTGTGGTTTACTCAGACTCCAACAGAGTCATCTAAAAATTAATCAAAACAATAACCATTAAAGTAGCATGATATAGTAGATTTTTTTATGCTATAAACAAAACCCAGGAAGAAAAGATAGAAAAAAGAAATTCCACTCAAAATAGTTACAAAATGTACAAATATTTGTGAGTCCTACAAAGATATATATGCATATGTCTACATATATTATATATATGTGAGTCATATGAATACAATTATAAAATATTATTCTATAAAATACAAATAATTTTAGAGGTGTTAATTGCTCATGATTTGGCCATACCAGTATAATAAAAAAAGACAATACCACTTAAGTTTATTTACATATCCAATGCCATGCCAAATTTACTTTATAAAACTGGGGGGGGGAAGTTTTATAGTTTTATAAAGTTTTAAAGAAAAAAAAGAGAGAGAAGGGGAAAAAATCATTAAAAACTTTAAGGGGAATAAAGAAGAAATTTGGAAGAAAAGGTGTCTTGTCTGGCAGTTCTAGATTTCAAAGTATATAATAAAGAAATAATTACCAGAACTGCTAGTGATAGAAAGAAAATGATCACTCTTGGCAGATGACATGATGATTGACTTAGAAATTCTAGAGAGTTAGCTAACAATTAATCAAAACAATAACTATTAAAGTATCAGCATGAAAAATAAACCCACAAAAGCATCTCATTCTTTATATTACCAACAAAACCTAGTAAGATGAGATATAAAAAGTTCAAAATAGCTACAAAATGTACAAATATTTATATTCTTCTACAAAGATACATGTAAGAGTTACATGAATACAACTGGAAAGTACTTTTCTTTAAAATAAAGACAAACTTATTTTTAGAAACATTAATTTATCATAATTGGCCATACAAATATTAACAAAAATAACAATATAAGAAGTCAATTTACATACTGTTTCATATCAAATTATAACTACTTTATTGAACTAGGAAAAAATAAATTTCACTGAGAGAGAAAAAGTCTCAAGAGGAATAACAAAGAAAAGTTGGAAGGAAGGAAATGTGGCAGTTCCAAATTTCAAAGTATACAATGAAGCAATAATTATCAGAACTGCTCAGGAAAACTGTCACTTTTCACAGATGACATGACGTTTTACTTAGACAATACCAGAGAATGAACTGAAAATGAACTGAAATACTTTTGCTACTCATTAAAAATGGAAAGGTGATCAGTAGAACAAATTAGGTAAAGAAGATACAGAAGCAATTAAACATAGTCATAGCATGCAGTAAACCCAAGAACCACCCTCACTCCTGGACTGGGCTAAGGGCTAATTATTCAGCATGAACTTCCAGGAAAATTAGAAAGCAACAAAGTGGAAAGAATTTATGTTTATAGACTAGAATCTTATACTATATACCAAAATAAGATCCCAATATGAAAGGTTACATCATCAATAAATCAGAGAATCATAAAAAGAAATGCCTTTCACAGTTATGGATAGGGAGAATTGTTAACCAAACAACAGAGAGGGAGGATTATAGTAAACAAAATGCACAAGTTCGGGCATTAAAATTGAAAAAAAAATCTACAAATGAAATCAATGTAGCTATAATTAGAAGGAAAACCGACAAGGGAATAAATATTTAAAACAAACTTCTCTGATAATGGTTTGATATGTGAAATATCCAGAGAAGCCCATTAGAATGTAAGTAAGCTCCTCGAAGACAGTGTCTTCTGTCTTGTGCTGGGCACAGTGTAAGCACTCAATATAATAATACCTGTCGACATGACTACTTACTTTTTTTAAATTGGCAGTAGTCATATCTGTGATACTTTTACTCTTTTGTAAAATTTTTTTGAACGATAATTACAAATTGATCTTTGCCTGTAAAACTGTTTCACTTAAAGCATTTTTTTCTTTGCATATTTGGTCAATTGTTCTTAACATCACTTTAGGCACTCAAAAGTGCCATTGTCACTTCCTCACATAGAATAATAGCTATTGAGATGGCGAGGTTTGGTTTTGTTTTTTTGAGAGGGAGGGAGGGAGGGAGAGAGAGACAGAGAGAAGCAGAGACAGAGAGACAGAGACAGAGATGATTATATTAGATCTGTTCTTCATCTGTTGCACAACGTCCAGGCTAATTTCCTCTGATTTTTTATATGACTAATACCCTTCCATCCTTTTCCTTCCATATAATATTTTGGGGAAAGGGAAGTATTTCAGAGAACCTATATGCAAAGAGACCATTTAACACAAGAGTAAACCACATGGAGCACTCTACAGCTCTTTCCACCTACTTTACTCTCTTTGGTTACTAGAATATGAGGCATAAATCCAACATTTTAAAGAAAGAAATGTTATATAAAAATCAGTTTGGTTAGTGCTCTGTTCTATGTCATCTCATACACATATACCTACATATTTAAGAAATTTTGCACCAGTCAAAGAAGTAGAATTATAAATAAAATATTACATGGCTTATCAAAAATGAAACAGAATGAGGGCCCTTACATCACTAGTACAGAACAGAATTTTATCTAAATTTCTTAATCAGAAACAGAGGAGAGAGAATGAAACAGTGACTGTGTAATGTCAGTTAAAGATAGGATATAGTTACTGTACTTCCTTGTAGAAGGTTTTACAATCTTAGGCTTGAATAAATGGATAGTATTTGATTTATCCCTCTTAGGTAGCATGGCTGATGTATCAATTTATTTAATTGAAGTGCCTGGAAAATGACTCTTTTCTATCGTTTTAATCAGTATTTGTAATTTGTGTTCATGGGGAAGACATCTTAAAAGAACATCCCTGCGTTTTCCTACGAAATGTGAAGAATCTTGACAAATAATCAAATTACAAGGTGTTTATAGTGATAAAACAAGTTACCTGACTTATAGTGCTGACTTGCTGGAAATAACTGAAAAAACTGCACGGAAATAGACATTAAAAATAGAGCAACTCACTTTTAATTTTTGCTAGAAGAAAAGTGAAGCTCTGCCAAACTTCTGTAAAGTCAAACTTATAATTATCACTCACAAAAGGTAAATTTATTGCACTTAAAGCCAGTAAGGCATTTTTAAATTTAGATAAATCACTCTAGTACTCTGACATTGAACATTATAGTTGAATATTTAAAAAGACCCTACACAATTTTAAATGGGATGTGTCACCTCAGCACTTTGTATTGATTGAGCAAAATCTCACTAACTGGAAGTTGAAGCACTCCATCAGCCCCAGACAGTACCTACCCTGAAAGTTCAATAGACTCACCTGGGCCACTAATGATAATAAAGAGGAATTCAGCCACTTCTATTGTGATAAGAATAATAAATGGAGAGTGTTATCTAGCTTCTAAAATGCTACCACATAGAATAAAAAGGATTTCATTAAAGTGGAAAAATTGGCCATAAACAATCTACTGCTTTACAGTAAATAAGGACCATATCCACAGCATACTAAATGTAATCCTTTTAAAAGAGAAGGTAAAGTCCCTCCACTCTAATAATGTAGCCAGTGACATGTGGCACCACTAATATGGAAAGTCTCTCTCCAGATGAGAGTAACTTACTTAAGGAGACAGTGATAAGTGTGATAATTTCAAAAGTGCCTTGGATTGTTAAAGTTCATTTTCATAGTGATTTTTTCTGTTCTTCCGAAAAAAAAAAATATATATATATATATCTATTCCAGTATCATTATTTTGAAAACATAACTTTTCTTTTCTGTCCTCAGCATGAAACAACATGTGAAAAGAATAAAAAAACAGAAAACCAATGAATGAATCAGTTAGAGCACTACACCCTTCTTAAAGTATGTTCCAGTGTAAGCAATGAACAAAGCATTAATGAAAAGTAAAATTGATCTACATAACATCTAATAACCTACATTTGAACAATGATGAATTACTACTGCTCATTTTTAAAGAAAAATCCATAAAACAAAATTTTAGCTTATCACATATAAAAATATATATAGTATATGAAATATATAAGTTAATATTTAATTTACATTATGACTTACATTTATGATCCATCCTTGTGAAATGTATATTAAAGGGTTATCATACTTAGACTATCTTTACAATATTAAAAATCTTGATTCACTCATTCAAATTAAAGAAAGCAAAACAATACTTGGCTGACTTTCACCCAACTTTTTAAGCTGATGTATAGAAACAACCACATAATTCTTATTTTCCTATTCTTGAGTAATATGATTAATAAAGGAGGTTGGCGTGATCAAAAGACTGATATCTTTAGTCCTTCCCAGAGGATGGGTGGATGGGTATTGGTGGGTGTGTGCATTTACATCTGTCTTTTTTCCTCAAGACTACATGACATTTGTGATCCCAATGACCCTTCTTTTCCAACAGCTGCAAACCATAACATATATAATATCTTTCTCAGAAGTTTGTGGCTTTGTCACACTCCTTGAAGTCCACATTTTCCTCCTCAGAAGGAGCAATCATTGACTTCTCTTCAATTTAAACAAAAGGAATTTCCTGATAACTGTTGTCATTTGAAAAGGATATTATGGCTATCTCATATTTGTACAAAACTAACAGGAATGCCATAGGCCAGGCTTGTACAACCTAAGGCCCATGGGCCACTTGAAGGCTGCCAAAAGATTTTGGGTGGCTTGCAAGAAATGTAGGGCTGCCACCGTGTGCTCTCCTCTTTGGCACTTGACCTGTGGCAACCAGCCATCACCAGTCTGTCTCTAGTCTAACCTATCTATGGCCCATAGAAGTTTAGCCTATTTTAATTTTGGCCCCTACTTACTGCCAAGTTGTGCAGGTCTGCTATAGGCATTGAAAATTGTTTTTCAGTGTATCTGATGTCGATACAGAGGAGCCCTGAGGGTTAAAAATAATATTAAGGGGGGGGGTGGAGCCAAGATAGCAGAGCAGAAGCACAAACTTGGAATGGGCTCTGATTCCAAACAATTCCAATATATGTAAAAAATGAATAAAAAAGTTTAAATCTAAAGAACCCACAAAGTGACAGAGAGAAACAAATCTCCCACTGAAGGCAGTCTGGCAGGCCAACAGGAAAGGTCAATCACAGTGTGATGAGATCTGAGCACAGTCCTGCAGGAGCCACACAGTTACAGCCCAAGGACAGCCCAATGACAGCCTAGAACAGCAGCAGCTGGAGCAGACTTCAGGAGAATGAATCACCAGCAGCTATGGCAGTTTCCAAACTTCTCAACCCATAAATGCCAAAGACAAAGAAAAGGTCAGTATGGAACTCTGTTGGAACAGGGAAGGACAGAAGAGTGAAGTCTGGCCCCTTCCCTCTGGGCAAGAAGTGGTGGCGGTGCTGTGGCAGTGCAGCTGCCGTGCTGTGGCAGTGCAGCTGCCGCACTGTGGCTGCATCAGGAGCTCCTGGCCTGCAGATTGTAGGGGTACCAAGTGACCATTCAGAGGGTAATCACTCTTGCTTTAACATGTTTGCATCTGGATCATAGTCTTGGGTGGTGGTCCTCGGGTGTGTGACTCCAGCAGCTGCAAAAACCCCAGAAATTTGGGACAAAGCTCTCCTCTCTGGAAGCAGAGTTCTACTGTGGCAAAGAGCTCAAAAGTCAAGTAATTGGCTGCCATTATGAGCAAGCACAAGAAGCACAGACCACTGAATCCTTTGCGGGGGACAAAAAAGATCAAGGCATGGAGAGGGAAGAAGACAACATAGTCAGAACTCCTATATCAAAAGCATCCAAGAAAAATATGAATTTCACAGGACCCAAGCTATCTTTTTGGCAAAGTTACAAAGTTTATTTTTATGCTGACTTAGCAGCAGGCAGGAGAAATGGAGGGACCTGCAAAGTGCAGGGATGTAAGATAGAGTTATAAAGTTTTATGCCTTGCAGCAGGCAGGAAAAGGTTAAGGGAACCTACAAAGAGCAAGGGCTAGAGGTGCAGTTTTTATAACCATAAAACTGTCAGCCAAAGGTTAATTATGCTAATTAGGTGGGCAAAGGTGGAGTTAGGGAGGAGTTTGGAAGGAATTTAGGAGTGGTCAGTGCTTAACGGGACATGCACTTTTTATATCAACTGTGCAGGTATATTGCCCATAATTCCCTAGGACATCCCCCTGGGGGGGCTATCTGGAGGTATGGTTTTTGGTTTGCGATATCACTAGGTTACTTTTTGGTCAAGAATGAAGGGGACATGGCCCATATGGCTGTTGGGAGGATAGGCTTGATTATTTCAGGAGCTGCCAAGTCTGGGAGTTAGACCATATTGGGAGGGAGTTATCTCTCTGATAATGCTGTTCAAGGCTTTTAGGTGCAGCTGGCCAGTTAGAACAAAGGGGCTGTGCATTTCTCTGAAGGTTTGTTTACAGAATGCTTTTGAAGGATTCATAGGTGCCGTATCTAAGCAGACTGCTAGCTCAGGGAAAAGACTTTTAGGCTGGAGGAAGGAGAAAAGCAGAGTTAATGACTTTATGGCTAGGGGAAAGTGTGATTTTACAACTTAATTGCACAGGCTTGTTACAAACTGATGTTACATACATAGGTACCTAAACACAAATGAGATTTTACAAACTGAGGTTACAGACAAAAGCATCCCAGACCACATCACAAACAAATAAAAAATAGAAGGCAATGTGAAATATCTTGTTGGAAAAACCACTCACCTAAAAAATAGATCCAAGAGAGAAAATTGAAAAATTATTGGACTACCTGAAAGCCATGATCAAAAAAAAAAGCGTAGGGGTGGCTAGGTGGTACAGTGAGTAGAGCACCAGCCCTGGAGTCAGGAGGACCTGAGTTCAAATCTGACCTCAGAAACTTAACACTTACGAGCCATGTGACCTTGGGCAAGACACTTAACCCAATTGCCCTGCCCTGCCCTCTCTCCTCCAAAACAAAACAAAAAGATCCTAGACACCATCTTTCAAGAAATTATCAAGCAAAATTGCCCTCATATTCTAGAACCAGAGGGCAAAATAAAAACAGAAAGAATTCAGTGATCATCTCTTGAAAAAGATCCCAAAAAGAAAACTCCCAGGTTTATATTATAGCCAAATCCCAGAGTTCCCAGGTCAAGGAGAAAATACTGTAAGCAGTCAGAAGAAATGACTTAAATATTGTGGAAACACAATCAGGATAACACAAGACCTAGCAACTTCTACACTAAGGGTTCAAAGGGCTTGGAATATGATATTACAGAGGTCAAAGGAGCTAGGACTAAAACCAAGAATCTAAGGACTAAAACCCAGCAAAACTGAGTATAATGTTTCAGGGGAAAATATGGTCATTCATTCAATGAAATAGAGAATTTTCAAGCATTCTTGATGAAAAAACCAGAGCTGGACAGAAAATCTGACTTTCAAATTACAAGAAGCAAGAGAAGGCAAATAGGAAAAAGAAATCATTAGCAACTTATTAAAGTTGAACTATTTACATTCCTACATGGAAAAAACTATAATTGTAGCTCATATGACTTTTCTCAGTTATGACGATAGTTGAAGGGAATATATATGTGTATATGTGTATGAGTGTGTGTGTGTGTGTGTAGGAGAGTGCATGTATATATAAATACATATGTGAGTGTGTGCATATGTACATTCATGTATACATAGAGGGCACAGGATGAGTTGAATATGAAGGGATGATATCTAAAACAATAAAATTAAAAGGTGAGAGGAATTTATTGGGAGAAGGAAAAAGGGAGAGATAGGTTTAGGGTAAATAAATTAATTAGGGCAATAGAAAACTGTTACAATGGAGGGGAAAAGCAGGAAGGTGAAAGGGAATGGGACTACCTTATCCTCATTGAATTTGGCTTAAGGGGGGAATAATATACACACTCATTTGGGTATCTTACCCTACAGGAAAATGGGGAGGTAAGGAATAAGAGGGAGGATGACAGAAGGGAAGACAGATTAGGGTAGAGGTTAGTGAGCAGCAAACAGTTTTGAAAAAGGATAGGGCCAAAGGAGAGAATAGAATAAGTGGGAGTGGGTGGCAGGATAAGATGGAGGGAAATACAGTCTTTTACAATATAACTACTACGGAAATGATCTGGGTAACTAACATGTACAACATATATTGAATTATTTATCTTCCAAGTGGGGGTGGGTGAGGAGAGAATAAGGGAAAAAAATCTGGAACTCAAAGTTTTAAAAACAAATGTTTAAAAAAGTTGTTTGTTTTTTACATGCAAGTGGGAAATAAGATATACAGGCACTGGGGTATTCTATTCTACTAGAAAATTAGGGAGCATGATGGGGGAGGATAAAAGAGAGAACAGGTTGCAGGAAGGGGTATTCAGTAGGCCTGCTATTTTGGTATAGGGGAAAGGGTAAGGGAAAGATGGGGAGAAAAAACTGTAACTCAAAATCTTGTGGAAATGAATGTTGAATATTTAAAATAAATAAATTTTAAAAAGAAAAAAAAGAATATTAAGGGTTGCTTTCTCAGTACCTTGGGAGGCCCTCCTGAGCCTGAGAGCATCCTAAAGTAAACTTTCCCACTCGTCCTGGACCATAAAATTCCTTGTCTCCCTTCATCCCAGGTCATAAAATTTCCCATTTCCCTTATCTTGTGTCATCCATCTTCTTCATCCTGTCCCTAAATCTCCAACCCCCATTAGAAGCCCTAAAATTACATCATCATCATCCTACAGGCTCTGTAGCTTTCTGGCTATGTGAGTCTGGTCCTTTTCCTATAATGTTACCTTTGTTTAGCCCCTTGCTGAATCTCAGGCCCCCATGCTTGTGCTCCCTTTGGCTAAAGAGAAGGTCTGATTTAATTCTTTCAAAAATCTGAACCAGCTCTTCCAACTCTGACCTCAACATATTCAAGGAGAAATACAGAAAACATGTCTGTACCCACCTATATTTTAATCTACTAAATTTAGCTAATAAAATAGCAAATACATTGTTTGTACTTCATACAGCTATATTTATGGTTAAACTAGGACAGCAGACAGAGTGCTAGGACTTATGTCAGAAAGATTCACCTTCCTGAATTCAAATATGGCCTCTGATGCTTAATAGCTAAGTGACTCTGGGCAAGTCACTTATCCTTAGTTCTCTCCTTTGTAAAATGAGCTGGAGAAGGAAATGGCAAACCACTCCAGCATCTTTGTCAAGAAACCTCCAAATAAGATTGGAAAGAGTCAGACACATGTGATACTACTGAACGACAAACAAATAATCAAACTGTCCCTGATTAGCTCCTATTGCACAGTTTTTGTTATAATGTAGTCTTATGGTTACCACATAATACCATGGAGCTCTTTTCCTAATTTTTTATTTTTCAACTCATCTTTTTACATAATTTTCATTGGGAGAAGCACACCTAAGGAGTTTTTCACACCAATAATTTATGGATCACCTATTTACACAAATGCTAGAAAGGTCATTAAAGCATTCCTAGAAGCATTCATTCCCAGGAGCTAACTTTTCAAAGGCAATCAGTAATACAAGATATTGAAATTTACAACAAAGCCCACTGCTTTGCTTCACTCATCAAAGGACATGCTCCATGCTCGTGTGCATCATACAGACCAGTTGTGATGCCCTACCGATAATAAAAACAAATTGTGAAATGATTTTCATTGTTTGAAACCTACTAAAAACATAGAAGGAAACACAAAGCTTCATTAATCTACTGCCATTTCTGGCATCTAAGAATGTAATCTTCAGGTTAATAGTAATAACTCTGAAAATAAAGGTGAAATATGAATAACTGTCATATCCAATTGAATATTTGCTGAATATCTTTCCTCCTACTTTAAAATAACTCTGCCTTGATGGAGATGTCTGAAGAATATTTTGATATTTACAATGATATGGTAATAATAACATTCACAATAATAATGCACCCCAGGCTAAATTGATATAAATTTTGGATTCACCAAGTTTATACATTTTTATATGCAAAAAAAACAGCTATTCTAGATATAGATTAAAAATGGTGAAATTAGTACGAATTCTAATTTTAAATATCTATCAAAATATTGACTCATCTAATATATTTTTCAGAAATAAAAACTCAAAATTTTACTATGTTTGCATTATACTCCTAATGATTAACAGAGGCAGTAGTGGTCCAGAAGAATAAGAATGATAGTCCTGCTATATACCATAACACTTATCAGGACACATCTGATGTACTGTGTTCAGTTCTGGGATCCACATTAATAAATTGGAGCTTTTCTAGTGGAAGGTTACTAGAATGGGAGTAAGGGAGCTAGAGGCTGTGGGGTACAGAAAGCCAGCTTAAACTAGCTCTGGAAAAACAGTTGTTGACTTTTCAGCATGCTAATCATTTACATCTTGGCAAAACACTACAAATCAGGGCCTGGCACAGTTCTGTTGATTGTGTCAACTTAAGAAATGATGGGAAAATATTAATAATACATATTAAACTTAAAAGTGTGTCATGCTTTTTAGGAAAGCCAGCTATTAAACATTTATCAGCACACCTTTGGCTTCAGGCCATGCTATTTGTGGTGGGATTAAACTGGAAATAATAATGTTTGTCTAAGAAGCTAAAAGCTATGGTAATTTGAGGATGGAAGAGACAGAGACAGAGAGACAAAAACAGAGAGGCAGTGTCAAGCAAAGAGGAGGATGGGTGGGAAGGTGACAGAAGGAAGGATCGTCTCTGAGAGATAAGAGATGGAGTAAGACAGACAGAGACAATAAGATTGAGAGATATAGACAAAGTCTGAGAGAAACAGAGACCCGACAGAGTGAGATAGAGACCCATGGAGAGACAGAGAAGGAGAGATTACAACCATACGTCTTCAAGTTCTTGAATGGCAGTCAAGTTGAAGAGGAATAAATGTGTTTTCCTTCCCCAAGGCTCAAGTAGATGCAATCAGTAGAACAATCAAATATATCACGCCCCAATCTCTTGTGCATTCCCATAAATTGCCCCCAGCCTCCTAATAAACTCACTGCCTTCTAGTCTCAGTGCATTCTAATCCGAATCTTGCTTCAAGACTCAGTTTGGAAATTACTTCCTACCTAAATAAAGGGCGTTTATTTTGTAAGGGGGAGGGGGGGAAGTTGAGAGGAAGTAGCAAGTACCTTATCTGCAGCCTCGCTAGAAGAAGCTCCACGTGCTGTAGGCAGAATAATGAGAGGGGTTTCCGGTAGCCTCCTCCTTAAATGGAGCTTCCGTGAAGAATTATCCAATCAGAAGGAGGAAGGAGCTCGCGGGTCAGGGGGAACTTCCAATGTGTGAATTGCAGAGCTAGAGTGAGACTTTCAGAGCAAGCACAGGTGTATGGTGCTGTAAGACTGGATTGCAATCTAGAAAGGAATAAGATGGTTTTTTATATTGATTCTTGGATCTCTTTTAATTTTTCCTTAAACTCTTGGCTGAATCACTTCCTAGTTTCTTAGCTGTGTACTTGCCTCCCCAGGTTTAATGGAAAATTCTTGAGTAGTAGAGGTTGTTTCAGTTTTGTTTTTCTATCAGGGCTTTGGACTATAAGATTATATTAGAAGATTTCTTCTGAAATGTTTTCCAACAGAGAGATTCTGAGATTCATCTGGCATATTTCATTTTCACTGATGAAAATAAGAGGGACCATATATTATCTCCCCCTTGATAATGTATTGAATATCATGATGTTTTTCTTGGTTTCAATTTATTTTTGACATATAATGGATGTTGCCAGGTAAAAGAAGCAATGCATCTTTTATTGACAGATAACATACCATAAAAAGGAGGATGACTGATTCACCTTTGACTTGCTGCATGTAGTTTCAGAATTTTTCTTTTGTCTCTCACAAAGAAAAAATGACACTGTTAAAATAAGAGATGCATTTCACTGAATTTTGCTTGTGATATCCAGGCAGCATCTCTGGGTATTTATTACTCCTTGAGTATTTCTCCAGTTACTTTTAACTCCTTTGGATGCACAGGCTGATGCACAAAACGCATTGATTTATTAAAGAATAACTAATGACCTGAATGTGTCATTCTGTCTCTGGCAATGCCTACAGCATTCCTAGGGATGGCTATTTGAAATCCGTTTCATGGGAATTATGGTAGTAAATCACAAGTAGGAAATGCAATGTATATTCTGAGAAGAAAAAGAGTTTAGGGTAATTTTTAAGGTTAGGCTTCAGGGATGTTTAAGCTGAATAGCCACTGAATGTGGTCCTGAATTGGTCCCTGTTGAATTAGCTAATTTCTAAAGTCTATTCCAACGCTTACAGAAAGGTAGGCAGGGAGGGAGGGAGGGAGGGAATGAAGGAAAGAAGGAAGGAAGGGAAGAAGGGATGGAGGAAGGAATGAAGGAAGAAGGAAGGAAGGAAGGAAGGAAGGAAGGAAGGAAGGAAAGAAGGAAGGAAAGAAGGAAGGAAAGAAGGAAGGAAGGAAAGAAGGAAGGAAGGAAAGAAGGAAGGAAGGAAGGGGGGAGGAAAGAAAGGAAGGAGGGAAGGGAGGAGAGAAGAAAGAGAAAGAACTTATTAAGTACTTAAATTGTGCAAATCACTGTGCTTGATAGCAGTAAATACTATTAGTATTAGTAGTAGATACAAGATCTATTTTCCAGATACTAGAAAAAAGACAGTACTTTATTTTAAGGTGCTTACATTTTAATAGGATTGAAGCAACATAACACTAGACATACATACATACATATATATGACACATACATATATATATATATATACATACAAAATATGTGTGTGTTACTTTTTTTTTTTAAATTTTAATTTATTTTCTTGGTTACATCATTCATTTCCACAAGGTTTTGAGTTACAAATTTTCTCCCCTTTTTGTCCCTACCCCCCAGCCCAGAACATTGATCACACTGTAAGACCCCTCCCACAATCTGTTCCCTTTTATGCCCTCCTCCAACACCTCTCTAGCTTTCCAGCAGGGTAGGGAGCT